>OX454525.1:109776180-110205494 GCA_949715645.1 Portevinia maculata | reverse complement strand
GAATAAATTATTTGTCGGCATGGCCAAAAGTGATATTGGGCGGCATCTGAAAATTACCAACTAGGTCGCCAAATTCGCAAGCAAAAAACATAAACTTAACTTGTCACCCTGTTTAGTTATTCACTCATGAGGGATGAAGTTCTTCACGTAAGTGTCACTTTCTCTTCCTATTCATTTCGAAGTATAAACATTTACATCTCTACCCTGCAAGCAAGGGTGAATAAAATGAGACATGCGCACCGCTATGTTTATAAGAGCGTGAATAAAAATAAATCACCCCTTTAGATACACGAGTATAAATGGGGACACCAGGTGTTTTCATAGAGAACTATATATCAGTGAATGAATCCGATGAGTTCTACGCATAATCCAATCATAGTTTGTATCCTTTCACGGTCATATCACATCTAGTACGCAAGATTATTAATTTATTCGTTTCGTTTCTTGGCTTTGCAGTAGTACGCTTCGCTATCCGTCATTATTCTTGCTTGTTTTATTTTCTTAAAATTGTTTGCATTGTTTTTTTTCGGCAAAAAGCTTTTAATATAGAAGAGTACGTAAACAGAAAACTGTTCCTTGTATTATTTTGAATAATAGATTTATTTTCACTTGCAGCTCATTAAATGAAAAAATATCTGAAGACATCAACCTGGATTCGGTAATTCTGAATTCGTCCTCAATAAACTCATTTTCGAAGAATGAAAGCAACGAAATGAAGCAGAAGCATATTCTAGAAGAAATCGCCAACGAAAGTAATGCCCGTATTCGTGAGCTGTGCCAAGAAGGTGGCATTACTGACATTGGCAATGATCTTATTGTCAAAGAGGAAACCAGAGTTAGGATTTCATGGTCTAGAGAAAACTCACCAGCTCCATCTACTTCAACGTCTTCAACTGGTCGAACTGTAATTGATAATTCGGTTGTGACTAAAGACAAGACGGAGGATGCCGCTGACGTTGAATCGTCAGAATGTCCTACAGAAGATTTAGTACGTAAGAGTATCGCAGCTCAACCCGTTTCTAGTCAAAGAAGTCAACGAGAGGTGCAGACAATGATAATGAATCAAATTGTTTCACAGGAGAATGTTCCAAGAGAAAAGTGAGTTATATTTTTGTTTCGTTGGCGTACTTTCATGTAATTGTTTTTTTTGTTTGGTATTGTAGGGTCTTCCCATCAAAAGAGATGCAAGCAGCACTCAAGGTAATCAATGATTCACTTCAGAAATTCTCCGCAAAATCCAGCGACCATAAGAGCGCTACAGCTGTCGTTCAAATGGAATGGTTTCAAATCTCCAGCACAGATAAAGCGAATCCTTTAATTGTAGAGGACTATCTGGACTGCTTTGAAGAGCTCTCGATCGCTTTATTAAAGTATATTGTCAATTTGGTAGACAGTAATGTAAGTCCGATTCACTTCAAGACAAAATTGAGGCCAATCTTATATTGTGTGTGTGTGTGTGTTATGTATATTCTTAGGGCAACACAGCAATGCATTATGCAGTTTCACATGGCAATTTTGACGTTGTATCTATTCTACTGGATTCTAAGGTTTGCAATGTAAATCAGATGAATAATGCTGGATACACGTGTGTTATGCTCGTTTCGTTGGCGAAGTTGAAAAATTCCGCTCATCGGACAGTCGTTCAACGATTGTTCCAGATGGCCGATGTAAATATACGAGCTAAAAAGGTTTGAAGATGTCTGTTTTCATTTGTTTCATTATATTAATCTTGGTTTGGTCCATAGCACTGTCAAACTGCCCTAATGCTTGCTGTTTCCCATGGAAACTTGGATATGGTTGAAATGTTGTTAGGCGCTGGCGCTGATATCAATATTCAGGATGAAGATGGCAGTACAGCTCTTATGTGCGCTGCTGAACATGGTCGTGTGGATATCGTTAAGCATTTGCTGTCCCAATCGGATTGTGATTCACTGATTCAGGACGTGGTGAGTAAACTATTTATAAACCCATTGATACCGTATTGTCTACATACATATATCGGACCCCGCTTCATTCTTATAGCTACATTTTGTTCGTAACATTACTCGTATGTAATTAGCCATAAATTTAAGATTACCCTGGGGCATATAGTTTGTAGGCTTTCACATGCCTTTTGTAATTTGCATAACTTTATCACGCAATTTCAAATTAAGGTAGGTGATGGGCCGTAATCTATTTAAGAAAATGAGGCGACATGTAGTCTAAAAAAACTCAACTTAATTTAATTCTGGGATTAATAGATAAGTCAAACTCAAAATGAAGACGCAGAAAAAAGTAGATCAGAAATAAAATACAATACAATATCATACGTAGAAACGACATCGCCTTAAAGTAGTACATCAGCTTTGTTCCAAGTTGAAACTTTGTACCAGAAATAAGTCGCATGCTTTCCATGGAGTTAATGTGTTGGCCGTCCGGTGTTAAGCCTTCTCTAGGCTATCTGGCTTAATAATTGGTCACAAGATTTAGCTTGGATTCTCGCCGTTGATCCTTTTCAGCACGTCTCCTCTCAACTGCTTTAAGAATTATAATTTTAGCTTATCTCTTCCATTTAAAAAAAAGAAAGAAAGAATTTAAAACTACCTTAAAGATAGTCAGCCCTATCGATGTATTCTTTCGGAATTTTCGAAACGAAAGTCAAATCGAATTGCGCTCGATGTATCCGTTCCGGAACAAGATAAATAAAGCATACAAACGTGTTCATTTGACAGAGATCTTGCTGTTTTGAGCTCATTACAATAGGTCCGTTCGCGTACTTTATGTGTAGAAAAATGAATAGTGTCAAATCTCCAAAATCGAGAGAGAATCCTCTCATTTCTAAGAAAAGTACGCGAACGCTTTTGCGTAAAAACTTCTTCGTTTGGCTTGAAAAGAAGCAACAGCTGTTTTTTTTTGCTGGCAAACTCATAGGATTTCATCATTTGACAGTTTTCATTTTCTTACCAGCTGAAATTCTGTGTGAAGAAAAATGAACGAAAGTACATTTTTCTTTCGTTCATCTTTTTACCATTTTCTCAGTACGCGAACGCGTTTTTGTAGTTTTGCACGAAAGTTTATATAAATTTACGTTTGCATAATAGTTCGCGAACGGACCTAATGTGAAAAACTTTCTGATAAATTTAATAAAATTTCAAAGTAAGGCCCTCGTGTTGACTACTTGTCTTTATTTTCTTTCTATACTAGCAAATAACTGAACTAAACACCAACAAATTATATATTTTTTTATATTATTTCTTTCGATTTTCAACAGTTTTATATTTTATTTAAAATAATCCGCAGCGTTTTCTTGTCTTAGAGGTTCGAAAGAAATTTGCCGTGAATCTGTCAAAAATTATTTTTTTTAACCCGTCATGTCGCAGTGCGGAATAGGTTATAATATGTGTTTAATAAACCTGAGCTGCACAGAAAAGATCAGGAAAGTGCAGGATTTAGTGTTCCATAAAAATCGTGCCCCAAAGTGTTCCACATTCTGTCACTTTCTGTTCCATGATGCTGTTCAGATCAGTTTAGCTCACGGTTAATTCTATTATTAATAAATCTAGTTCTATGCTGCTCTTCGTAAAAAGGTGGGCCAAAGAATTTAATGACCCTTACGTTTCTATGTCATTGCACAATTGTTTTGTCCGTCCGATTCTAGAGTATGCCTCTCAAGTTTTAGACACCGTTCTACAACATTCATTCAAACCGAATAGAGGCCATTCAACGTAAATTTATTCGATTTGCACTTAGAGGACTTCCATGGGATGATCCATTTAACCTTCCTCCTTACAGTCAACGTATCAAGCTTCTTCAAATGTTACCCCTTTCTCAACGGAGGCTTAATAGCGATATAATTTTTCTACAGCAGCTTATATCCGGTCAAATAGATGCACCTGACTTGCTGTCGTCTATTGGCTTAAATTTTCGTGGTGGTGCCCATAATTTACGCAGTGTTGAATTGTTGTTTAGCCCCCATCATAGAACGAATTATGGGAGGCATGAGCCTATTAGTCGCATGAGTAGACCCTATAATCTAAATGATCATGTTATTGACTTGCATGTTATTAAAATTAAGCTGAAAAATATTTTGCGTAATAATGTTTTAATGTCTTAAATTGTTTGCATGATTTTGTGTCTGTGTTAGTATTTTATAGGTACATAATTATTGTATTTTTAATTGTTTTGTTCGTACTAACACCTGCACTAAATGATGATCGACTTAAGAGAGCCTTTAATTTTGGAAATGCAGGCAAATGTTACAAATTTATTATATTTTTGGAAAAAATGTCAACTACTGTATCCGTTATGCTCTATCGGCTGACAGTTTCGCGTTCGATATTGGTCCTGAGCTCTTCTAACGTCGTTGGCGTAAACTAACAACTTAACGCAACCTCATAAAAATGAATCCACGCCCACGGGCGTGCATTATATCGCATGAGCAAAGTGGTTATTCGACCGGACCATTTCTGAAGATTTCACTATTACCGAACTTCCCTTGAATAGATCAATTTGTTTGACCAGTATGTAGCATCACCTTGTTGGAACCACATATCACTGATGTGAAGGACATCCCATTCTGGCCAAAAATAGACTTCCAACTTGAAACGATAACGAATTCCATTGACATGGCGCTAATTTTCATCGACGAAAAAATACGGTCCAATCACACCTCCGGCATGAAATCGACACCACATGGTCACTTCTTGTGAATCCAATGGAGGCAGATATTATGTGTTTGTTGCTGCCCAACAACGCATATTTTGGTTATTGACAAAGCCATTAAACCAAAAATGAGCTTCATCGCTGAAGATGAGTTTTCGATGAAATTCGTGCTTTAAGCTGCGATCACTGACTCAGTATTTCGATAGGAGTTTTTAATAATTTCTAAACATTGCTTTTAAGTGAACTTCACCCTGATAAAAATGTAAACCTTGGTAACGTTTGGACATTGACAGATCATAAAAAAATTTAACGGTGCGTTTGCATTAAAACACAAAATTGTTATGCCCCTATTGAAAACTACTGTAATACGAATTGTCGGTTAAACATCTGTACTAGCTCTGAGTTTTTATCAGTATAGTTATATTTCCATTCCTCCCATATGGTTTGCAAATATAATTAGGGTATTCATGTAACGTCGTAAAACCTGGCAAATGAACTGTTAAAATTTGTTTTAAAACATCCAACAAGATGGTAAACTTTCGATACCAATTTGGTGTGTAAATCAAGATGGAAAACTTGCAAAACTTTTTCAAACCAATCGATGCTGCATACAGAATGCTTGCCCTGTCACACTACACAGATGAACAGCTGATTTGATTTACCATCATTTACGCAAGCAGTTTTTAGGATGAAGATGATTAACTTTCGACGTTGCATGAATATTGAATAGCCTTAATTTCTTTTCTATGGGGCCTATTATCGTGAGCAAGTCGCACAAAAAAGCTCGTGATTGTGCCTTGTTTCTATTATGGTTAGCGATTTTTCTAAATATCTAAGTATGTTTGCTGCCATATTTCAATGAAGACGCTTTCAGGCACATGGAATAGATTTCGCAGTTGTATATTCTCCTCCATTCGCCCTAATTCCACACACGACCGAATATCCGGTATTTTTCTTTTAAAATAATACAGTTTCAGTTATACTTTCCTGGTTATTGTGTAGCACTCAGCGCCATAAATCAAGACCGTCAGGATCAGTGTTTTATAAAGCTTGCTTCGAGTTTTAAATCAATTTCTTTTGGCAAATCGAAGTAACAACGATTTCCTAGGGTAATTTTTCGTCAGATCTCCACAATGCTGTCATTCGTGGAGTTCATATTTCCTCCGAGGTAGTTGAACTCCCTAACTATAGTTCCATTAATAATACTGGTTCTTTTATTAACAATAAAATTGCATTTGATAGTATGCACGTATTTACATTATATTTGTTTTCATTACAGGATGGAAGTACGGCCTTTAAAATCGCATGGCAAGCTGGTCATCGTGATATCGGTCTTCTTCTCTACGTGCATGAGCAAATGTTGCGTAGCAAAATGCCAGGTAAACCCGAACAACGAACATCATCATTGTCTCCACGTCATCACAAACGGAATCCATCTCAATAATTAATTAACACACTAAGTACCTACGTTTAAGCTAATGGATTAAGTACAACGACCGATAATGATAGTTTGGTTAAGTCAACTCAACTTGAAATTGAAGTAAAAGCTGAACAGCTTTAATCTTTATCCAATAATTAAATATATACTAACCAAATTCGAGTGGATATTGACTATATCTACGTACTAACAGGAGAAAAAAAAAGTTGTATGAATTTTAACGATAGAATATGCAGTTTTGCATTTAACGAAGAAAATTTGATAACTAAATTTTGAAATTAATCCTTAACGGGGCTCGGACATGATCATTTTGTCTGTGTTTAGCAGGTACACTCAAAGGAAAATATCATTGTTTTAAAATACACATTCCACATATCAAACACTAGGCAGATGTTGAACGATAGAATAAAAAGATATTTAAGTGTTCAGACAGGACATTTAAAAAAAAGAAAGGGTACTCCCAGTAGGCCCCATTTAAAAGTGTTATATTATAAGTGTGTTAAAATACGAAATAAATGTCATTCATTGAACGTAGTCTAACATTGTAATGTATTTTTTTTTACCCAAAATATCAACATTATTTATTTATGCTTTTATTTAACAACTTTTCCTCTTTAGTAAATGGAAACACTTTTTAATACCAACCTCTATGCCACACTTCTACTTCTGAAATACAAAGTTTTATCTGTGCCTTGACTCGTCTATCAATATCGATGGAAGTTTATGTAACAACGTATGTATACACTATGTGCACTAGAAAACATAAATAAAAATATATTCACACAGGCTATTTTATAGAACAGTTATTTAAATAAATAAAGGAAAAATATATTATATTCACAGTAGATTTGTGAAATAGAGGAAACACACACAAACACGCATGATGTTACATACATGATAAAAATATTAAATAAAACGGAAATTATATTAGATTCAAAGTAAATGTGTCGATTCGGTTGATTGTTGTAAACAAAAAAGTTTTCTTAAGTGTGAAGTTGAATATTATAATTAAAATGTAAACTTATATATTTACTTATTTAGTTTTTAGTAACGAAAATAAAAGAAATCTTCTTTGAAACAAATATTGTTAAGGGAATGGAAAACCTGAAAATATTTGATTAAATGAATGAATCAAAAACAACTTTGCTGGTTTTTATTTAAAACAAATAAATATCAGGCATTCATGGCCTAAAATACTTCTCCAACCACTTGCTTCGAAGTGGAAGGGATCTATAATTTTGAGCCAAATCCGACCGGCAAATTTGAGAAGCTGCTCATGACAATTGATACTCTTGGATGTTTGCCAGACGTTCCAAGAGGTGGGGCAGTGGAAAAAACCCTAGATCTTAATTGGCCGGGAACCTCGATTCCAACACACTTGACTTTGACTTCTAAATTCATTTTTTATTCAACATACAAGACAAAAATGATAAAATCTACCTAACTTAAAATTAACAAAATACTTATTCTCAACTAATACTCCTTCTGCGGACGCTCTTAACTTAACTATGACCTTATAATTTTTGGCCTAAAAGCTATTTAACGAAGAAATCTTACATGTTTTCATGGAGAACGTTTTAAAAACTGGGTATCTTTATCAAATTTTATATTTTTATACTATAAAAACAAATTACAAACTACCTACTCTACCTACTCAAACTACTTAACGTATTCTAAATATAATTTGGATTACGAGCACTCGTTGCCTTACACAACAAGTGGTTGAAATCTCGATTGCTTTCCGAGCGCCTGGCAGTCGTCAACATGCACACGCATCGCCTTGAGCCGACTGAAGCCTTACGAGCCGGGCCTATCCCAGAAACGCCCTAGCAGGTGCTGAGGAAACGAGTGCATCGTCATAATGTAGTCGTTTTCTCAGCGCTCTACTCCAAAAACGGTTAATTTTACAGAAAAATGCAAGAGGCAATTTTCGTATATAATTTCACGACAAACAATTTTTATAATGACTTCTATTGACCTCCGAGCAATAAATCGCGAGATATGTGCGAAAAACTGATTTTCGTGACCTTTTGACCTTTATAACTTTTTTAGCCGCCACGATATCAATGTCGATTTTTCACATATTCATTACAGCGCGGTAATAAAGGTGTATACACAAATTCAGTTCACTATGAATTTTTCTGCGGATTAGGGTTGACTGGGCTAAGAGGAGAAAAAAACAAACACAAAACGAAACGGTTTAATCACTACATTTAATCACTATGAATATTGGTTAAAAATAAAACTTGTGTGTAAGCACCAGGCACACAACTGCGGTGTAGAGACTTGCTTACAGCTAAGGGGGCCGTTTTCGGTAACAGAAGATGGCTGAGTATTCCACCACTTCATCCACCCTATCTCGCCGGTGCCAAGTAACATTTTTAAAAGTTTTTTCCACTAACCCACCTCTTCCAACCGTCTGACAAACATGAAAGTCACAATTGCCGTTCAAATTCAGCTTAAAATTGGGGATCCCTTCCACTTCGCACCAAAAAATTTTTGGGGAAGCTAGATTATAGGCAAAGTATGCGCCGTTAATTTCTAATATTTTTTTTTCTTTCACTCACGAATTGCTTCAGTTCAGTTTCCACAAGGTATCATATGGACTATAACCCTCCCACTTTACTGCATTTCTACTGGTCCGTCTGTTCAGCTCAGCGGTTTGACTTCAACACAGTCGATAAATACTTTAAAAAAATTAAAATTGCTTGAAAAGTAAAAATCGAAACAAATTAAACTAAATTGTTTAATTCTCAAAATATATTTTAATTTCATTGGAAAGTAGCTGCGACATACAAAATTTTATCAATATAAAAGAATTTCCATTTCCTTTCGGTTTTAAAGATACACCTGGAAGTATAATAAAAAAAGGATCCTGCATTTGAAAATCATTTTAAAAAATCAAGTAACGTTTTCGTCTTAGGAAGGCATGCCAACTTTTCGGCTTCTAATTTGGCAGCAAGTTCATAAATTGAATCTTTGGGTTCATACTTAAAATATTATAAAATGTAGAAATTGTTTCACCAGGCTGACCGCACTGTTAATTACCATTAACTGATTTAAATAATATTCATATGATATATTTCCAGTTTGAGGATCCACAGCAATGGCCATCATTTCATCCAGTTCTTCCTAAATCATAGAAAAAAATTATCAATTGTTTTTGGTTATTCTCATTTTTGTTTTATAATGTAGAAACCTGCGTAAACGGTTCACCCTCTTCCATCATAATTCGCGACATATATTCCTTGGTGAGATAGCCGTTACCCTCAGGATCTAAAACTTCGAATGCTTCCAGCAGTTTCTCTGGTGCTGCTGGCTCCATTCTAAAAAATATATATATGATTCCGTCAATATAATGACTGTCACTACGTTAAGTACTTACTTTCTTTCAGTTAGCAATTGGCACACGTGAGGTAGGAATCGCGATAGATGGATTGTTCCCCTAGTATCCTCAAATTCGGTTGCAGAAATGATCTCATTGATTTCTTGCTCAGTTGGAGCACATCCCAGGAATCGGAGAATTGTTCCCACTTCTCGAACGTCAACGGTTTTGTTGCCAATGTGATCAAATAAAGAGAATGATTCGGCTATTCTCTTCTCCAAGTCATTTGAAATGATAACTTAAAGAAATAAAGCGTACATTTTTTAAATACAATTTTAATAATGTTCTCTAGAATCTTACCCGGAATTTCAAACTCCATTTCAGGTTATTTTTTTGAAATATAAATCAAAATTAATCGATCAAACAAAAGGGTTTCCATGATGTTAAATAAATAAAAATAACTTTTGTATCCCTGGGCAGTGGCGTTGGTTTCCTAGGCTTAATAAAAAAAGAAGCTTTTGTTTGTTAATTATGAAGTTGCCATTTAACTTATTGTAACTCACTCATACGCGGTTAGGGGATTTTGGTCAAACTTACAATTCTACTGACAAAGAATTAACGGAATTGCGTTGCGTCTTAAAGGTCTTAGAAAAAGTTCCTGTTGAGCTAAATCTGAATTATTAATTATAGCTATACACGGTCCATTGTAATTTTTTGCTAGATCAAAGCAACAGGATATCTGCAAAGGCGGATTTAAGAGAAACTAACGGATATCCAGGGTAAAGAGGCTCAATTTACACTGGTCATAACACTATCTCTGGAGCCCGACATCAATTACGACTTCCTGTTTTTAAACTCTATCCTCCTGATACTTAGTTTTGATTCATAATAACCATATTTATGCAATGTTTATATGCAAAGTTCTTATGTTTTTATTTTAATAAAGTGGAGACATGGAGGTTATGTATTGAACACAATATGCGATAAATAGCCCCCTCGACACGTTGATCATTTTGAAATTTTTGCATAGTGCCGGCTAAATTTTATCAATAACGCGTCGAATCCCGCCTTTCAGATCTTTCTTTTCCTTTAAAAAAACCCCAAGGAAAGAAATCCATTGCATGATCTTGATGGCCAATTCACATTGCTATGTTCACCTGGTAGTTTAAGTCTGGCGTGATTGTTTATATTTACATACTTGTTCAAAATCTATGCCAAAAGAATAAAAGGATGTGTAGGGAGGTGGTAGATATAATTCATAAAACTTCACTGCAGTGATATTCTTAGCCCGTTCCTGCACGGGTTTAACAGTCTTAGTGCAGTCTCTACCTCAAGACCAGATAGAACAAATATCACAATTCGTAGCACCTACCTACCCCCATCGCCATATAAGTGTTCTGCCGCTCTATGTACTGCATGTCCTAAGCACTTTACATGAATCAATTTCGGATATTAAATGTTTAATCCTCCAGTGGCCTTTACCATATATGGAGCGGCATCAGTTAAAAACAGGATTTTTTTTTCTATTCCAAAATAATTGATAGTTTCGTCAAAAACTTGAGCAATCGTCGAATGGTTTGTTTTTTCTCATTCGAGAACATTTATTAAATTTTTTTTTTTTGCATAAGTCCTTGTTTTGGTTTAACACACCCGCGATAACATTGGCCACAAAATGGCCTTGAATATCTGTCGTTTCATCAATTGAAATCCATATATATTCGTCTTTATAATAGGATCTTATTTGGTCAATTAATAAATTATGCATTTTATTAATGAGTTTTTACGTAAGGTTGAAGCATAGGGCACGATTTCTTTGGTATATTCAAACAAAAACTTTTTCAAATTGGGATTGTTGAGCTTGCTTAGCGGAATATCAGCTGCAACAAATGCCTCACATAAATCCATATTAAAATTGTTTTTTGTTCTGAACGAAAGGAGTTGTGACTGCGATTTTGCAGAACTAGATTGTTTTTCCAGTTCCGTATGTTAAATAGATTGTTGATCAATTTAAAAAAAATTCTCGAAGGAGACACCTTTGCTACAAATTTTACAAAAAAGTGTGCGGGTTGTCCAAAACAATTTTTTTTTCAGATTTGCGTTTTTTACATCAAGGTTATTTTGTTTTTCGAAAATATGCACAAATATGGATTTATTTTTGAAAATATGCAAAAATATCCGCTAACGATTAAATGCCATTTTAAAGCAAATGGATTGATTCGTGTTTGTATTTTATGCCTGTGCTTCTAAAGTTTCTGAAAAAAATATTCCTTTCGCATGGAATTCCTAGCCCTATTAATAACCCACCAAACAGCCAGATGGTTCTTAAATGGAATCGGGTGTAGGAGGTACAGGCCAAATACACGCTTTACGATACTCATGGGAAAAAGTCGCAGCGTATTTCAAGCAGAGCTCTACGCCATTCAAGAATGTGACAGCCAAATCAATACATCTGTTATTAAAGATCCACCATCCATATATTAACGGATAGTCAAGCAGCCTTTAGCAAACCATTGAATCCAAATTTGTCATTAACTGTTTTAAGTCTTCAAACACTCGGCTTGAGGAACAAGACCAATTTATTCTGGATTTCGGGCCACGAGGGTTTTAAAGGCCGACGAACTTGCAAGAAAGGGCTCAGAAACTCCTTTCAAAGGTCCCGAACCCTTCTGCTGCGCTTCTAGATCAGCAGTACCTAATCACAGCCATAAAATGTTGGAAACATACGAAATGTACCACCTATTGGAATAGCATCCCAGGACAGGCCAAAAGAGCCACCCAGCTCTTCAATAATAACCAAAAAATGTCTAAATTTGAGCCGGCATGATATCAAAAACCTATTAGGTTACCTTAGTGGCATCCAACATATACTTCTTAAGAAACTGATGATATCCAACTGAAACTACCTGGAGTAGAAGCGTTTATTGTACAATCCTCTTTTTGTTTGACCCGCTGCGATTGCATTTTAAGTTTGACCCAAGATTGAAGTGTTTGCTGGGAGTGCATTCTCACACTCGTCCAGTAATCAAATCAGGCCTTCGGCAATATATAAAGATACATAAATTACAAGATGCACACGAACGTCAATAAATAAATTGTGACAAATATCTGGAGCTGAGGTACCACAGCGTTTGAACCCACTGCTTTATCCCCAGATATACACTCCACAGCAAATAAACCGGGCTACCCGCTACATTCAAACTCTGATTCGATTTTCTTTTAAAGTATAAAACATACAACTAAAAAAGTAGTACCAACAGAAGGTGCGTTATATGTTGAATAAAACGAATGGAAACTCAGTTGTGTTAATTAATGTAATCATAAAATGAAAAAAAAAATGTAATCCAATAACAAAGAAAAAATAGCTGGTATTGCCTCCTCTTGCTTGAATAACTGCCAGCATCCTTGCATTCATTTACCTCACGAGCCTAACGATGAAAACTGAAGAAATAGCATTCCACTCCTCTTCAAGTGCGATTCGCAGCTCTGGAAGCCTTGTAAGCAGGTATCCGGGCTCGAACCTGATGTTTCAGTTCATCCCATAAATGTTCTATCGGATTCAAGCCCGGACTTCGAGCTGGCTAGTCCATCCAGCATATCCTGCTCGATATATCCTGCGAAAGGTAACACATGGTCTGCGAGGATTTCAGAAATGTAGCGATGAGAAGTCAATCCACGTGTACGGTCTATTGGTTCGATGAAAACTAAGGCTGTATGTGCGGTTAAGGAGATGCCGCCCCAAACCATTACAGATCCTCCTCCATAAGCAACAGTTTCCTCGATGCAACATTGAGAATATCGTTCACCAACGCGACGATATACTCTCTGACGTCGATCACTTACATGTAGACCAACCCTGGACTCATCAGCAAAGAGTACATTACTCCACTGCTCCAACGTCCAATCCCTATGCTCTCGAGCAAATTCAAAGCTGGCTTGACGGTAGGCTACGGTTAATGCTGGGCCTGTTGCAACTCTCTTTGGAGTCAGGTTCTTTTCGAAAAGTCTCCTTCTAACGGTATCTGATATTATGAACACTTGGTGTTCGTCCCGCAGACTTTGTTGGACTTGAACTGTATTTAGGCGGCCATTTTGCAGAACAGTAAGTTTAATAAACCGATCATCTGCTGCTGATGTAGACCTAGGTCTGCCCGTACCTGGACGTCGATCGAATGCCCCAGTCTCTAGGTATCTTCTGTAAACTCGTTGCACCGAAGATCTACTAATTTGAAGTCTTCGAGCGACCTCACGTTGCGCAACGTCTGCTTGAAGTAGTGCTACAGCTTAAGCTGCTTCCTGAGGTGTCATATCCATTATTAACAACGTAAAAAAAAAACGCAAAAATACATGCGGCTGAGCAAACACTGGACTAAATCTAACAAAATTATAACAGACACTGACTAACCTCATTGTAGAAAAAAGAACGGTAATCTAAACAAAACAAAGCAAATCGTTAGCATTGTGTTTCTTGCTTGATTGAAATGTGAGTTAACGGTACTTAAGAATAAATTTAAAATCATTTTAATTGACATGAAAAACACTTTCTGTAGGCACCACTTTTTTAATTGTTTGTGTTATACTTTTAAAGAAAATCGAATCGGAGCTTGAATGTAGCGGGTGGCCCGGTTTATTTGCTGTCGAGTGTAGTTGTGTTCAATCAGTTTTTTTATTCACGCTCGTGTGCATCTTGTACTTTATGTGTCTCATTATATTGCCAAAGACCTGATAGACTGGGCGAGTCTGAGTATGCATGCACTCCCAGCAAACGAGCTAATCTTAGTTTCAACTTACATAAAGCAAAAATTAACTTTGCAATACGCTCTTTCATTTACTGCTTCCAACTTCTTTGCATATTTAGATGAACCCATTTTCCTGGAAATAAAGTCGAAAAACTTGATTATTAATAAAATATTGAGGTTTATAACTTAATTCGTGCGGTTTGCTAAGAAATGGCGTAACTTGTATTATTCCATTGGAACATGCGTTGGAAAGCTACTGTCATTGTACGTCATTTTAGTATATGTCATTCATTTGAAGCGTAAACAACAATAATTTTTTTTCACTATATGTCGAACTTTGTGCCTGAAAAAGTGTTTTTGCGGAGAGTTCTTCTTCATTACTTTAATATGAAGAAAACTGCTGCCGAAAGTCATCGTATTTTCGTGGAAGTTTATGGTGAACATGCTCTAGCTGAGCGAACGTGCCAAAAGTGGTTTGCACGATTTAAAAGTGGTGATTTTTGCTTGGAAGACGATGAACGTCCTGGGCAGCCAAAAAAGTTTGAAAATGAAGAACCGCAAGCATTACTCTATGAAGATTGTTGCCAAACACAAAAAGAGCTCGCAGAATATTTGGGTGTCACTCAAGCAGTCCGAAATGCTGCTGGAACGCCACAAAAGGAAGTCATTTTTGCATCGGATTGTTACTGGTGATGAAAAATGGATGCTCCTGGTAGTCAAAAACTAACCCAAAAAGCTATTCTTTGACATCCGAAAGCTCAGCAAAAACATAAATAAAGCAAACAATTGAACCTTTTATTTATAAGAGGAAGTAAACAAAAAGTGGTTCAAGTGCAACAAAATGTATTCAACGATTTGAAGTAAGTAAGTAATGAACTCAGGTAAAACTTATCATCAACAATTCCCTTAAATGTTTTCTTTAGCTTCAGGCATTGGAAAAACTGGCCAACGATGTCATGAACATAGTTCAAATTCTCCAGGAAGTCGATGAGCGGGCAAAAATAAATCGCCGATGGTGGGTTCACCCAATAAACGAAAATAGAGAATCTCAGGGTGATTACCAGAATTTATTGGAAAAAATAATGCGATGCGACGAAGAAAAGTTCTGCTACACAAGAATGAAAATCAAACAATTTAATTACTTGTTAAATCTTGTCAAACCGCACCTTACGAAATGTTGTAATCGGAAGCGATTACCAGAAGCATTGCGATTGTTTATCACGTTGGGGTACCAAAATCAAATAAAAATGCAAGCATATCAAAAATCAAATTAGTTTTTCATAACACATTTCTACATACAATTCTCTGGCATTTGCTTTTCGGGTAGGCAAATCAACCATAATAAAATTATACCCGAAGTTTGTCACGTTTTATGGGATGTTAATGGGTTGTTGGTTTCGATATTTCTTGTATCAGACCCATCTAACGATGAAATCATGAACTACCGTAAGATATTTTGTGTTAGTAGCTGTGTTTTATTATCCATGCGGATCTGGATCTGGATCAATTTAATACGTAAAACAAAAACAACACAGGATCTTGCTATTTATCGGGATCATTAATCGTGATCCAAAATGTAATTACAAAACTCACTACCTGTTTTTTCGTGGCGTTGCTTATTTAAATTATAGGAAATTATAGGAACACAATAATATTGCCAGACCAAAATAGGAAACACTATTAATAACACAAAAAATCAATTAGCATATTTTCATATTCGAATAATTTACCACTGCGACTTTTGAGACGTTTTGCTTCGTAATATAATACACAAAAATTAATGGAAATATTAGCAGTACAATACTGTTAATATGTAGCATATTTGAACATAACATTTGAACATGGTTTCTGAAAAAAAAATATTGAGTGCAAAATGTATGTTGATTTGTATTCAAATGGCAACACCCCCGACACAACAAGCGATCATATTGTAATGTCACATTGTACCCTATATTTGCAATATGGCTGAGTGCCAATCGAAACTTGAAATACCTGGTATTGTCTGTTATGTGTTAAAAACAACTGTTGCCACAACTTGCCACTGATGATCCAGATCGTTTTATTATCAGATCGGATCCGTATCAAGATCATTGGGATAATAAAAAGCGGCTAGTGTTAAGTTTGTTCTGAGGAAACTTTTCGGAAACTCTTCGACATATTTTCGACATCGAAGTCGATTATTCAACAATGTTTGGTTCACGTATCTGAAAATTACAATTATGTCTCTGCTAAGTGTGTACACAATATTTAAATTTTAATCTGTTATACCTCCATTCGTGGGAAATTTTAACAGAATTGATTTTTGTTGTTGAGATTGCGAGTTTTTGGTTGGTAAAATGACAGCAACAAGATTTTAGAGCAACAAATTAATTTTGCACTTTATTAACCCCACACAAGGGCAATTGGGGATAGGCCATTGTCTACACACCACTCAGCATTTTCGCTTTATTTATATACACATCTATGTACATTTAAATTGTTGCATAAATAAAGAACTGCGGATTATTTCCAGATCGGTCGAGCATCAAGAAAAGTCCTATCAATCATTGCCTGCCCTAATTAGTTACCTGTGGAATGTGGTGTGTAAAATAATTTTGAAGTCGTGATAAATTTTGCTTAACAAGATACCTGCATAGGTAGTTAGTTGCGATTTCTGTTTTAAATATACCAACATGCACATAGAGATACTCGCACATCCAACAGAGATGGTTTAAGAGTTGTAATCACGAATAGCCTTTTGTATATACATACATATATGTTTTTTTTTGTTTTTATTTGCAATCCATAGAAGTTTTCAAAAAATTCAAAATCCTTCTGATGTGTTTCTATTTAAGCTCACTTTTTGACGCAAGGACAGCCAAACATATCGTTTACATAATTAAATTTGCTAGAAAACTTAAACGGCAGATTTCGTAAATCTGAGGACAAAAACACGTTGAAGGAAAAATAAGGCAATGGTAGTCTGGAATCTGGATAAACAGTGATAATTATTTTTGAAGAAACAGTTTTACCATTAACAGTTCCTTAAGTGAATTAGAAAACTTTATGACTGTATCCAATTAGGATTATGAGGAAGATCTAAATAAGGAACTTTTGGTAATGGGGTTTGTATATGTAAATCAAACTGCTTTAAACTGTTTTTGTCTTATCAGATTTCAGATGGCTGATTTAGGTAGGTAGTCAACCAATTGAAACTGAAGGTGAAAGTGGAGGAGTAATTTGTGCAGTAATGTTTTGCTAATCCGAATTCGGACTAATTAGTACAAGACCAGAAGAAGAAAAGAGTGTTTTTTTAGAAATCATCCATATTATTGCTGCTAAAAATTACAAAAATTCAATTGCAACACATACTACCTTGAATACACATTTAAGTAAGTAATATTGTTTAACCGGCAAGAACAATGCGAATGTGTTCGTGTATATTCATGATTATGGTCGCATTTAAATTTCAAGTGGGAGCAGTTGCCTAGAGGTAAGTGAATTGGACTACGTATCTAAGGATCTCACGTTCAAAGCCCGCCGCGCCAAGCAACATCTAAAAGTTTTTTTTAACTGAAAATTGTACGTTACTTCCAGTTCGCATAAGCAAATAGTTAGAGAAGCTAGGTTTAAGTCCCTGAATGGGCCGATAATGCCTAATATTTATTTATTTGTAATGGAATTAATTTCGCCACGATTATCTCGAGAACCAAAGATGATAGTGACATGGGACCGGGTTAATTCGAAGCGTAATTACGTAACTCAGAACTGATTAAGTTTCCAGCGAAATCGGTCCAGCCGTAAATAACTAAAAAAAACTAGCTGAATTTTGAAATTGTTGATTTGTACTATTTATTATTATTATTATTATGATTATTATTATAACAGCTAGGGGAAGAAATGGTGGTGCCACCACACCGCTAAAAGTGATAAAAAAGAGGCCACGGAAGCAGGGCCACCTCTAAAAAAAGGTGTAACCAGGGGCGGAGGTGGTGGCTGGGTAAGAAAGACTTGTAGAGTAGGAGACAGAGGCAGAGGAAGATGAGGAAGAGGTGGAGGAAGAGGAGGAAGAAGTGGGGGAGGTAGAGGAGAAGGAAGAGGACGTCGAGGCAGGGGGGTGCCGTCTTCTACCAGAACTTCTATTACTGATAATGATAATCATAATAAAAAAAAAGTGGTCTGGGTGCGACCCGCACTGCCCACACGACTAACTTCCCAGTGGGATGGATCAATATGATTTTTGCAATTAGTGGGCAATTTTGAAATGTGGTTAACAATAAGATATGGTTAAGAATTATTTAATATTAAAAAATGGTCTTTAATATTGTTCATGGAAATTAAATGTTGTTAATAACAGCGAGGTGTGATATATATTAATGCAACCATTGTTATAAACACGGAGACCTGTAAATTTTCATGTATACGAAATAACGAAGCACAATGTAATAATGATTTGCTCAATGACAAAATTACAATAAATAGTACAAATAAAGCCTAATTATTTCAGTTATTTATTTACTAACAAAAAACGGCTGGACCGATTTCGCTGGAAACTTAATCAGTTCGGAGTTACGTAATTACGCTTCGAATTAACCCGGCCCCATGTCAATATCATTTTTGGTTCTCCAGATAATCGTGGCGAAAGATAATTCCGAACGCACATACGTATATCTCTATAAAAACGTTGAATTTGGATTCTGGTGACCTTGAAACGTGGAGATATGTCAAAATCCGCGATTCACAAAATCGGCCCCATTACAAGAACTTCCATTGGGAAGTTAATAACAATAAAATAAATAATAATAATTAATTAAAAAATAAATCCCCACTGGGAAGTTAGTCGTGTGGACCTTGCGGTTCGCACCCAGACCACATTTTAAAATTTCAAGGAGGCAAGTAACGAATAACATATCCATAAACCAAATTACTGCCAAAACCAATGCATTTTTTTTCTTAGTTGAAATACGGATAACAGAGTGGAAAAGTTAAGGTTGATTTGGATTGTAAAGTACACAATGAGAACAAATTGAGATTCGTATTAAAGGTGATTTGGATTAGCGAAACATTACTGTTGTTATAAATAAAGGAAACTAGGGCTAGTTCAAGGGTCTGATACTTATTTCAGTACCTACGTAAGTAATAAGTAAGGAATTAGGACTGGTATCATACGAGTAAGTACCTAAGTATTTCGTTGAGCTGTCAACGGTGCAGTAGTAGTGTATTCGCTTAGTGATTGGAAGATCGTGCGTTCAATCCCGGCCAAATTCATTACTTCATTTCGAATATATTTAAAATTTGATCTCGCTAAGCGAATTAGACAACACCCGTGGAGAAAAATCATACAACTGCAACAAAACACTTCTTTCCTATCTCTCTATTCTTTCACCCATTGCTGGGCGCTACTTGCTGCTTGCGCTGTGTTCATAGCACAATAAGAGTACTATAACAGCTACGGTAAAACCCCTTTTAACGTAAGCAAATTATAAAAAAAAAAAAAATTAAAAGTTTCGTGGGAGTTTAAATGGCTGTTTTCGTTTTGACGAACTATGTGCAGGAATTAATTTCACTGTATGATCTGAAATTCCATATCGAATGCGGCTCTTAGTGATTGCTTCATTTCGTTTCCACGAAATTCAATCCAGCAATCCAGCAGTTAATTCTAAAGATATATTCATTTTTACTCACAGTCTGTAACATACTAAAATATTGCCCGTAGACTCCTTAAAGTTACTATAATCGTGATCAGCATCAATAGTAATTTCTATCTTTCCATGTCCGTCCGTCCGCCCGTCGGCAAAAACGCGTCCTAGAAAGATGAAATTTGAACCTACTATACGCTATAGGGGACCAAAATCCAAATTTATCGAAATTTGAGCTCGAAAACTGAAATTTGAAAAATATCGTCTTTAAGGGCCCGCGTGTTAAGATTTTTAAAATTCGCGCACACACACAATTTTAAAAATACCGTAATATAGAAAAATCAAAGTTTGCTGGGAAGCTGCAATTTGGAGTATGTGCTCTCTAAGGGCCCTTAATGCTCATGTGTAAACATTTTTAAAAACCGCGCACTGAAACGTCCACTATTTACAAAAAAAAATCCGGCCAATCGGACTGTAACCTTTCCCTATGTTGGAGATTTGGCATTCACGTGGTATTATTGTACTGCCCTGAGGGCAAACATTACTTAATTGGCTACATATTTTTAGAAATGCGTCTTTATCAATTCTTGGTGAGCGTTAATGATTCAGTAACGCAGTACTTTATGAAAGACAAACTGTGTGCGTGTTCCATTCATGGGTCATGGATCGACTAAAATATGTCGAACTTTACAAGTTATGAGTTTTATACTACCGAAACTGATAGGCCGTTGCCAAAGCAGGTAAATCCAGTTTTAAAATCTCAAAACTTGTTTTACTTTCATTCGCCTTTGAAAGAACGTTAATCAAACCAAAATTTGCAAATCATTGCTGGTTCATTAATCATTGAATTTTCCTTCGCCGGCCTGTCAGGACACCACCACCCATCGTTTGTTGTGGCAATGCTAAACATTTTCATATCAAAGAGGCCAATCTCAAAGAAAAGCCCTAAGTAAAAACATAAATCAAGAGGAAGGACTTCCTTTGAAGTTTATTCAACTGCTGAACCGGAAGGATGTTAAAATTTGGAAACCAGATATAGAACGTACTTTCCTTCCTTTCCGTTGGTGTATTTGTCGCTGCACATGTGAAATAACATACGATAAGTGTTAACTTTTGACATGGGATAGTGTTATAGAGCCCAAGGGAAACCGAATTCACACCGTTCTGGTTAAACATTATCAAAAGTTTTGCTTTTCACTATAAAAAGAAAACAAAAGAAAAAAGCCAGAGGCTAGCCTTAAATTTTACAAAATATTTTGAAGTTTCTATTTAATTGGTATTTTTATTGCGGTTACATTTCATACTCGTGTAACAGTATCTATAGACGCAGTCCACCACTTGAATAAAAAAGCGAAAGTACTTACAAAACAATCTTCAATTTAAATGCAATGTGGCGGAAAAAATCAAGGCTTTTATAAGCACTTTTCTAAATGGAAGATAAATGGACCATTTCGTATAAAGTTGCAATAGAGTCACGCGGTGCTTGCAGATGTTGGTTGCTTCTGTTCGTGAATTATTGCAAATTGAATGTCTGTGGAATATGGATGAATTACAAATATGTGGCAAAAAATGAGTTTTGTTTTGTTGTATGATTTGTGTTGTCTGGTGGAAATTCTTTTCATATATAAAGTGATTTGTAAGTGTTTTGCAACAAGTTGGCACCGGAAATATTGCCATAGTTCGTTGACAAGCAGTTGGAAAGGATACAGTTGCATGTAGCGCCATTAATTAGTTTCTCCTTGTCGTTTCATCTTAGTGAATGAGCGATATTATGCATTTTTATACATGGTCTTACCAGACTTTGCCGTGTGATAAATTCTAGTCTGTCAAAATAAGAAATAACAAAAACTTCTTGACTCGGTTTTCCGAATAAAGCGAAGCTTATGTTGCGACAATTTTGATGCGTCTACCCTGATAGCTCAAAAGAAATAAATATAGAAAAAAACTTTACAGCAAAGACGAAATCTCGAAAACAAAAATTTAGAAGAAAAAAAATCTCGAAACAAAAATCCGAATGGACAAAATTTACAATTAATATTAATTATATATTTATAAATAAAGGAGACTACTTGATATATGAAGCAACACCTTGATTCACAGTTCCATGCATGCGAGTGAGTAAGCTAAATACAAACAGTCAATCTAAGATCTGATCGGCATGTTTCCTTCAATAGGGTATTTCGCAAAGCATCTCTTTCACAGGTTTGCGATCTCTCTTTCTTATATTTCGTCTTAAATTGAAGGAAAATAAATGAAAAATGCTTGGTTTTGCCAGCAATGTTTGCTTTTACGTACTTTCCCAGGTTTCTTATTACTAAATATATAGCTAATATGTTTTTTTTTATCGTCAAAAGATTTTGTTTTCACTTTGATTTAACAAAATGTTCTTCTTCCTTGAATAACGGTGATGCTATGAACAAGTTTAACCCTAGACCCGTGTATTGGGCACTGAGTGCCCAAAGCACTTTTGAAATACTCGTAGATATTTCACTTACTTGTTGGTCCGCAAAGTGCTTAAAGAGTATGATATTTTAAAAATCCATTTCTCAGCTAAACGAAAAGCTGGAATTCAAGTGCTTTTAATAAATAGTTTTAGTTACCTGGAACAGTAAACAAAATCGGTCGATATCGTGTACTTGGGCACTCAGTGCCCATATGCATTTTCAGAAGATTTTATGTGAGAAGCTATCTTCTGCGACGTTACTTTCATAGTTTTTTTGTATTAGGGGCCTGAATGTCACCTATTTTATGGTCCTTTGACATCGTGTATGTATTTTCAATACATTTAGACATTTCTTTTCCCAAGTTTTAGGGGGTTTCCTTCATTCATGCAACGGTTTTTTTCTATTCTCTCGCACTGGTCGGAAGTGATTGGCAAGTGAACCTATGAACTCCTTAGTGCAAAAGATAAGTGTGGGTTTGATTTGAAAGAGTGGAAAAGTGAGTTTTACCAATGTACCAAATTGGTAAAACTATAAAACTATAGTATAGTTTATAGTAAGGTAAATAAATAAACTATTTTCTTATAATTGCTCTTGTGTATTTCTGACTATTGCTCTTCCAGAGATATGGACGACATCGCAGCGCGTGTTTTGTTTCTGTTGAATGTTTCAACAAATCGCGATTTGACTGTAGTTGAACAGGAGTATTTAGATGAGCACTATGGCCAAGTAGTAAATGAAGATGAGGATGCAGTACCTACAGATCGGGGCCTGCAAAATGAAGACAGCGGTACTGACAATGATTCCGAATATTCTGATGCTGATGATGCTAGGAATGGGCCAGCTGCGGCGTTAGTTGACTTGCGTGTCCAACAAGCCGGTATAGATATTGAAGACGAAGCAGAAGTTGAAGTGCAGCAACAGCGTGGAGATCAACGGCAGGAACTCGACATGGAGGCTGTTGAGCCAAATAGAGGTATGCGTTATGCAGCTAGAAACATAAATTTAAAGATATTTGGTGGTCAATGCATGACGATCTAGAACGACGTAGAAAAATTACCGCTCAAAATGAACGATCGCAACATTTTCCTAGTTGTTCGGAAATGCGTTCGGGAAAATTGAGTATATTCAAATCATTGGTTACTCCAAACATAATTGGAAATATAGTGCTCGAGACTAACAAAAAAGCAAAGAGATTGTACCAAGCCAATCGTCTATCAGACACATCAGTGAAAATGCGTCGCTGGTATGATACGTCAGAGGATAAAATTTATGCGTACATTGCTATTTTGTCACACGCTGGTGCTGAAAAAACATACGGAGAAGAAGCGAAGGATCTTTTCCATCAGAGCAACATGCCGTTCTACCGAGCAGTGATGTCTTTGGAAAGGTATGAGCAGCTAAGCCGATTTATTCGATTCGACGATGGGCGAACCAGACCATTTCGTCTTCAATCTGACAAGTTGGACGCAATCAGATACATATGGGACTTGTTCCAGGAGAATCTAGTAAGATTCTATCAACCATCAAAAGAACTAAAAATCTACGAACAGTTAGTCGGCACAAGAGAAAGATGTGCGTTCAAGATGTTCATGCCCAATAAGCCTGGTAAATATGGAATACAAATCTTCTGGATTGTAGATGCAAAGACGAACTACCCACTCCACGGAGAAACTTATGTTGGGCAACAGCCAGGTGATAATCGATCTGAGGGTATATCGCATCAACTAGTCATGCGGTTGGCACATAAATATCTGGACAAGGGATACAATATTACGACGGACAACTATTTTACGTCAGTGCCGTTAGCGTTGGAGTTGAAAAGCAGGAATACATCAACGATCGGTACAATAAAAAGCAACAAGCCTCAGTTACCTATGCAATTTACATAAGCTGATAAAGATTTCAAAAAAACGAGGGAAAAGTTTTCTTCGATATTTTGTTATTCACAGCTACGCAAGCAACACAAAGAAAAATGTGCTTTTATTGTTAACTGCACACCATGAAGACAAAATCGACGAAACAACCGGAAAGCCGGTTGTGATTTTGGATTATAATTCTACCAAAGGTGGAGTTGACACCCTCGATCGCATGGTCACAGTCTATACCTGTAAGCGGAAAACTAATCGGTGGCCGGTTACAGTTTTTTACAATATGCTAGATTGTGCAGGAGTTGCCGCTTATAGACTGTTTGACCTTAGTAATCCAAATCGGTTTACAACTAGAAAAAGATCAGAAAAACGAAAAAAAAATATAAAAGAGTTAGCCTTAGAGCTTGCGGATAAGTATGGTTGAATTGTTAAGAACGCTCTACATATTTTGTTATATAACATTTAAAGGATTTTATCAAAAAAAAAAACGCTCCCTAGCTCAAACTTGGGTGTTTCAACAAAATTGTTTTACTTAATTGTGGGCGTGTCAGTAGGCGGATTTAAAAAAAATTAACACATGAGATTAAAGGGCCCCTGGGGAGTATATATTATAAATTTCAGTTCCCTAGCTCAAACTTTGAATTTAAAAAAAAAAAAAAAAATTAATTGTGGGCGTGTCAGTGGGCGGATTTTGAAAATATTTACACATGAGCATAAAGGGCCTATAGACAGTATATATTATAAATTTCAACTCCCTAGCTCAAACTTTGGATTTTCAAAAATTAATATACCCTTAGAATAGGGTATAAAAAAATTATTTTATTTATTAGTGGGCGTGTTAGTGGGCGGATTTTGAAAATTTTTTACCCCGAGCAGTTTTAGGAGTCATAGATCATATATAAAAAATTTCAGCTTTCTAGCTCAAAATTCGATTTTTTCCAAAATTTTGTTTTTTTGAGTTTGTGGGCGTGTCTGTGGGCGGATTTCAAAAATTCGTAAAATTGATTATTTTGGGACCCTAGAGAGTATATGGTTAAAATTTCAGCTCTCTAGGTCCAGTTTAAAGGCCTAATTTTTGCCGACGGATGGACGGACGGACATGGCTAGATCGACATTACTATCGATGCTGATCATAAATATAGTAACTTTTAGGGGTCTACGGGCAATATTAAGGTATGTTACAAACTATGCGTCAAAATTAATATAATATATAAAAAAATGCGAGCTAATGTTAAAACGGCAATTAAATTACTTGGGTACGAAATAAGAACTGCTACCAAATTGCCTGGAGTTCGAAAAACACTCTAAAACAACGCTGTGAAGCATGCAAAAGTGAAAAAAAGACAACAAAACGACAGCGGATTGCGATTTATGTAATTCAGCAACTTGCACAAGACATTACATCCGAGTGTGTGAGAGATGCTACGCAAATTGTACTCAACATTCTGAAGATAATAATACCAGCTCCGATGAAACATTGCTTCAATCCACGTCATCAGGATCACCTGAAAAGCGTTCAAGAGGAACCACACCAACTTAGTTTTGTTCGGATTAACAATTTGCCATGAACCGTCCTTTTTTCAAATTATTTATCGAAAAAGTACATTTTATTTATTTATTTTTATTAATAAACTTTTAATAAATAAAATATGAATTCTTTCATAAAATAAAAAAAATTAATGGCTTTCACTTCTTATTTTCCAATAGAAATTTCTCATGGGCACTATGTGCCCATGTACACGTTATCTAGGAATTTTAGAGTACACGGGTCTAGGGTTAAAGGGATCATAACCCTCCCACTCAACTGCATCTCTACTGGTACGCCTGTGGGGTTCGCCGGTTTGACCTCCACAAATAGCGGCATGCCTCCTGAATTTGAATTACTTCGTCGCTGAGGCCAATCGAAGGCTGGTGTGGCTGCACTTGTGTAATCCAGGAGTTTTAAGGCCTGCCTCTCTTTCGCGTTTGTATTGGAACGTTAATTGATATTGCCTTTTTGACAGGATTCATAGGATATCTAATTTGAACATGACACTGAGTACCAACTGAGCCAGTCGCGCTCAATTTTTTTCGAGATAGGTCCTTTGACGTGAAGGCTTCCTCGGATTTTGGAACTTCTTATTAAATCAATATTGAAATCCTGCTGTCATGCGAAGAATCTTCATCTCAGTTGCCGTTAATTTGCTCCCATACTTTTTGTACGTCGTCCAACATAGTGAACCGTATGTGAGCGGCGGCGCACAACTGCGGTGTAGAGCCTTCCTTTCAGCTTAGGGGGCATTTTTCGATCACAGAAGATGGCTGAGGTTTTCCTTCACTTCATCCACCCTACGCTTACGAGATACTTATTGTCGTCATCACAGCTTGCTTTGCTATTAATCATAGGTCTAAAATATTGGAACTTTTCGCGGCTTAAGAATCACTTCTCCATTCATATAAACGTGTGGAATAGGTCGGAATGGATCAGAGAACGGGCAGTACAAGTATTGTGCTTTCTTCAGACTAATACGATACCCATTCCCCTCAAAAACTTGCACCCATACATCAAGTGCTTGTTTCAGGGACGTTTGATCACCGCTAATAATGATGATCAACGACCGTAATAAATATCAAGGGATTTAAGACGCTTCCCTGGTGTACACCGACTTTGATTGCGAAATTCTCGGTGACGCCAACGGGACATCTTACTCTTGTCTTTACTTCCTCATACATGTCAATGATCATCTGTTCGTAGGTTTCTGGAACTCCTCGTTCTCTTAGCGACACCCATAATAGATCCTTTGGTTGACTATCAAAGGCCTTTTCAAAATCAACCAAAGTCAAGTGCAAATCCTTTAAGGAATCACGATGTTTATCCATCATGATAATTATACTTTGAATTGTGTCTGTGATTGATTTACCTGCAACAAACCTGCACTGGTCTTCAGATGGCATTGGATCGCCTATCATCTGTTTGGAGATTAGAATCATGAGCCAATTCGACCCGATGTCTTAGACTTTTTCCCAGAATTCAGAGAGTATCTCGCCCGGCGCAACTGCTTTTCGTTTTTTGGAGTCTTTGACCGCCTTCCTATCTTCTTCGACAGTTATCATAAGAAAATGTTCAAAATGTTAGAAGTCCTTCACAATACTGCTGCATAGGATGAATTTTAAGTGAATTGCTATAATATTAAACAACTTGAATTGGTTGGATAATAACAAATGTTTGTCCTTTTTGGTTTCCTTTGTTCTTCAAAATTCATGGATATACCGACAGATTCACAATTTCAACAGCTAGATCTAATTCTTCCTTGACGGCGAATTTATAATCAGAATTGAAGGACCGTAACGCCCCCCCCCCCTTTTTTTTAGCTCTGAAAAGCCATTTAGTTAACAATTATATGTACATCTTTCCAATTATATCTAGATATACATGCATTATCTTATTATATAAATTACATAAATTATTATATCGTTTTAACATATTTAATCATTTTTCTTTTAAATTCATTAAAATTGTTTGTATTTTTAATTTCTCGGGGAAGATTGTTGAAATCATGGAAGCCCGTATAAAAAACAGTTCTTTGGCCTCTTGTTTGTCTTGAATAATCTATTCTAAGGTCCCCAATATTTCTTAGATTGTACACCACCATTTCATTAGTATGTACATTTTCACACAAATAACCGGGTAGCATCTTGTTTTTAATTTTAAATACAATTATCATACATAATAGAAAAAGTCGTTGAACTATATTTAACTATCTTAAATCATTCAGCATAAATCTTATTGGTGTGTATCTACTACATTTTAAGATATTTCTCATAATCGTGTTTTGCAACAATTGCAGCCTATCTTTGTAATTTTGAGGACACAAATACAATAAACTAGCACAATAATCAAAATGAGGTTTTATTAAAACACTAGCTGACCCGGCAAACGTTGTTTTGCCATATAAATTATTTCTAGTGAATATTTTCGTAGGGAAATGAAAAAACATAGGGGCGGGCTACAGTCCGCTTGGGCGAACTGTTGGATACCCTATTCTTATTCATATATCTCATAGGTGGGCGTGACAAAAATTTAAAGGATTTTATCGAAAAAACTAAGCTTTTGTAAATAAAAACGCTCCCTAGCTCAAACTTTGGTTTTTCAATAAAATTGTTTTATTTAATTGTGGGCGTGTCAGTAGGCGGATTTAAAAAAAAAATTAAGTATGAGCATAAAGGGCACCTAGAGAGTATATACTATAAATTTCAGCTCCCTAGCTCAAACTTTGGACTTTCAAAAATAAAAAAAAAATAATTGTGGGCGTGTCAGTAGGCGGATTTTGAAAATATTTACACATGAGCATAAAGGGCACCTAGAGAGTATATATTAAAAATTTCAGCTCCCTAGCTCAAATTTTGGTTTTTCAAAAAAAATATTTTATTTAATTGTGGGCGTGTCAGTGGGCGGATTTTGAAAATTTTACGTCCCAAGCAGTTTCATGGGCCAAAGATCATATATAAAAAATTTCAGCTCTCTAGCTCAAAATTCGATTTTTTTTAAAATTTTGTTTTTTTGAGTTTGTGGGCGTGTCTGTGGGCGGATTTCAAAAATTCTTAAACTTGATTATTTCGGGACCCTAGAGAGTATATGGTTAAAATTTCAGCTCTCTAGGTCCAGTTTAAAGGCCTAATTTTTGCCGACGGACGGACGGACGGACGGACGGACATGGCTAGATCGACATTACTATCGATGCTGATCATAAATATAGTAACTTTTAGGGGTCTACGGGCAATATTAAGGTATGTTACAAACTATGCGTCAAAATTAATATACCCCTAGAATAGGGTATAATAACTAACTTACTGTAAGTGTGTTGGGATGTGGTCTATGACTTAAAGAGGAATTGAGCGCTGTGGACGTTTTGTCCCTTTCCGAACATTAGCGGATATTGGAGAACGGTGTGTATCAGCATTGAACTCAAGATTATTTTTTCTTCTTCAAATCACGATTTGTCGCGTCGCTGTACGAACGCCAACCATGATTCCAGCAAAGTCATCAACAACAGGTGCATGAAATCCACGCATGTGCTCTACAGCTGGTGTTCTATCAGGATTGATGACAATAGCGTGATTGTCAGTTTGTAATTTGTAAATATTTTTGTTTGGAAGCAAATAAATTGAAAAGTTTTCTAAACAAACATATTAAATATCTAAATACAATTGTACAGCGTTTTTGGTCAACATATCAAGTGTTTTTATACCCTTTTCTAAGGGTATATTAATTTGTACGCGAAGTTTGAACCATACCATAATATTGCCCGTAGACCCGTAAAAGTTACTATATTTATGATCAGCATCGATAGTAATGTCGATCATGTCCGTTCGTCGGTTGGCAAAAATTGGGCCTTTAACCATTATATACTCTCCAGGTCCCTGAAATAATCAAGTTTAAGAATTTTTGAAATCTACCCACAGACACGCCCACAAACTAAAAAAAAAAACAAATTAATTGAAAAAATTGAATTTTTAGCTAGATAGCTGAAATTTGTTATGATCTTTGAGTCATAAAACTGCTCGGGAGAAAAAATTTCTAAAGTCAGCCCACTGACACGCACACAATTAAATAAAACAATTTTATTGGAAAGTCAAAGTTTCAGCTAGGAAACTGAAATTTATGATATAGACTCTCTAGGTGTCTGCTGGGAATAAGAATAGGATATCCAAAAGTTCGCCAAGCGGACTGTAGCCCGTCCCTATATGTTAATTGTTTGTTTTGCTTTAACATACTTTCTCACGTTTTTTCTCTATTATTTGTTACTTTTTACCCTTCAATAGCTTCTGTTTGCACTTTCATATTCAGTTCATTAACAATCACAATGATTATTCCATACGATTTGTGCAAATTTCTACAATTTTATCATTCAATTTGTTTCTGTTGTTTAAGACAGGGATTCCGCACTTCAGAAAGAGATAGCTTGGTGAAAATGTCTATTGAGCATCCAGCTCGCAGACGATGCGTCTGTCATATGGTGAATTGAGGTTATTGTAGCCGCAACGTGCGCTTTCGGAGTCCCCACCGCCCATAAAGTAAATTTTTAAAAATTTATGTGGTTCATTCGGCATTGGCGGCAATGAGCCCACTTTGTGATAACCTTGGCCTTTGATTTTGAATGTTGAATGGAATTGTTGACCATTTGCAGCATTATTTTTAACTATTTCTGTTGCTCCAAACGATGTCATTTGGAAACATGAATTAAATGTTCGAATTGACTTCAGGAACAGGTTAGAATCTGGATCCATACCGATAAGTAAGCCGTTCAATCCAATTGCCTTTGTTGATTTCGTTCAGCTCGTGCCTCTTGTGATTGTGATTCACGAAATAGTGCCATGCTCATACGCACATCTGCATTATCTTGTTGGACTCGTTCGTCTGATCTTTTCTTCTTCTACATATTCTTCTACATCAATTTGTAAAAGCAAAGCTTATTGCAAATAAATATATCTATCTATCTACTCGTATCTATCTATCATATTCTTCTACATATTTCGCATGTCTGTCGTTCTATTCGTTCGACGGCCCAAATTGGTCCCTTTGCGTCTTGCTGGCATTGTTTACTACACACATAAATAGATTAAATTGAAGTACTTAATGATGGAAAACAGTTTATTTTTTTTGGTTGTTGCCAAAATAAATAAATACAAAATGAAAAAAAAAAATTTGAAAAAATCGAAAAAAAACCTGTCGTAACACGCTGGGTGGTCAAAATAAGACATTTTGAAATTTTTTTTTCTTTTCTTTCTCCCGTACTGAGAAAATACCTTTCCAACAAAGTATAAATCATCAAAATCGGTTCGGCCAATCTCGAGTTATGGGGTTACATCGCTTCGGACACTTTCTTTTATATATATAGATTACATACGTTTACTGCAATACTCATTGAAATATTTTTCTGTATTTTTCTTAACTCACCAATTATTTTAGATCTTTTTTTACATATACTCGTATATAGTCTATGCGATTTTTAAAGCTTAGGTTTTCATCCAAAACAACACCAAGATATTTTATTTGTTTTACTTGTTCGATTTGTTCACGGTTTATTTGTACATTTACATACACGGAATTGTTACCAAAAACCATACACTTAGTTTTACTGACGTTAAGCACCAGCCTATTCATTTTCAGCCACGTGTCTATTCTATCCAGGTCCGCATTTAATTCCTCCAAGCACTCCGCAATCGATTGGTGGCGAGGTCTTTACTGCATCCCTGCTGGTTTCTGATAATTTGAATAATTGGCTTAGGTGATAGTTGATAATCAAAATCATTTCTTTTGTTCCATGTAACGTGATTATCATATTGAAAATCGCTTTTTGCTATCGATTTCATGCGACAGATATTTGGGTGTCGTTTTCATACATTTGTGTCATACCCTATTCTAGGGGTATATTAATTTCGACTCATAGTTTGTTACATAGATACCATTAAGTTATTGTATTCGTGATCAGCTTCTATAGCAAATTTGGTCTAGCAACGTCCGTCCATCCGTCCGTCCGCGGGAAAAAATGAGGTCTATAACTCTAGGGGCCCGAAGTAATCAAGTTTGAAAATTTTCGAATTCCGCCCATTGACACGCCCACAATCAAATTGAAATCAATAATATATACTCTCTACTGGCCCTTAATGCTAATGTTTAAATATTTTTTAAATCCGCCCACTGACCACCCACTATTTAATAAAAAACGTTTTATTGAAGAAATCATTGTAAATAAATGTCCTATTCTTCGTTAAGTATGTCGATAAAGTCGTTTTGAACAATTGCATCATTTGCTGTCATGCCCACTTTCAAGCGGCGTTTTTTTACTAGACATTTATTTTTCGATAAAGTTTAAATGTTGTATTACAAAATATAGATCGTTCTTAACAATTCATCCAAAGTTAGATTTTTACCATGCCTACTTTATGAGGGATAGGAATAGCGTATCAAATAGTTAGCCCAAGCTACAGTCCGCTTGACTTTTCTTATGTTTTTTATTTTGTTGGATGAAAGAAAAATACAAAAATGTTTAATAAATATTTTTTTAAAGCAGATAGTTAATATTCAGAGGAAACTGTTCTTACGTTTTTTATTTGTTATACCCTATTCTAAGGGTATATTAGTTTTGACTTATAATTTGTATCATACCTTATTATTGCCCGTCGACCCTTAAAAGTGACTTCATTCCTGATCAGCATATATAGTAATATCGATGTAGCCATTTCCGTCCCTCCGTGCGTCCGTAAAATGTATGCCATTGAACTCGAGCTAGAAAGCTGAAATTCGGACCGTATACTCTCTAGGGGCCCGAAATAATCAAGGGTAAGCATTTTTAAAATCCGCCTACTGACACGCCCAAGCGAACTGTAGCCTTTCCCTATATTTGATTATTGCAATTTACGCAGGACTCTTATTTGATGTGCTCGTAAAGGTCAATGTTTACTTTATTATTAAAGTTCAGACATAGCTAGATGAAAATAAGGAAATCAATTATACGAACGTTCGACTTAAAATTTACTTTAGAAATAAATCAAATATTCTAGAACTCCAAAGTACAAATCACATGAATGCATATTTATTGAACATACATATAATATTCAGTTATTCGCCAGTTGTTTGATTTGCTACCTAAAACCAGGTCAACATATTTACATCCTGCAATTGACTCCAACTTTGAGTATCATTGCTAGCAGTACCTAGTTACGATAGGAAATCAAATGTTTTGTTTTAATTGGAATCGCACAAATTGCCTACAAAAGTATTAAAATACTGATAACTGTTTTGTTTTATTAATCAATTTGCAGGAGTTTAAAATAACAGCTGTTTAATTTGAGTGTGTAGAGGACCAACTGATATTTCGAAATGAGAAGTGCTACCAATGCTCAAACATTTTTCAAAAAAAGCGACAACTATCACTTCAGCCGATTTCACTCACCCCAGGAGTCCTTGAGCCTGCCTCTTTTTATGATTTCGACACGTGCATGCTTCTTTTATTGATTATTGTTTGATCGTCCTATTAAGACACCGGTAATCTCCAGTAGTGTGAACCCATGGATTTGCATGTACACTTGTGGGTGAGTTTCAAGATGTTAAATGTGCTAGGCTAACCTAAGTTTTAAAATTGTTTAGAAGCGAGATTTAGCTACGGGGCGCCGGCCGCAGAGTTATTCTTAGACCGTTCTGCATTTTAGATTTGTGGGTTATAAGCCCGTAACCAAAGAAATATTTTCTGAAGAGAGGTTAAATATCATGGCAAGAGATAACACAAGATCATAATCTATTCCAACCATAAAAGCCTCCTCAGTCTTATCGGCAGGCTAACAAACAAATTTATCGGCCTAGCATACATAAATGAAGAAACGAACTAATGAAGCTCTTTCTCTGAGCAAACTTCCTGCTGTGATCTCTGACTTCCTCAATGGTCTTTGCTCTCTCAATTCGCTCTTTAAAAAAAAGACAAGATTGTTACAGATATGTGCACTGTGCAGGCTGCAAAGATCTAGAAACACTAGAACACATTCCTTGAATGTTCTATCCAAGTCGAAGAGTGTACATTGCTGGTGCCTTCTTTGAGTAGTTAAGAAACAGCGATTTGTAAATGTTAATTTTCATTTTGCTTGTGACGTTGTCAAGTAAGTAACAATCCGAAAAACTAGTTAAATTCTGCGCAATGTCACTTTTGTACACAACGACCTCTATGATTAATTCCGTCGACCGGTAAGTGTCACTCTGGACTGAATACTCGTGCTCTACTTCGTTTCCAATATATCAGAACCTTGCACATAATAACTTTACAGATATCTACCTCCTAACAGGCATTTCCACTGTTCATTCTTTTAACTGAAGATGGATTGGAAATGGAAAAATAATTCGCACTAACTCTCGAGTCGTGGATTAATAAAGACAAAACAGGGTAACATCGGATGTTTTTATAGTAATCCACTGATGATCCTACACCACAACATCTGGGTGAAACGCCAGGGAAAGGCTGCAGTCCGCTTCGGCAAACGTTGGATACCCTATTCTTGTTCATATCGCTCACAAAGTGGGAGTGTGAAAACCTTAGTACGGGTAAATTTTTAAGAACGCTCTATACATTTTGTTATTTTGTTATATACACAGAATCCTTTGTCAAAAAAACAAAGTTTTTGTAAAAACACGCGCCTGAAAAGTGGGTATGTTAGACAACTTTATGTATAGGAATTGTTCAAAATGACTTTATCTACATACTTTGCGAAGAATAGGACTTTTATTTGGAATGATTTCTTCAATAAAAGGTTTTTTTTTTAAAACAATGGGCGTGCCAGTGCGCAGATCTTAAAAATCTTTAAAATTGAGCATTACGGGCCCTAGAGAGCCTCCTAGCTCAAACTTTTGTCTATAAATCAGTTGTTTTTTTTCAATTTTGGGCGTGTCAGTGGGCGAATTTCAAAAATTTTAACACACGAGCATTTTGGGCCGCGAAAGATAATTTATCAACAATTTTAGCTTTCTAGCTCAAAATTCGATTTTTTCGACAAATTTTGTTTTTTTGAGAGTAAACATTCTTATACTTGATAATTTTGAGCCCCTAGAGAGTATATGGTTCAAATTTCAGCTAGAGAGTATATGGTTCAATAATAACTCGAAATTTAGGGCTAAATTTTTGCCGAAGGGCGGACGCACGGATGGACAAGACTTGATCGACATTACTATCAATGCTGATCGTTCTCGAATATAGTAACTTTTAGGGGTCTACGGGCAAAATTAAGGTATGTTACAAACTATGAGTCAAAATTAATATACCCGTGTGTAAAAAAGGGTGATCATGATGTCAAATCCTTTTTTTTTTTACTTTTTTTTGAATAAAAGATTAACTTTAATTGTTCTTAAAATTTTATTTGCTTTATAAATGTCACAACTTTTTAATTTTGTTTTTCGTTCGCGACGCGTTTCAAAGCTCCTCCTGGAACGAAAAACAAAATTAAAAAGTTGTGACATTTATAAAGCAAATAAAATTTTAAGAACAATTAAAGTTAATCTTTTATTCAAAAATAACATACACAACCGGAGACGAACAAAAATAACAAAAATGAAATCCTTTTTCTTTGAAAAGTTTTAAAAAAATTATATTTTTATGTTTCGTAGCCGAATTACCGAAGATTAGTAAGAACAGCCTACTGATATAGATTACTAATTAAGGGTTAAGTTCAGAGCAGAGACTGACTTGTTAAAAAAACTTAAGTGATTTTTTTTCTTAGCTCAGACACGTCAGAGCGTTCAAACTGTTTTTCTTTTTCCGTTCAGAGCTTGATCACAGCGCACTCTATGAGCTCAAAGTAAATTGACTGAGCAGTCTGAGTAAAAAAAATTAACACAGCCAAAAACAATCTGAGAGGAGGGAAAATAAAGAATAAACAAAATCCAAAACAACTAAAAAACCGGTCGGGGGTTGTTTTTCTGAGGTAGAAAGTAATACAATTTAATGAAATAATTTTTATTTAATATTCATAATCACGCTCTGTTCTGAACTAAAAAAAACGCCCAATGTTTGAGGTTTCTGCCAAACGGTATAAACTCAAAGAAAGGTGCAACTTATAAAACCCTGCCCATGCTACATATGAATTGAAGAAATAAATACAAAAAAAATATAAATTCTCTCCAAAGGTATTTTAGCTGAGTATACATATACGAGTATGTATACATATGAGTAGGTACTCGCATATCACCATTTATTACTTTTTCTATTACACACTAAGGACTACCGTTTTGTAGCTATTCTTTATCTTTTTTTCTTATTAAGCTCTTAAATTTTAAAGGGATTGGGGCTGCAACGACCTGAACAAATTTCCCAAGAAAAAGATCAAGTTTCGTAGCACAGATATTTGAATACACAATTGCTGATGTCCCATCGAATTCAATAATGTCGAAAATGTAAGTATATAATGTTCTCGGTAAAACATTTTGACCAGAGAAGAAGAATTCTAAGAAGTGTACTAGGGAAGAAAGTACAAAGGACCAGTATTGAGTCTGAGTGCTCTAGTATGTAAAGTCTCGCCCGCCCGAAAAAAATATGGTAATGCGGATCCAAATAAGAGAAACGAGATGCTGCATGCTGAGTACTCCAATTTTGTATTTCCTTACACATTAACCTCTCGCAATGATACACATCCAAACTTTTCAATAGCGATTGTAAATATGGGGTAGGGCATGCCAAACTTTCGTGAAAATGTTAATTGAATATTCTCCAGCAACTCAACTTTACTCTTACTTTTGCCTACCAATATAATCGATACGTACACCATTGTTGATGTTACAATAGCAAATAATAACAAAATTCAAAATCATTGAATGTTGAAAATCGAACCCAAAACCAAGCATCAGTTTGAATGACAACCCCACAAAAAAAAAAACAATTTATAAAATCCTGAAAACACCCCCCGTTAAAGGATTTTTCAGAAATACGAGTATCAGTATAAAACCGCAAGGGCCATCATTTCACAAAACAACAAAATACCTTTTATGTGTTAAAGACGTCCTTGCATTCGAACGAGAATCCTTTAATACAAGGATTATCAAAACACAAAATCCTCGAACAATTCCACAAGCAACGTTGTGTCTGTATGGTGTTCTATGGTTTTAGCGATTCTCCCTTCTTTAACCGATAATAACATGGAATTAATTCCCAATTATGCTGAAAGGACATCTTTGTTTGACAGGGGTAATTTTGTTTTAAATTTCAGATTTTCATTATTTGTTCTAACCTACCGGATGGAAGAGTCAAGAAATGAGGACACATAGGTTCTACCTGCCTTACAATGATTAATATCAATAGCATCACGTGTATTGTCTGTTTTGGTTTCGGTTTGTTCGTTCATTTATATCAAAAAGGACACGTGTTAATGTTAAGTGTCTTTTGTAACAGTTTGTAGGCTTTCTCACGAATCAACTTTATTACAAATACTTGAAGAAATGTGTTTAAGAGCCCACAAGCACTCGAGACTGTTCATTTATCTTGCATGGGTAATAGAAATTTATGAGCAAATGAGAGTTTGTTTGTGACTGTATGGTTTAGTCTTTTCATATAAATACAAGGTGGCGCAAAAGTTGTCATCTGTTTACTTCACAAATGTCAAAGTAAAATTGACATTTGCCGCTATTTGCAAAAATTATAGCATCTTCCGATGGGTTTTCAGCTCTTGGGTGTGCCTTAGGCAATTCTGTGTGCCAATGTTCTAAATGATCCACGACGTTTGACATCTATCCTATGTAGTTTTCAGTCGGATTGGTGAACGCCACTGGGTGATGACTTTTGCGCCACCTTGTATAAATATTTAAATTGGAATTTATAAGTGGGAGGTGTATTGTTACCCATTTGATGTTATTATTTAAACCTTTGGAAAATCTACACCTGACAGACGATTCAAAATGTACATGCCATGTCATACATTAGACTTAGCCTTAACATAATATTAACATATCCTGAAATTAATACTTAAAGGTATAAATTTAAAAAAAAAAATCAAGTGTGTAAATGTATATTACATATTTCCAAAAACCTCAAACTGGGTTCCTTAACATACAGTCCCTGGCCAAATTATTAGACGCAATGTAGTATTTTAATATTTTTATGTGTTGCACGAGTTTATATGCAATATTGTTATATTTAAACGTACATATTATAATGTGTTTTATTTAGGAGATTTTGTATATGATTCCATTTTGTATTTATTTTTAACATGATGCATTACAGTGTTAACCAATTGATACGCGAAAGTAAACAAGTACAAACAAAGTACATATAACTTTACAAGGCGTCTAATAAATTGGCCAGGGACTGTACCATCAATGGTCGCAGTCATTTTAAATAAATCATTTTTTAAACCACCTTAACCCTTCTGTCAATCACATCTTTTATACCTTTCCATCAACTACAAGTTCTGGCCAGACCTTCTTACTTTTTGTATGAACGGACATCACAGAATGAAAAAAAAACCGCTGCACGTGAAAGCACAAAAAATGGAAAACCACAAAAAAATATAGTTTCCATACAAATTGTATGTAGGTCTGTCCAAACCTTGTCATTGCCGGAAGGTAGTAAAATTGAAAAAGGCTTATTTCTTTCAAACGTTGACATATATATAAATAAAATTTATATTAAATAGAAGGAAAAATAATGGTTGACCCTATCATGGCGTTTCAAGAAGCTTGGGCGATAACTTCTTAGAAAAAACTGCCATCAAAATGTCGAAATATCTGGCCAGACATTATAGTTGACCGAAGGGTTATAAAATATTTATCAACTGTGGTTTTTTGTGTGATAACACACTGGCAGTTAGGCTACCCAGCTTTCCGTCAATTCACATTGGACTAGCTTCCGTCCATTTACTTCGAATGGTTAAATGAACAACAGTAACTTGTGATTGCTACCACGTGAAGTTTGGGACTGCCTTTTTTTGTTGCTTGTTCAATTGAATATTGTCAAACAAATTCTTTCCTCCAATGGAAATCGAACTTAGACCTGTGACTTCTACGGCAATCATACTATACGCACTCCGCCATTGAAGCTACAAGTTCAGCTCAGCCTGAAATGGGGTTTGATTGTTTATCGATCATTTTCGATCGCACTGGTTACCAAATATTAAGGCATTTTCATACCAGACCTGTTGTTAACCTCTCGTCCCCTTTTAATAAGAACAAATAATTAATCATATCTACATACAACAAAATGTACCTAAATGAATCAGTGGCAAATAGAACACAATATTTCTAATGAGAAAACATACAACAGCAACAGCAGTATGCATTCACGACATGTCACTTTGCCGGAAGATGAATGTCGGATACATTTATGCAAATAGATTATATAAAAGTAGATATACAAATACATAACATACAAATGTATATATATACATAGATAGACATACACTACTTTCTGGATTTACAAGTATTGTAGGTACCTTGCTTGAGCAGTGCTTACACGGCTCGGGTACAATTCATCCCGACACAATTCTTCACCAGACAACATAATATACACCTCATACCAAGCTAACTCATCCCAATGGACATCTAATTCAAAGACAATTCATACCAAGTTGAAATTTAATATTCTTGTTGATCGTTTTGGGTTTTCTCTCTTTTTATACCCTATTGAATCAAAGTTTGTAACATGTCTTAATATTGCTCGTAGACCCTTAAAATTAACAATATTTGTGATTTGATTAGCATCGAAAGTTGTATCGATCTATTGAAAAAAAAAAATTTAAGCTAGAAAGCTGAATTTTTTTTTGGAATATATAGGGTAAATTCGGAAACGTATCACTGCACAGTTGATGCTCAATCAGCATTGCTACACGTTCATTAACGCAAACAGTTTGCATCACTGGAAAATCAATACGTTCATTTGTGTAAATTTGTTCTCTGGGTGCCCTAAACCAAGTGTAAAGATTTTCAAATCCGCCGATTGACACAGACAGTAACATAGAGTATTCAACAGTTTGCCAAAGCGGACTGTAGCCTTTCCTTATGTTTTTAATTATTTGTTGAATCACAAAAAAAAATTATTTTGACTGCAAAACGTTCCAAAATGGGAATCAGTGAAATATTTCTTAAGGGTGAAAACACACCGGATAAAGCAAAACGTTTTTTTTGTTTCGTGAAACATGAGAACATTGTTTCTTATGAGAGTGCACACACCAAAGAAAACCAAACGAAAAACAGGTTTTTGTTTCGAATTGTTTCGGTGGTGGTTGTCGAAAATACATGCCATTGTATACGAGCAACAAACACACACGTCGCTGACGATAATAGCCTACTTTCTTATGGGGCAACACACGCCAAATGAAACGAAACATAAAAACAAAAGCAAAACAAGAAAACGTGTTTCGTTGCCGATAGCTGACCTGTTGTTTTTTGCAAAACATTGTGGGGTTTTTCTTAATACTTTTTGAAAGACGCATCGACTTGATTCTCGTTGTGCATAACTTTTCACTACGTGCAGTGGTACCTGATTTACTTTTTATGGTTTATGGCTGGTTTTTCTGATTTTTTTTTTAAGATTACAAATAAGTATGAACCTCTACAATTACCCTTCAGTCAAAAATATGAGAGTGTCCGTACTCATTATATGGATATACTCTGGACTCTGTGCGCAAATTTTAACAAATATGAACGTAGATGGAGAATTTTTTTTTTAATTGAGGTAAAAAGCCCTATCTATAATTTTAAAGATAAGGAACATGCTAATAAAGTTACTATTGATAAGCTGTGGATACTCGTAGAAATAGCAACTGAAATGAATTGCCAAGGAAAGTTTTATTTAATTTTAATTTTATACATGTTTAGTAATGTACATAATGTGTATGAATATACATATATACAGTATTACTTTAAATATTTGACATACTGTATTTAAAAATCATGTAACCAAAATTAGATGGCATACTTGTATTGCCAAGGAACTCTCCAGTAGAGGAGTTAAATTATTGAACATACTTATTGCGTATGTTACGTGCAGCATTTGATGGTCTTGCTCTTCCAATATTTTCATGTGTTTCTCCTTGAGGTACGTATTCCACAGCTTCACGCTCAATATATATTTCCTGAAGCAAGCCTTCGCGTTCCCTAATCATATTATGCATCCGCATTCTGGTGCAATTATTAAATTTTTCAGGATAAGTTCTTAGATCAGCTACTAAGTTTATTATCACATCCTCAGCATTTCGTTTTAGATTATATGGATGCACCCACCACTCTCTGCTATTTGCGTCCTTTTCCTCAATTGCTTCAAAAATTGTATGTAGGATTGGCACAACTTCATCGTCTGAGTCGGACCACATGTTGAACAAGACTAAAAGCAAGTCGCGAATTCAATTTTGTTTTATTTCAACGCACACCCAATGAAGCAAGAAATTAAAACGCTTTGTTTTGTTATATTCTGTTTCGCTTGGTGTGTGTTGAAATAAAAAATGTTTTTTTGACTATCGAATCAAAAACGTTTTGCTTTTTCCGGTGTGTTTTCAACCTAAGCGGACAGCTACGGGACTTTAGTTTTTTGTCCGCTCATGAGGGTGCCCGATTTATAGGAACTATGACAACAAATATGGCTAAATACATAACCGAATCCATTAGATGTCTAAGAAACACTCACTGTAAACTTTTAAAACAAATTGTTTTGCCTTAATTTAACGGGTTGCAAACCGATATTGTGTTTGCTGGGAACAAAATACTCACATTATTTTGTCGGGCAATTATATTCTTTCCGCCCTTTCCGATAACTATCCGTTCCTCAATGTTTCCCAGACATATGAACGCAATGCTGTAACGTTTAGTCATTCTTTTGGTGATTTTTCCTCAGAACAGGACTCTTATTTGATATAGAATGTCTTAACATGAAAAGCTTTAGAGAAAAGCGTTGTTTTAACGGTGTTAATAATATCTTTGGGATAATAATTTATATCAAGGATCCAATGTGGCAACTCACTGAACGCTTGTGGGTCAACATCAATAATATAGTGTCGTTTAGGAAATCTCTGCAACCATCCATGTGATTGTTTGCGTCGCTTCGATTTATCTCTGCAACTGTCTCAACGTGAATGCCTCAATTTAATAACATATTGTTTAGTTGTTTATGAAGAAAACAAAATCCTACATTTCTTCTTGAATTAAAATTTCATCAGTAGGCCACACTCATTCGTATTTACTTCCTCAAATACATACTATTACACCAACACCACTACTTATTCATTCTGGAAATGTCTCCCATGGCCAATGTTTGGCAAAATAATCCCTCCATTGTCTATGGTTAAATAGTCATTACGTATGCTTCACATCAACACAAGACTGACGCAGTAGGACATTTTCACAGCATTGACAAGCAAGCATATGTCCAGTATAAATAAGCTCAGCGTATCCAAAAGGAAATGGCTAATGTAGAATAAAATCAGCATTAAATATACAAATCAGTGGGTATTCATTATTCAATCAGGACCATCAATCAAGTTTTAGAAAACTTATAGGCTTACAATTTGTTCAAAGTCCAAATAGAACACAAAAACACAGTATTTAACTGAACATATTATGAAACGTGCCGTATAAAAAGGATTATGAAGAACGCTTAGGCCAAATAAGCTATCGAAAACCTGGCAATTACCTTAATGGAGGATATTTTCTTCTTTCTACAAAGTGTGGGAGGATAAAAGTTTATTCAATTTGAAAACTCACGAGTATCTTTTATGGTGTAAATAACCCATGTTAATGCAGGCTCTGTTTTCGAAGTTGTGCAATGTAATTTAGGCTCGGCGATGCAACTGTTTGCCGTTTGCTTTTTGGTAATTTTGGCTCTGAGTCCTTGCAAATTTATTGTTTGCATTGCTGAGTAAGCTGCTTGATCGCGGGAATTGTGTGTTACATCATCGAATTGTTATTCAATGTTATACAATCATATATGTACACTCTGTCTCAACTGATTACGAACAGGTAGTTTCTTGATTTAATTTTACAAAATTTATTAAATCCTTTGATAATAAGGGAGAAACTAAATGTTAAACTATGTTAATATTATAAAAGAAATTGGAATTAGGTAGTAAATTCAATTTTTATGATGCTTTTCCCAATAAGTCTTAAAATTAGTAATTTTGTTCGTCTCGCATGATTACGAGCAGTAACTAAATCTGCCTGTTATAATATTTTAAATCAAATATAAAGCCATTAAGAGTGCCATGGACCTTAGTTCAAAATATAATCTCATAGAAAAGATAACTATGAGTAAAAGAAATTCATTAACCAAGGAGGAAATACAGGAAATTTGAGCTTAGAAGGAACAAGACAAATCTATCCGTTTTATAGCCGGTGGGATTGGAATAGGACCAATTGTTGCTCATAGCTGCCTTAGGAACCCTGATAACTATGGAAAAAACCGAAAAGGGGGAATAATCAGAGCAACAACAAGTCAGGATCGACGGGCGATACTGAGAGCTGCTTCAAATTCAAGACTAAGACCCTAAGTAAAATCAAGGCAGAAACTGGAGGTGAAGGTAGTAGATCAAACTACAGAAGGCCAACCATTTTAGACATCAAAAAATTAAAAAGAAATCACGCAGCACGCAAAAGTCAGCGACTTGATTTTGCAATAAGTCACATCAGGTAGAGTCGAGAGTGGCATACCGCTGTCTTTTCAGATGAAAAAAAGTTTAGTTTGTATAAACCAGAAGGATATAATTATTATTTCCATGATTTAAGGAAGGATGAAATAAACTTGGATAGAAGACACAAGGAAGGTGGAGTAATGGTATGGGGAGCAGTAAGCTTTTACGGAACTTCAAACCATGTTTTTCAATGCTCAAGAATGACTGCAAATACCTACAAATCTGTACTGGAAAGAGCTTTCCCTCATTTTTCCAAATTGTTTGGGGGACAACAATGGCTTTTCCAATAGGACAATGCACCGATATATATCGCAAGAACAACCAAAACTTGGATTCAGAGTCAAAATGTAGACCTACTGTCATGCCCGCCATATTCACTGGACCTGAATATAATGGAAAACGTGTGGGGATGGTTTTCGAAAAACCCAACCGGAAGAAATAATTGAAGCCATAGAACGAGCCTGGTCGGAAATTTCAGTAAATAACTTGGAAGACCTCTATAAATCTCTTCATAGCAGGCTTCTTGAAGTGATACAGCGATCGGGAGGTAGTACACATCATTAAAAACTATTGTTACATATAATCTTAATAAATCCCAAATTAATTTATTAAAAAAAACTGCCTTGCTTTATTACTTTGAAGCATCCATCAGATAAGTAGATTTAGTTACTGTTCGTAATCAGGTGAGACAAAAAAGGACTAATTTTAAGACTTATTGGGAAAAGTATCATACAAATTGAATGTATCTACTTAATCCCATTTTTTTACTTCATATTGCATTTGGTTTTTCCCATATTATCGAAGGATTTTAAAAATTTCGTAAAATTAAATCAAGAAAATACATGTTTGTAATCAGGTGAGACAGAGTGTGTGTATGAATATTTGCTTGGAATTTGCCAGTTGAGCAGATAGTTTGTATTGCTCATTAAGCTGGTTAGTATTTACCGGTGAAGTTTTTTGGATGTAGGTTTGCGTTTGATGAAAATGAAATCGAACATATTTCTGTAATGGAATCATCATCCAAAAGATAGCGTTTCAGGTTTCCCTTGATTCGAAAATGTATTCTAAATAATGCATAAAAATCCAAAGACATTTTCGGAGTATAATGGATACTTGGAAACCAATTGAAAATAAGTATCAAAATCAATTTCGTAAAGTAAGCTTCCACAAAACGCTGCAGGGTGACGTGACTCCCGCTCCCATATAACAAATTCTTACAAAGCTTTATATCAGCAATGCCTACCTACATAATGTATATAGACACTTTGGAAGGAAATCCTATCTACCACCTATTCCTCTGTCAATTTTTGCACCCCTTCATCCTAAAGGAGTTGCTTTCAAAAACTTTCCATCACGGCCCAAATAGGAATTCGTAAATCCAATTTATCTTCATAAATCAGTTGGGTTAAAACAAAGAAGACATCGAGGGCGGATGGAAGGAAAAACCAGCATGAACCATCAAATAAACTGGAAAATCTGTTGATACGAGTAGCACTGCTCGCATTATTGTTTGTATACGTGGATTGATTGGATTTAGGTCAATTTGGCCTGCTTTGTAGTGCAACGACATTATGATGGCAATTTACCTTATTTCAAAAAATGATTAAATGAGAGATCACATTTCATGCTGGTTATTATGGTGACTATATTTTTTTAAGAAGAAAAGGACAACAAGTTTCAATATGTAACGGGTTTTTCAACAGGGACGCTACAAAAGTAGAGCGACAGGGACAGCAAACGACGCCGAATTTCTTGCCGCTCTTTTGATATTTCTCTTTAGTAAGGTTTGCCATTTCATGATGGAAAGATATAAGAGCCAACAACGAGTCGAATTATTAAAATTTACTACCGAAATTCGGAGTCAGTGGCCTCAACGTTAAGAGCGCTACGTCCAATTTATGGTCGTCATAATCGTCCTAGCAGATCAACGATCAACGGTCGTGCGATTTGACGCCGTTAAACTACAAGGTGGCGCAAAAGTAATCCTCCTATCAGAAAAATGCTATAAATTTTGCGATTGGCCCCTAATGTCAATTCTGTTTTGACATTTGTGTAGTAAACACATGCGAAATACACGTTAATAAACAATGTTACGGTACACTGCTCCAGAACGCGGAATATTGGTGACTATTTATTTGAGCAATAATTGAAATTACAGCCAAAAAACATCGGAAGGTTATTTTTGCGCCACCTTGTATTTCCTGTGGGGCTACGTCAAGTCTATGGTCTATGCCAACAAGCCAGCGACGATTGATGAACTTCGTACAAATATCGAACGTGAAATTGGAGTAGTATCGGCCGATTTATGCTTGAAAACCGTCGAAAATTGGGTTCAGCGTCTGGACTTCTGCAAGCGTGCCCGTGGTGGCCATGCAAAAGAAATCGAGTTCCATACATAATGGCATCGAACGTACTTTTACAGGAATAAAGAATTTCATTGATATCCAAAATCGTTTTTGTTTTATTTAAAAAAAACTTTTGTATCGCTCTTATTGAAAAACCCTTTACAAAAAATATGCTTAAAAACTAACATTCTAGTACTGATGTTTTTCTACAGAATGTATATGTTCCTCAGAATATCTATTTATTAACCCATATTGGGTGGCACATAGAGCCGCAGGGCCAAAATCGATGAAACTATGATGATCCTATTTAGGCAATTATAACACCCCGTTTTTCCAATTTTTTTACCTGCTCAGGTTTGGGCTCTGCGCGGTGGTCGAGTAATCGACCACCCGCCCATTACGGTGCAAAAGCAAGTTGATCAAATAAACCAGGAATTTTTTTTTATTGTGTGAGTTTGCTTTACTATCGATGGAAAAGGCCATTGCGATTACATTTTTAAATATTGTGGAACATTATCGATGCAAAGCCACGTCGCATTTCTTGCATTTGAATGATGGTTTATGGCAATTTCGGCAACGACGAGGTTTTGGAATTTTCTCCAATGTGTGGGTCACCTTATCAACATTATTGCTGCTGCCGATTTGGCAGGATTTGGGATGTTTGGAGTTCTGGTTTGGCGGCATAGTCACTCAGCGAAAAACACGCGGAATTCGAGTTGGGTCAGCGGGACCACCTTTGGCAACTTTTCTCTCAATTCTCGTCCTTTCTGCTTTTCGGCCTTGAATTTTCGCAGAACGCAATGAAATTTCCACGCATTGACCATTGCTGCATCAAGTGCGTTCGCCACCAGTGACCAATACCATTTCTTCCCGCGGACACGGATGCGGTATTTATTCATTTCAATAATATGAGGCATTTCAAATGTTCTAATCCGAGCGGCTTTTTTATCCCAACGTCGGCTCAATCGGCTTATATTTTCGCCCAAGCCAAAACCGTCGTATCGCGGGTCCTTCGTCGCACAGACGCAGCCATACGGAATGAATGCACTCGGATGAGCCAATAGTAATCAATCATCTTCTCATCGATGATTATGCGAAAACACGCTGAATTGCATGAAGTTCTGGTTCAGTTCAGTCAGGCATTACAATCGTCATAATCACACGCCACTTCAACCTCACCAGGCACTTCTCCGGGTATGCATGCACTCGGATCGTTCAATATTAGGGCATCTTCGTCGATTCCCTCGACATCGCTTAGCCAGTCCTCTTGTGGCGGGGGCAACACTACGAAATCAAAGTGATCCGCATGACGAATAAGCGTTGCCATTTCTTCTTCATCGTTGCTCTCATATTTCAAATGCTCAATTTGAGCTTGGGTCAAATACTTTTGGCTATACATTTTCGAAAAGGCACAAAACACGGACAAAATTATAGCGCAGAAACAATGAGAAGATATAAATGACGCCGAATACCCAGGAAATGTACTCGAGAAACACGGAATACTGAAAACTGGACTGGAATGAAATGGGATCACAGCCATTGTGAATGCGAACCGACGTGAAGTTCAGACACCGGCACTGGCTTACTCGACCACTAGCCCAAAATGGGTTGAATATCCATACAGTCCAATGGAAAATTGCATCCATTTCCGTTTGAGATTTCTTCGAAAGACAGCGAAAATTAATGCATGCTTCTGTAGAAAATAAAATTGTTTAGCAAAAAAATATGTGCATTTATGTGATAGATGTGCAGTTACGGACACGATAGGATTTCAAAGTGAAAAACTGAGTGATTAGAGTAACAGGGTAATTCACTATATGTATTTTTATTACTCTCGTCGTGCTACTGGCATCATTGTATCAGTTGTGATTGAATAGGACAATTAAAAAAAAGGTTGTCTAAGAAAATAAAAAAGTACACACAGAAAACTCACTTTCCCTTCCGAAAGACGTTTTAACGGAAGAACACAGAACATAATTTATGTAATTAAGAAAACTTCCTAAGTAAAATATATAAAATATAAAAAGAAAATAGGTACTGCTCTGTAGAGCTTTCAAAAACATTAAATAACCCAATTAAGAGAAAAATCACAATATAACAAATGCCCGCATTTGCAATGCTTCATTTTCATGTGGTCTCAAATGGTTGGGCTCGCAAATTGTCACAAATGATTTGCGTGAATGTTCACACGATTTGCAAAAAAGTCGCAAATTGATTTGCGATGTGGGTCTTGGAAATTATACGAAAATGGTTTGCGTGCATTTGCGGACTGTCACAAAGAGGTTTCCGCACGATTTGCGATAGGTGGCAACGGTGTAGAGGTTACTGTGTTGGCTTGTGACCATAGTGTGGGGCATTCTCAATAACAATACACACTCCACTTATGTTAATTACCAAGATGCAGTGTAGGAACAAAACTGTAATGAAGTTTCTGTTTGTATACGGTTAAGCATTTGGAATTTCCTCGATTAAGCTGCAGGTTATTTTTGCTACAACAGTTTAATAAACTTCTAAGATCGGCATTTAATTTATCGGCCCTGTACACATCTTGTGAGGAGTATTTGACTTGAAGCGGAAGATCGTTAATAAAAATGGCGAATACCAAAGTAACAAGAATCGATCACTGGGGAACTCCTGAAAAAAGTCCTAATAGACGAAATGGTTTTTCACCAATAACATTCTCCCTGTAAGATATTTGCTGTTACGTTTGAAAACCAAAGTGTTCTTTCAACTCTGATATGAGATCTTATCCAGCAATAAAACTAATAAAAAAAATCCTAGAAATTTCAAATCTGTCACCATCTAATGCTAATACGAGTTTAGGGTTTAAGAAGGTAATTTCTTTAAATATTGTATTTTTTTTTATGAGTAACAAAAAAATAATCCAGCAATAATGCAATGAATAGCCGTGTTTTTTTGCACGCGGATATAGGATTGACATAAAAAAACGACCATCGCCGCTTAAGAATTCATCAAAAAAAAAACTTGGCAGCACACATGCACCTATGACATGCACCGTGACACAGCTGTAAGTTGTAGTTAAGAAATTTGTATTGAAAATCCTGTAATTGAAAAATATTGACTTCCGCCAAGCGGGCATATTCTAAAATTATGAAAAACAATTTCACATTAACAGAGTTTCTAAATTCAATTACCCTTATAATGAAGTTTGAAAAATAATAATAATAAAATCACGAATAAAATATTCGGCGGGATGTGTCAGTGGTCGGCGGGATGTCAAACTTTGACTTTTCCTCAAAAATTCATCGCAAAAATTCATCAGAAACGAAGAAAATGGATTTTGGAAGCCCTGTTTATCCCCGCTAAAGGACTTATAGAGCCCATACACTACACATGCCTACATGAACATGAACAAGCACAAAAGTGCGCAAACACGCTTTCCCCATGCACTACGCATGCAAACTGCACAATCTTCAGTCGTGTGTTCACCGCTGAACAGACAACTTTAAAAAATGTCAAGCTCCGACACCACTGCTGATGATATCGACACCATCATTGGGGTACAACCAGTGCAATCGTGGTTGCATGTACAATGTAGCACACACACACACCACACATGCTTCCATGCACAAGCAAGAAAATATAAAAAATTTTGATATTGCTCATGCAGCTTGAGCAAACACACAGTTCACCCCATACACTGGCAGATTGCAAATAGAGGCCGGGTTAATACATATCGTAAAGCAGGAATGGGTTCGATTATAGATATTACCTTCGCGAGTAACTCCATCCTACGAAGCATAAAATGGCGAGTCAGTGAAGATTATACGCAAAGCGACCACCAAGCGATAATATTTGAAACTGCTGATAAAAATAATCTAAAACACCCCAATTCAGCGGGACCAAAATGGAAAGACGCGCTCTTTGACAAGGATACGTTTGAAGAATTGATAAGCACAGACAACCAGAGACAGAACGAAAGGGCAGAAGCCATGTCGACCCAACTCGTCCGTGCTATCACTACAGCGTGCGATGCAGCAATGCCCAGGAGAGTAAGCAGCAAAAAGCGTGCACCATGCTATTGGTGGAATGAGGACATTAAAACATTGAGAGCAGCGTGCATAAGAGCCAGGCGAAAGTTCCAACGATCCAGGGGGAGAGCTGACTTTCAAGAACATCTGAATAACTTTAGAATAGTGAGGCACGAACTAAAAAGGGCTATCAAGGAAAGTAAGGCAAAATGCTTTAAGCGACGAAGCTGACATTAACCCCTGGGGAACGGCATACAGGATGGTTATGACGAAGCTGAAGGGCTGTAGAATCCCCCCAATAACATGCCCAAGAATGTTGAGATCTATAGTAGAACACCTTTTCCCCAAAAGACCAGCTACTATGTGCAGCATAATAAAAGAGGTTAATCCAGACGATATACCTGTTATTACTCTGGAGGAGCTGCTAAAGGCATGCAGTAGGATAGGTGACAACAAGGCGCCAGGACCAGACGGAATCCCAAACAAGGCATTGAAGGTGGCTGTTACAAAGAGACCAGACCTCTTCATATCAACAATGCAGAGGTGCCTAGAGGAGGGAACCTTTCCTGAGAAATGGAAAATGCAGCACTTGGTCCTGCTTCCGAAAGGAAAGAAGCCTCCAGGAGAACCATCGTCCTACCGCCCTATATGCCTATTGGACACCATGGGAAAAATATTCGAGAAGATAATCTATAATAGACTTCTCGCAGTGGCTGAAGAGAAAGGAGCCCTCTCAGACCGACAGTTTGGCTTCAGAAGAGCACGTTCTACAGTTGATGCTATAAGAGCGTTGGTCCACATAGCTGAAAGTGCCATAGAAGGAGTAAGATGGCTCTACGGCACAAAGGAGTATTGTGCAGTAGTTACGCTGGATGTCAAAAACGCCTTCAATTCCGCGAACTGGTCATTCCTAAGAAGATCTCTCGCCAGAATGGATATACTATTACTTGCTGAGGATAGTGACGGACTACTTTAACAACAGGAAGTTAAGGTATTATACCGACGAAGGAGTCAAATACTACAAGGTTACCGCGGGCGTCCCACAGGGATCCGTACTGGGGCCGCTTCTGTGGAACATCATGTATGACGGAGTCTTGCGATTAATGCTACCTCGCGGAGTATCGATAATTGGATTTGCCGACGACATTGCCATCTTGACAGTAGCTTAACAGATCCATGAAGTGGAATCAGCTACAAATGAAGCAATTTCCAGGATAAAACACTGGCTAGTATCCGCCGGACTAGAACTAGCCGACCATAAAATAGAAGCTGTCCTTATAACAAGTCGAAAAACCATTGAATTCGCCAATTTCCAAGTGGGGAACCAGATCATCAGATCCAAAGAAGCAGTCAAATATCTTGGAGTCATGCTAGACAACAGACTGCAGTTCAAGACGCACGTGGCGTATATTACAACGAAAGCATCGCAAATACAGGGAGCTCTCTCACGCATACTACCTAACATCGGTGGACCTGGATACGCTAGGAGGAACGTTTTATCAAAAGTAGTCAGTTCAGTCCTTCTTTACGCCGCTCCGGTTTGGGCGGGAGCACTGGCGATGAAAGAAACAAGAAGGAAACTATCATCCGCATACAGGCTTACCGCGTTAAGGACAATCTGTGGTTTTCGAACCATATCGGACGAAGCGGCCTTCGTCATAGCTGGAATGATACCCATAGACATTCTAGCGGGCGAGATGTTGAGGATCTACAACAGAAAAACGCTGGGCGGACAAGATGCAAGTGAAATGGCAAGAATCAAAGTAGAAGAAAGAGCAGCTTTAATTGCTATATGGCAAACTAGGTGGAACAACACTACAAAAGGCAGATGGACGTACAAGCTGATCCTGTCAATCGAGACCTGGACAAAGCGAGCACATCGAAACAGCAACTACCACCTTACCACCGTATCACGGAGAACGAATCTGCCCAATCCATCTTTCGTAATAGACCTTATGTTGCAGTCGGAGGACAATTGGACGACAGTTTGTAATCTGGTAACAACCATCCAAAATGAACTGCGGAGAGTAGAAATGCTAAGGAGAGCATCAGAAGCAGCAGAAGCGTCAGAAGCAACTGACACAAGACAAGACGCATAGCATGAATTGCTAACCAGCCCCGCGAAGTAATACCTAACGGCAGTCCCGCGGGGAGAGTGGTTGACGTCTGCTGGGTGTGGATTAGTACGTAGGCGCATTCCTGGCATCGATTATTCGGGTTTGCGAATCGTGCATGCCATCTTTTGAAGATTACCACATCCATTGGCACAGCCAAGAAAAAAAAAAAAAAAACTGGCAGATCGCATGCGCAAGCACTGTATGCGCATGCAGGCATGTGTATGTGTAGTGTATGGGCCCTATTATTGGCGATAGCTATCCCCGCTAAAGTTAGCGTATATATGATAAGTTGTTGTTGTATTTTACATGCAAATTTCAAATTATCCCTATATCCGCGTGCAAAAAAACACGGCTGTTGTAGTTGTATTTTATATGCAAATTTCAAATTATCAGTATATCCGCGTGCGAAAAAACACGGCTAATGTCATCTTACGCGATAAGTGCGTACCAGTTTTTTTTAAAACCGGTTTAACTTTGCCAACTTTCCAAGAGGATTGAAAGTCCGATGACAGTAGCCGTGTTTTGACAGTAGCCGTGTTTTGACAGTAGCCGTGTTTGGTGAAAGGTGTATATCCAGCTCAGCTACATTTAAAGGGGCCCTTACACGGTCAATCGAATGACATCAATCACTAGCATGTGTTTGTGAAAATGTATCTGGATGAGTCACAGACATTTGCTGAAGGCTGATTGACGAAAATCAAAGCAAGTGTGATTTTGCATGATGAACGTCGGTGGCAAGATCTCCATGAAGGAAGGAGATCAGAGAAGATGCGCTCGATAGAGCTACTTCTAAGACCGTCCATACGTGGTGAAGAGCCACACCCTGCTCGAGGTGTCACTGCTGGTAACAAAATATGGCGGAACTAAAGCGGAAAACTTGAAAAAAAGCGTAATTCCAGGTGTAACAACCGCGCCTATGGAATGTATGGCACTACGTTAACGTGTCGTATAGCGGTGAACTTCGGATACCTGAGCAAATCCGATTTCAAGATAAGTCCCTTACGGTGGTATGCGGGGCTCTGCCACCGGTGACCTCATTTCCCGCGCTGCTCGTGGGACCAAAATTTCCAACTTAAACAAAAACAAAGACCTTGAGGACGGACCTCAACAACAAAAACCGAATAAAGCTACCGCCAGCCCCTCCAAAAATACTAAACGTGTGGAGGAAACAATGAAGGAGCTGTGCATTGAGGACAATGCCAGTGACTGTTCGATGCTCTCGGACGAGCTCACAAAAGAGCCAGATGTGGTTGAGAAAACCAACACAGCTCACCCTTCGCTTCCCAAACTGGCTGACTTCAAAAAGAAGTCGCTGGGTCGTGCGAACCGCGCGGCACTACGAATCCTGGACCGACTAGGCAAAAAGACGGAAAAGGAATGGAGTCAGTCTGAGAGGGAATCGCACCTCTGGGCAACGAAAGCTGCGCAGGGGATAGACAAGGCCGACTCGAAAGCCAAACCACGGCGACAGCCTGATAAGCGTCGCTTGCTTCGCTTCACCAACATGGGAGCTAATCCCCCTCCGAGGAGTAACACCCAAGCCACCGGTTTACCGAATCGGGCTGGTTCATCGAACCAGGCTGGGCGTCAGTCCTTAGTTGCGATAGGATGCACGCCGAAAAGGCGCAGATCCCTAGATGAGGAGTCCAATACCTCGAAGAAGGCTAGGAAAGCAACGTCTTTCAAACCCTTCTCCGAGACAGTAAAGGACGGTCTCATCGTCGCAATAGTGGACTTGTCCGACGATGAGAGGAGGATCTCCTATGAAAAATGGAGACTTATTGAAGGCAGAGTGATGAACTGCCTTCTAGAGCGTATCACTTCTCATCCTAACCCTCCACCTACCTTTAAGGACGCAGGGTGGCACCAGGGCTATGTGAAGCTAATCGCATGTGAAGACCAAAATTCGCTGGACTTCATCACTACTGCCATCGGCGGTATGGGTGAAATCTGGCCAGGGGCCATGCTGAAAGCAGTGGACAAGAGTAAGATCCCCCCCAGGCCGAGGGCAAGGATCTGGGTCCCACTCGATCCAAGTGACCCTGCGAAAGTGCTGACTATAATAGCCTACCAAAACCGCGCCTTACCGGTCAACGAGTGGAAAATCGTGGAGGAGTCACCGCACCCCAAAAAGACTCCCACAGCCCCCAACGTCGACAACGCCGAGAAGAAGAAAAACGGTCGCTCCCTAATTGTTTCACTCACCAAGGAGTCAATCCCCCTGCTGGTAGCTAGAAAATTCTTGGTCAAATACGGCCTAAAAGAAATAGAGGTTAGGCTCTTTAAAAATGACCAAACTAGCTCAGCGGCGACAACCAAACTGGCGGAACCCGCCTCCTCTAACGCATCTTCTCCTGATGATGACCCATCATCTCCAGAGGATTTAGATGCTACCATTGTGGATAGATCTGTGCCAGTTAGCAATGATGCTGAAACTGGTACAGATTAATCTGCTTCACTCCAAGATAGCATCCGCTAACTTGCTGCTCCGCCTCAGCGAACGAGGCTTCGATATTGCCCTTATCCAGGAATCCTGGATAGTAAATGACACCGTCATGGGATTGAGGGCCCCCGGATACGCGATGTATCATGCAGGAGCAGGTAAGATAAGAGCCTGCATCTTGGCCAAAACATCGCTTAACTTATTTTTTCTCCCCCACCGTAGCACTAACGACATGGCAGTAACGCTGCTCAGCTTAAACGCCACTAACATCTGGCTAGCATCGGGCTATCTGCCGTATGATGACCCAGAACCCGCGCCACCAGCTGCGCTAAGAGAACTTGTTCGGGGCGCCGAAGGAAAGAAAGAGGCAATTGTGCTAGGGTGTGACACAAATACGCACCATGAACTATGGGGAAGTACCAACACAAACAGTCGAGGTGAGTCCATTTTCGATTTCATTATTAGTACTAACCTCGTAGTTTGCAACAAAGGCAATAGTCCTACCTTTATAACAAAATCATTTACTCTGCGGTTACAAATTGGGTTGTATCTGTCAGTCACTCATTCTCAGATCACCGTTATCTTGAATTCAATTTGGAAAACCGCTTTCGCATACCACAATCAGTCTTCCGCAATCGTCGGAAGACAAACTGGGAGAAACACAACTTCATCCTTTCTGCTAAACTATCCACGTATGCCTGCTCAATACCGAGCACACAGCAAGAACTGGATAAGCATAACAATGTTCTCACCTCTGCTCTTAATACAGCTTTCTCCGCCATGGTGGAGTACAGAACTCAGCAAACTTCGCTACAGGAGCAGAAAGAACTTCAACAAAGCTAAACTAACTAGGCTCACCTTGGACTGGGAGATCTACAAAGTAAGCCTATCTCTTTTTAAAACGGAGATAAGAAAAGCGAAGCGTAGATCTTGGCGCAATTTCTGTCAAAACATTGAGAGCACTTCTCAATCAGCCAGACTGCGCAAAATCCTCTCAAAATCACCTACTACACCCAGTGTCCTAATGAATCCGAATGGAGCATGGGAGGAATCCGAGGAGGACTCGCTCAAACTTTTAATGGACAATCTTTCACCAGATTGTTTTAATCCCTTTAATTCGGCTTTGATACGATTCCATATTTTGTTTCTATAGTTTATCACCGGACTTCTTATCAAATTCACAAATTTTGGAAGATCTATATTGCCCTTGAATAAAAATGGAAAAAGGCAGGCCATGTAACGGCATCATTCGGGCCAATAGATCATCCGACGCATCGACGCTCAGTAAAAAAAATTGCATACAATATTCGTTTCATTGGTAGATTTGAGTTCCGCTCTGCCACTGTCCCCTGGCTTGATAATGATTGCAGCTCCGTTATAACTTTTACAATTTTTATTATGTTTCGATAATAAATGCGTGTACTATCTTTTGGTGGATCCTCCTTAAGTCTTAAGCACATACTTACAAGAAGCACGTACCAAATGAAAAGGGTTGGTATCCCATACAACATATTTAACTCAGTGGTTAAGCGATATGTTGCGAATAACGAAATGTTTATTATTTTTTGCTGTAAGAAAATCAAACTGCAGGCAGAAAAAAGATTTGGATGTGATTATTTTGGCAACCAATCCCTAAAATCCCGGGATTAGGTCATTATAGTCCCGGGATTTTTGCGACCAGAAAATGATCGTGATCCCGGAATTGCAATCTCTATGTGAGAGCACCTTAATCTGCGAAAGTTCGACCGCATGTCGTGCTGCCTGTAAATTGAAAGTATATTTTCCCCTGCTTTTCTGCAGATTTTTTATTTCATCTGATTAATATGCCCGAAGCGCGCCGACTTGATTTCTGCAAGTTGTCGACGTTTACGAACGTAGCTACTAACGCTAAATCTTCTTCTAAAATTCTTGTTTATGAACACAAAAATGCAGACCTTTGTAAGTCAAACGATTATAGATCCTCGCCAATTTATATATCCGCTATCGTTCGCGAATTTCGGCGATCGTGTTGTCCTATTTGACATGCAAATTATTATCTATCCCCGTTAACGAGTGCAAAAGAACGCTCCTATACCTACCTAGCTGAAGAGTTTCTTCCAAGCGTCAGCTAGCACAGCGAAAGAGGAAAGCCTTCTAGAGCGGCAGCGAAAAAATACGGCAATATACTTCTTACATCATTTCGAAGAAGACTATTAAATCCGAAATCCTCTTCCATTAACACAACTAAAGTTTGTTATCCCTCAAATATTTTATTTTCCGGATATCCTTTATATTGAACATGAAATATGTATTTGGAAAATTGCGCTTCACCCCAAATATTATCCGCCATGATTTGCATCACCTGAAGAACCTCTGCATAACTGTTGGGTTGGAACCCATTTCAAATCGAATTTGTTTACTCCCGACCATTAGAGTGATAGTTTTATTTATTTTAGAATTTTGTACCCGCCACAGTTGAGGAACACTTATTTGTTTGCTTCCCATCTACATAATCGACCTGTGTTACTTTTCCAAAATTGGGTACAGTTGGCATTCGGTGTACCGTACATTCTGTTTCTGCTGTGCGGATGCGGAGCAACTTCTGAGGATTGTTTACTACCTGTCAAAAAAACTTGGCATCGAATCAAAAACTTTTCAACTGTGCTTGCGTTTACCTTATCCCCTTCATATATATTTGTCTATTTCGATGCATAGGTTTATGATAGGTGGATTTTCAGGTACCACATTTACAAAATTTGGGTACATACTCGTTATTTCGAGTGGATACTTATTTGTGGAAATTTTAATCTATTTTTTATTTCTTAGTCAGTTGTACGGATTTATGGAGCTTAGGCTTAGGGATGATTAAAAGAATGTTTTGGGGATGAGCATTTGGGAAAGTCTATGCCGTAAAATAAAGCACAGGTAAGAACTGTAATCTTACTGTAGGTCTATGTATAGAAGAAAATTAAGATGAATGGTTGCTTTTCAAAAAGAAAATGTGGACTATTCGATGTGTGCTATTTAGACAACAATAGATATATTTCTCTATCTTTTGTACAAGCTAAGCGCAAATGTGGATTTGAAAAGAATTCCTGGTAAAAATGAAGATTCTTCAGCATAATTAAAACTGCCCACGTGCTAATCCGGAGCACACAACTGAAATAATTCCTGCTCTCACTCAAAGTGCGTGTGCGAAGCCATTACCTCAACTCGTCTCAGAGCTAAACAAAAGAATATCAGAGGAATTTTTTTAGTAGAATATTACTAAAGATGGATTATTTTATTAACAAGGTCGCCAACAAGAGCTGAAGCAAATTAAACTCTGGCTTCGTTACGAATTCTTTGTGTGGGCACAAAATCCTTCATTTCGTACAAGTCTAATTTTCAGATTGGAGGCAGGAAGGCATTGTTAGCATAAGGATTCCGGATATTCCCACGAAGTCAATCAATGACTTATTGAAGTGCTAGTAGGACTGCATCATTGGTTCCTATTTCTTTGAATGAAGAGTGTTATACATTCATTATTTTTCTTCTTCTTTAACGGCGAGACTGTGACCTGGATTAGAAGGATCATAACCCTCGCACTTCGGAATACCTTTTCACTGAGGATTGATGTTGTTTCATTTGTCTGCTCGAAGAGTTTTTATACTTGCGTCTTTTTTCCCGATTTCGACACGTGCACGTGCATTCTCCTGTTATTTATCCTCTCTGCCACTTTCTCCATTTTTCCAGCCCAATCTACCGAACGTGTCTTAGATAGAGCTGAAGGAGTTTTCGGAAGCAAGCCTTCTCACAGCTCTTAAGTCAACGCCTGTACAGGCGGAGGGTATTAGTATGTCGGTTGGGGCCTCCAGAATCCGTGCCCCGACCGTGGTCGAAAAGACCACCGGTGGATTATCGCCCTTGCGAGTACCACCTGGAGTAAATATATCTTTAAGTTGTTCCTGCATACTTTGTTTTTTTTTTGGTTTGGTTCGCGATAGAGCATTGATGGTGAATAAAGCGCAGCCTGCATGAGTGTTGACCGTAGTCTGCGTCCATACAAACATCGCTTATATCTCCACTATAACCCGAAAACCTCGAAAACTATTCTTTATAAATCAATTTTATAGCTGCAACTAGACAGTTTTGGAAGACTTTGAAAAATACAGCAATTTAATGAAAAAACATAGGGACGGGCTACAGTCCGCTTGGGCGAACTGTTGGATACCCTATTCTTATTCCTATCCCTCATAAGTGGGCGTGACAAAAGTCTAAGTATGGTTGAATTGTTAAGAACGCTCTACATATTTTGTTATATAACATTTAAAGGATTTTATAAAAAAAAACGCTCCCTAGCTCAAACTTGGGTGTTGCAATAAAATTGTTTTATTTAATTGTGGGCGTGTCAGTAGGCGGATTTAAAAAAAAATTAACACATGAGAATAAAGGGCCCCTAGAGAGTATATATTATAAATATATTATATTATAAATTTCAGCTCCTTAGCTCAAACTTTGGATTTTCAAAAATTAATATACCCTTAGAATAGGGTATAAAAAAATTATTTTATTTATTTGTTGGCGTGTCAGTGGGCGGATTTTGAAAAATTTTTATCCCGAGCAGTTTTAGGAGTCATAGATCATATATAAAAAATTTCAGCTTTCTAGCTCAAAATTCGATTTTTTCCAAAATTTTGTTTTTTTGAGTTTGTGGGCGTGTCTGTGGGCGGATTTCAAAAATTCGTAAACTTGATTATTTCGGGACCCTAGAGAGTATATGGTTAAAATTTCAGCTTCCTAGGTCCAGTTTAAAGGCCTAATTTTTGCCGACAGACGGACGGACGGACGGAATATAGTAACTTTTAGGGGTCTACGGGCAATATTAAGGTATGTTACAAACTATGCGTCAAAATTAATATACCCTTAGAATAGGGTATACAAATATAAATACATAAATCCAAAAACGTATATTTTTTTATTTGCTTATTTAGTTGCCCGTTTTTATTAGAATATTTGCTTGATGTTAAATGCAGGGCTAAAAACTCCTGGATCAACGCCAGCATTTAATTGGCCTGCGATTAAGAGATCTGAAACCAGGAATCCTGCCGATGTTTATTGAGTTCAATCCCGCGAACCCCACAGGCGAACCAATAGGAATGCAGTGAAGTCGGAGGGTTGTGATCCTCTTAATCCTGACCATAACCGCGGCGTAAAGGAAGAAATAGAATTAGCTTAGTATGAAAAATATTTTTAATTTTTTATTTTAATTTTTGTGTTATCATATTGTGAATTCTCTCTTTCATTTGCTAACGGCAAAATGTCATTGCCACTTATATTTTGTGAATTTTTGTAACTGAAACATAGCGAAGAAAATTAAAATAAATTATTCTTAAATATTCTATTCTAAAAACCTTTTTTTTAATATAAGAATGCTCCCATGGCTTTATCAACATACTTCTTAAAATAAATTTGATAATAATGATAAATAATTTATTTTAGTAAACAATTAAGAAAGATTTAAATAAACTTAATAGGTACCTACATTCTGTTATTAATACAAATAAGTGGCGAATGAACCGAAGGAAGAAAAAAAATAAATACGATTTGTGTGGGGGTAAATATTTAAAAAAAAAAATCCGTTATTGGAAAAATCTGTGTTCGTATATCAATAGGTGTACAGTTTTATTTTTTGTCTAATGCAAGTAGAAAAAAATACAATCAAAGTATCTATGTATTTCTTGTATAAAAATGAAACAAATGTGATTTCAAAATTCTAGCAACACTACCTAACAAAATTACGGTTGTTCGCTCACAAATTGTAGTCCTCCTATACTCTTGCATAATAATGATCAGGACTTTTAAAAAATGAGTCCAATGTTTTTGTTTAATAAACAACTGTTGTTTTTTTACAGGATCGAGTACAATTCCAACAGCAAATTACATACTGATGTTTCGATTGCACTAGGTCACTATAAATCACGTTTAAAATTGATTGAGGACGGCAGCGACTAGATTTATCTGGGCTCTAATCGCTTAAATTATCAGACGATCGTCGTGCAAACGATTTAATGAATCGATCTCGTTTTTTATTTGAATCGTGTAACGTCACCATGGAATCATTTAATTCAATAGTCCATGGTTTTTATTTTTAACAGTTTGAAAAGTACTGCAAACAAAATATGACATCTGGGAAATAAAAATAATAGCATTAACTTTTCTTGCAGAATATTTTGGATTGAATTACAAAATGTAAGTACACTTGTAATTATTTGATTTATACACTTGTAACAATTAACAATTGACACTCTTCCCAGATGAATCTTTAAAATCACCCGAATCGCCATCAGACAACGATGGAGTCTCTGAAAACCGTGGTGCTGGTCGCAACGTTAAATTTCGAAGCAACAATGACACAACAGACCAAGAATTGTAATTTTTTGAATCTTAAATGTAGTCGCGAACTTTATGTGAAGAAAAATGAAAACTGTCAAATCTCCAAAATCTAGAGAGAATCCTCTCATTTTAAAGAAAAGTACGCGAACGCTTTTGCGTAAAAAAGATGAAAAACGTCAAAGTTTGGCTTGAAAAGAAGCAACCGCTGTTTTTTTTTCTGTCAAACTCATGAGATTTCATCATTTGACAGTTTTAATTTTTTTTTCCAGCCGAAATTCTGTGTGAAGAAAAATGAACGAAGTGTATCTTTCTTTCGTTCATCTTTTTATTAAATTTACGTTTGCACATTAGTACGCGAACGGACCTATACCAAGTTCAAACCCTACTCCGACATAAATTGCACATCCAGGGCCGGCTCCAGCCAAACAAGCGCCCTGTGCAAGATTTACAGAAAGCGCCCTTTAATTTGTACACATCCATAAGTCGTTTCCCCATCACCCAGCAGGTAGACATTCAATGCGTTTTTTTTTATTGAGGTATCCCCAGTAGGCCTAATCCTCAATTAAAAACAAATATGTATATTTACATACAAAGTATATATGTCTTAATAGAAAATTAATTGCGTTGTTTTCTACTCATCTCTTCCACCCACCGCCGCCACTCAAAATAAATTCCCCGCTCTTATATTTTAGAAAGATGGACGAGAAATAAATTAAACCCACATAAGGGATAAATTTCCTATGTGCAGGATTTCAAACTCGCACACACCGTTTGCGAGTGTGAGATAAAAACCCGACATCAGAATCGGATGCATAGGTCGAAGGGAGTACTATATTTTCATAACAAATCTACTCATTCTCTTTCTAAGAGAAATTTGTTACTTTTTTTTTAGATGAGATATGAGAAATCCCATACATTGCGTCTTCTTGTGTGCAGAATCAATGATGATATTTTCCTATCCCAGGAAAATACCGTCATTGATTGACTCACAAAAATTAAAACTCTAAATTAAAAAAAGGAGATAAGCAATTATTACTAATTTTTGGAGTTGCAGTGGCCAACCGCTAGCGCCGGTTCCCTACCTACTCCACACACCCATCAACGCAAACAACTTAGAGAATTCTTCAATAGAATTCGATTTAACATCTCGAAATTATTGCATATCTTCTTATGCAGTTTTTAAATATTTCTCCAGCTTTTTTGCAAAAATCCGTATTCATAAAACAGCATCCAAAACATGTAAGTTATGCAGAGATTAAGTCGATTAAAGTATCAAACAAAATTAATTAATCAATTACATTTAGCTGCCCAAACTTCCCAAAAACCAAATGAAAAAATTCTGCTTATATTCGGAGATTTAATTGTGTAACATAATGCAATCGCAATATGTACATAATATGATTTTTGATACCGATTATGAATGAATACCCCTTTTCTTTGATGAATGCTACGGCCTCCTTGCAATATGCCATAACCTACCCCGAACTTCTATTAAACACATAGGGACGGGCTACAGTCCGCTTGGGCGAACTGTTGGATACCCTATTCTTATTCCTATCCCCCATAAGTGGGCGTGACAAAAGTCTAAGTATGGTTGAATTGTTAAGAACGCTCTACATATTTTGTTATATAACATTTAAAGGATTTTATCGAAAAAAACGAAGCTTTTGTAAAAAAACCCTCCCTAGCTCAAACTTTGGTTTTCCAATAAATTATTTTATTTAATTGTGGGCGTGTCAGTAGGCGGATTTAAAAAAAAAATGCAGAAGCATAAAGGGCCCCTAGAGAGTATATATAATTAATTTCAGCTCCCTAGCTCAAACTTTTGATTTTCGAAAAAAAAAATTTTTTTAAATGTGGGCGTGTCAGTGGGCGGATTTGGAAAATTTTATCTCCCGATCAGTTTTAGGAGTCATAGATCATATATAAAAAATTTCAGCTTTCTAGCTCAAAATTCGATTTTTTCGAAAATTTAGTTTTTTTGAGTTTGCGGGCGTGTCTGTGGGCGGATTTCAAAAAATTCGTTAACTTGATTATTTCGGGACCCTAGAGAGTATATGGTTAAAATTTCAGCTCTCTAGGTCCAGTTTTAAGGCCTAATTTTTGCCGTCAGACGGATGAACGGACGGACGGACGGACATGGCTAGATCGACACTACTATCGATGCTGATCATAAATATAGTAACTTTTAGGGGTCTACGGGCAATATTAAGTTATGTTACAAACTATGCGTCAAAATTAATATACCCTTAGAATAGAGTATAAAAAAACAAATAATTTACCAACCATTATACCGCACCCCTCTCACCAACACATCATATCCCCATCATGAGAAGTAAAAAAATAAATTCGATAAATGACGAGAATGGAAGACAACAAAAATAACTACGATTCTTCTTGTGTGCTGAATCAAAAACCTGCACGCTCTAATCCATACGATTCCGTCGTAATGAATTTTTTGTTTGACATATTTTCCTATGACAATTTTGCAAGCGAATGTGCAATAATTAAAACCTGCACATACCTACGAGGTGGATTTTTTGTTGTTTTAAGTTTTTTGAACTATGTACGTGTACCTACTTAGATTCTTTTATAAATGTAAGTAGATCTGCAAGAAATATTCCTACACGAACAGGGTGGAATTAGGTAGGTAAGAAATGAACTTGTTTAGTGGGATTTTTTTTTTATTTTGAGGTAGATTCTCCTTGAAGTTGCAATATTTCAAGTGATATGAGTTAATGTGCATCACAGCATCACAGTTGTGATGGATGCTGCTTTTTTGGGCTTAATTGAACAAGTTTTTTGTTTTAAATGCAAATGGCAGTATCAGCGCAAGGAAAAATTAATTTTTCTTACCCTTAGCAATGCGCACCGGAATTCGGCGCCCTGTGCATTTGCACATCTTGCACATATGGTTGGCCCGGCCCTGTGCACATCACAACACAAGCACATGCAAATGTGAGTGAATCAGAAATTCTTTGCTGCCATTTCGGTTAGTGAAGCGCCTTCCGATTTAGTGGGCCAAATTCGTGCTAAACAATATAATGTTATCTACTAGCATCTTGGAAGTAAGTAGGAATTGACGAGGAGAAGGTTGATGCAAATGACTTAGGTATTACTACAGACACTGGCATATCGGTTTGTAAGCGTGTGATAAAGTTATCCGTAATATTTGCATTGATTGCAACGATTTTGAGAAGATACCCGAAATTTATGAGAAAATGATTCGATGAATAAACGATAAGAAAGGAATTGGAAATCTGCTTAACGAGGTGTTCACAACGATGTGGTTTGAGCCGTGCAGGGCTAATGATAGGGTTAGATTCCTTTTCGACCACACGTATGAATTTGAGTTACAAATTTTCTTGCAGCGTGGAATAAAAAGAAAAATAACTAAATTTAAACTTAATAAATTGAAAGTTCATTAGAAAGATGGCAGCGCTCATGAGGCTGCGAAAAAGAACACAGAAAAGATTTCGGTAGGGGAAGGTTTTGTATCTCGGTCCGAGTGCCACTTCTCGGCAAAATACTAGCCGTTCAAAAATCTGCTCTTCGAAATGTGTCAAGCTGTACGAGTCTTAAAGAAAGTTGAGAAAAACTGATTTGTACTACAAAAAAGATTTTTTTTTTTGTGAATTAAATATTGGATTCCAGTTACCGTAGTGATTGCATCTTGGAACGGCCCGAGCTACACCTTATTAATTTAGTTTTAATGAAATTAGTTTAGTATATTCTAGGAAGATGTGTTAATTTCGGGCCAACTGTGTTTAAAAAAACTCTAAAGTAATGTTTTTATGATTGTTTTTTAATTTATATGTACATAGAAACCACTTTTTTTTTTTAATTTCGCACAAAATACGTTGTCAAGTAATTTTTTGTGTTTTGCTACTGTTTTTACAGAATAATAAAAATGTTTCATACTTTTTAGTAACAAAATTAACGTGTTCATCTTTTGACCATGGGAAAACTTTTAATGCAATTTTAGGAGAAAGATACAACCAGGTCTTGTACATTGGACCATATGAGGTTGCCAACGAAAAGTTAAAAAAATCGTCTAAAATGAAAAAAATTTGTTACTTATATCCAACTTGGTCGTATATACGTGCCACGTATACGAGAAAGAAAGTCTCTTACCTATATGAAAACAACTAAGATACAGAGTTTCTTATATGAAAATAACGGATAGGTATAAGAAAAAATAATGTCCATAGTTTGTCTTCCAATGCCTTTGCGCTCGGGTGCTTGTCTGGTTGATTTTGAGAAGGCTTTCGACACCGTATGGTTAGAGGGACTTTTCTACAAGTTGACCAGGCTGGGGATGCACAAACCTTTGCTATATGTAATTTATAATATGCTTATGGGAAAGAAGTTCGTAGTCAAATGTGGCAACGTGACTTCGAGCAGAGTCTTTCAAATTAAAAACGGTTTACAGCAGGGGGCGGTCAATTCTCCGATCCTGTTTAACATTTACACGAGTGATCTGGTGGGTTCACTCAGACATGCTATAGCGTTTGCCGACGATTTGGTGGCATACAGATCAGGTACTAAAATCGAGGTCATTAATATCCTTTTGCAGCGTGACTTCGATCAAATTAAGCGATATTGCGACGACTGGAAGTTGAAAATCAACTTTCAGAAGACGGAAACAATCTTGTTCAGAACTCCATTGGCTGGGGCCTCTAGGGATACCAGAAAAAACTGGAAGAAATTGGCCATTATTGGACAGGATGGGCAGCCATTGGCGGTGAGAAGCGTAGTTAGATATCTAGGTATCTGGCTTGACCAGTATCTATATTTCGATAGACATATAGTTGCTTGTCTTGCTGGGGCCAAGAGGGCTTATGCTCTGACAAGGAGACTGTTTCATAGCAGTCAACTTGACTCCAGAGTGAAGGTCATTTGCTACGTGGCCCTTATAAGGCCGATCATCGCTTATGGCTGTCCATTGTGGTTTAATATAGCGCCTAGTTATATGGAAAAGATTCGGGTTTTGGAGAGACAATGTCTTAGGACCTGTCTCCGATTGTTCCGAACGCCTGAATCCAACTATATAAAATACTATCCCAACAAGGTCCTATACGATGGGGCTCAGTTGAATAGGATTGACAATTTCCTCATTAAGGTCACTCCAAGGCACGTTGCAAGGGCGATGGCCAGCGACAATAGTCTGATATTTGGGGCTTACTACCCCAATGAAATGTACATTGAGAGTACACTCCGGTCTGGCTTTATCCCGCCAGAGGCATTTATCCATATTGATGCAAAAGGGCTGGTACAGACGAGGGATGGTATTCCGGTCTTATACCATCGCTACCGCAGCGCGAGAGATAAGCGGCTCCTCCATGACGGGGACTTCGCCAATGCTCATGAGCTCCTCCGTTTTAGTACCGCAATATCGGAGAGGGATAGATTCGACACGGAAAAGCAATTCGCCGAATTTTGGTGGCTTGTTGAGGGGGGAGGGGTCAACATGCCCTCCCAGGACGGTGCGTTACTCTAGGTAACTTCCTCTTAGCTTATAAGTTAGATTAAGTCAGCTAGGGCGTTTTTGGGAGAGGCCGGGCTCGCCAACTTGTGGTGGTGCTTCTGGGAGTTGACTGACGCTGTAAGGCTTCAGTGGGCTCACGGCGGCGCGTGTGCACGTTGACGACTGCCAGGCGCTCGGAAAGCAATTGGGATTTTGACCACTTGTTGCGCAAGGCAACGAGTGCTCAGAATCCTAATTATAGTTAGAATACGTTAAGTAGTTTAAGTAAGTAGAATAGGTAGTTTGTAATTTGTTTTATATAAAATCTCAATAATGAAACCGAGTTTTAGTAAATTTTCTCGAGGAATATATATGTAAGATTAGTTCGTAAAATAGTTCGTAAGCCGAAAGGCAATAATTCTAAGATATAGTTAAGTTTAGAGCGTTCGCATAAGGACCAATAAATAAGAATAAGTATCCTGTTAATTTTAAGTTAGGTTTAATCATTTTTGTCTAGTATGTAAGTAGATATTTATCAATGAATAAAAAAATGAATTTCAAAGTCAAAAGTCAATGCCTTTGCGCTTTCGGCTATAATTTCCGAAAGGTTACTTTGACCCACAAACAAACCAAAGTCTTTGATATCCGCTGCTGCCAAGGAATTTAAGCAAAGCACTAGTTCTCAAAATTGAAGGAATATATGATACTCGGAGTCTGCTTCCTAAACCAATTTTTTCCAAAACAAAGTTGAAGATATATTTAAACAAGCGGAACCATTGAATAAAATTGAAATTATTAATAACTCTTATAACGAAAACAAATTATATTATCATATGACAAACTTCTTTGTTGGAAGTTGTAAAGGATCCGACGCATTTCTTATCACCCGTCGTTTTTGTCATAAATCCACAGCATTTCTGCTTTTATTGCTTTCAAAAATCAACGCATTATAGTGTCGAAATATTTTTGCTAAAATTTTGTAAGCATTCACAACAAAAAATTTAGTCCAAAACGATGAAAGTATTGAAAACATCAATCGTTCAATCGTTTGGATTTTATTTGACAATTTCGTAAGTTTCACGAATGCACGAAAGATTAAGATCGTCTGGACGATTGAAGGCTATTGGTCGTTACACGAGGTAGATGCATCGTCGAAACTACGGCGTTGGATCGTTTTTGTCTTACGCGATTCCTGAATTAAATGGAATGTATGCTCAATGCAGCAAATCTTTTTATCTAGTTCATCACCTGGGTATTGAAAGTGATCAACACATTCAATTTCATAACATGCATAATTTCACTTTCAAAATATTCAATCAACAGACCTTAACATAGGTGAAAAAAGCGGACTATGTTCCCATCAGCTAGGTGCGTGAAACCTAAAAAATAAGCCTTCAGGAACTCTCTCTACTAAATTAAATTACACGAATTAAGTTTTGCTACTATTAACCATCCTTTGGAACATAAACATGGACGAAGAATATAATATGATTTACACATGTTAGCAAACGTTTCAAATTTATTTTACTGGTCAAACAACAAAATTTTCTCTAAATGAAGGGTACTTCAACTAAGTCTACGTCCAAGCTTGTTGTGGAATGCAGGGATACGCTGAATAGGGCTTTTCATCGGCTTGATTATCACTATCGTCTACGTTCCCGGCCATAGGAACATTGAAGGAAATGAGAAAGCCGACGAGCTCGCCAGACGTGGCTCTGCTCTGTGCGTATCACATGCGGAGGAAGTTTTCCCTCCGCTGGGATATGTAAAGAGAGAAATCCTCCTGCACTTCACCTCAGGGGCTGAGACTAGATGGACGAATCCAACGAACTGTGTCATTTCAAGAAAGATCTGGCCAACCTACGATGATGCCAGAACAAACAACCTCTTAGCCAGAACGCGTGTAGATGTCGCCAGACTAACAACATTGTACAGATTCTTGACAGAATGTATATAGATTTTTAATATTTAATAATTATTAATTAATAATATTTAATAATTTAATAAACATATTAAATTCAAATATTTACCTTTTTGCAAATTTTGTTTGCTGATTTCAAGCTGAAATATACCTACAAAATTTTTGACGATTCAGTAAATTTGTTCTTAGACACACTTCAGCACAGTTTGTTTTACTTTTACATTTTTATTCACGTATAAATCTTTTGTACAAACACATGAAACAAAACGTTTTATCGAAAAATTAAAACTGGAGCTAGAAAGCCGAGATTTTGAATGTATACTCTCCAGAATCCCGAAATGCTCAAGTGTAAATATTTTAAAAATGCCCCTACTAATACGCCCACTATTTAACAGAAAACATTTTATGTAGATGAAGTCGTTCTTAAATATTTCTTCATACAAATGGCGTCGAATAGCAATTCGGTTTTTAGATTTGTGAGGAAAACTAAATTAGAATTTGTGCGAATAAGCAATGGAACGTTATACTTTTAAAGATCGCTAAAAATCGTAAAGTTCTGAAGAAAACCATAGAAAATGCCATAAAAGGAGTCAGTTGAGGAGGTGGTCATTTGACTTGTACCATTTTTTCAATTAATGTCATCGATTTTGCACTTTCAAATAAACTTTCTGTGGAAACAGAGCCTGATTTTTTTCATTTCTAACAAACTGGCAGCTAATTCACATTGTAATATGTTCTCACTTTTGACCCACCCTGTATGTACATCAGTAAACAAATATATGCAAAAGTATACATCATATGCAGTGTTGTAGGGGAACAAATGTTTATTTAAATAATTTCACTGTTATGTAATGGAACAAATGTTTATTTAAAAAAGTTCGCTGATTTTTAAGTCAGTTTTATGTATTAAATTCCCGGGGAGGCTTGCTTTTTTTAATTTTAAGACAGTTTTATATTTTTAAATATTTGTGTAACTTTTAAAACAAAAAAGCTACACTTAAGAACACATCAAACTAGATCCAAACAAAAACGAATTTCCATCTGGCTTTCAATCGTATCAAACACTACTTAGTTCTGGGTTCACTGCCAAATTAATACTGAGTGGAGATTTTTTTTGGTTTACAGGTAAAATTACGAATGATATATTACTGAGTTGCAGAAAAAACACCTCTATAGTGTGTACCTACATAGAAAATGTGACAATCCATTACCGAAATGTTGGAGGGGGGGAGAAGAAAGAGGCAAGTTCTCGGCCTCATAAGCCATTGTAAGCAAACGAGTTTTACTTAACAAGCGCGGAAAACAAATAAAAAGGACAAGTTATGCGCGAATAATAAAGCCATCACTACTAGCTCACTGCCCCTATACTTGTCGAACTATGGCTGGCCGACTTGACCATATGACTGAATATCACGGTAGAATATGTCATGTTTATAATTTTTGTAGGTGCATTAGCTCTGTGGTAAGTGCGTTGGACTTCTAACCCTAGTAACGCCAAACATTTTTTCACTGTCAACCTCTTGCGAAAGTCTGACAAAAAGCCTAACGGATTCGGATCACTTCCTTACTGAAATTCTGGCATCGGTGCATTGAAATAATCCAGAAGTTTTTGGTCCTTCCTTGGCCCTGTCTGTATACGGTACCTATTAAGTATTTTAAGTGTCATTGTTTCTTCAGCGATCTACAATCTAAAGCGAAAAATCCATCCATTAGCACAACCCTCCTATCGAATGAGAATCCATTTCAACCATTAATCATTCAGTCATTGTCTTTGCCATTTTGGCCTTTTATAACAAGGAAACGCGTAAATAACTTTATCTTGACTGGATTAGTTCCTCTCATTTCTTTATAATCACCTAAATCGTGCTTCTATTCCAGTCACATAGTTGATAACAAGAAATTATCGCCTAGCAACTGAGACAATGTGTCCCCAGGAATGGCGTAGAAAATGTTTACGACGCACCTGGTCAAATTAATCTGGCAATAAGTTATAATGAGTTAATAAGGCTCACCGATTAGAGTCACAGTATAAATCGATAAAATATTTAAGGGCAGTCCCATCCAAACAGATTTACCCACTCTGTCCGCAAGTTAAAGAAATCCAAGACAATCGGATAAGAATGCTAATGATAAGAAAATATCCGTTTTGATCCCGTAAAAAGCTGAAATATTGCAAGTACCTTACTCGTTACCGCCCCCTACCAATATTTATGTTTCCTGTCGGAAAATAGTTTTCTATTTTCAACCGCCACGCATTCCGATAATCCTCAAATAATTCCAAACAAGTTTCCTTGTTGTTGTAGGATTATGAGGACTGAGGAGTGCACAATAATGTTTGGATTATAATGAAAAATTTCTCCTTGGGGGTTTTGCCAAAGTTTCACTCGGCCTTTATGCAACCCTCTTGCTTAGGTATTACTTTATGAATTTTATAAATGAATTCAGTATAAATAAACGCGGGCGAGCCTCTTGGGGTAGTTACTAAAGAAAATGTCATTACGCACCGACAATGATCTCATAAAATTACAAAAAAAAGTTTGTCTTTGAATAGAAGATGCCAAGGAAAGAATAAAAAGAAAAAAGTTTCTTTCTGTTGATATGCACCAGTCTCTCTTTGAGTAAAGTGAAAAAAAAAACAATAAGAAATTCGTCATCTTTTGAGACTTAATAAATAAGGCCAATGTCGGATGTTTTCAAAATTTCCGTTTCCGAAATTTAAATGGAAACAATTTAATGGATGGAAATACTTTATTCATCGACGGTTTTTGGTTGAGCGCCACTTCTGGAATGAGGTTGAAAAAAAAATAACCGTAAGAAAAAAAGTGTGCCTGCAAGACGAGCAAACTAATACAGAAAACTATATCGGAACGAAGTAAACAGAGAATGCGATCAACAGGTCAGAAAGTATTAGTCAATTAATTGGTTGTATATTCGACTTAACTCATCAAGCAAAGCTTAGGATCTAAACCGCACCTCTGCAGAATACATAGAGGCAAGACCATCAATCGCAAGTAACATGTTGCTGCAATGCCATAAATGATATTTAACAGAAGTTGGGGATTTGACGCATCGGAATAGGAACTGGTTAACAATTAAAGCCATTATGTATTAGATTTTCTTTAAAAGGGTGTCTCAAAGGGCATTTAGTTAAGCTTGCTTGAATATTTAAGCTGTCTTAAATCATGCTGTTTAAATTATTTTTTACAACCAAGTTTTTATTAAACATAACCTACATACTTAACGAATATGCGGTTGTGTCAATTTTCTGTATTTTTTGGTGGGAAAACTTATTTTAGGGCGTACACAAATTGCAACATTGTTTTATTCTTAGTAGGGAAATTTGCGTCCCCCTTTCGCATTTGCTGTCTTGATTGAAAAAATAGTTCTTGAGATGAAAAAGCGATACGGTCCCCCTTGGGAGATTTCATTTCATACCTTAAGGCGCTTTTTAACATTTTTATTGCATACGCTTTGGCATTTTATGCCATTCATACGAGGGCGGGTCAATAAGTTCGTGACTTTTGGAATAAAACACAGATTTTTTGATAAAAAAATAATTTTATTTTTCAACGTAGTCTCCCTTGAGCTCTATAAACTTTGTCCAACGCTTCTCCAATTTTTTTATCCCTTCCAAAAAAAATGATTTGTCGAGGTCCTCAAAATAGGCCTTTATTTGCGAGATGACTTCATCATTGGAGTCAACTCTTTTTCCACCAAGCCATTTCTTCAGGTTTGGGAACAAGAAGTAGTCGCTCGGAGCCAAATCTGGAGAATAGGATGGATGAGGGAGCAATTCATAGCCCAATTCATGGTTTTTTGCCATGGCAACTGCACATGTGTGCACCCTTGCATTGTCTTGATGGAAAAGAACTTTTTTCTTGGCCAAATGAGGTCGGTTTTTATTCAAATCGTCATTGAATCGGTCCAATAAGTTGGCATAATATTCCCCATTGATTGTTCTTCCCTTTTGAAGGTAGTCAATGTGGATTATCCCGCGTGCATCCCAAAAAACAGTCGCCATAACTTTATTGGCTGACAAACCCACCTTGGCCTTCTTTGGCGCCGATTCACCCTTAGAAACAAACTGTTTTGACTGTTGTTTGGTCACTGGTGTGTTGTGATGGATCCATGTTTCGTCCACGGTTACAAAACGGCGCAAAAACTCCTCCATATTGCGATTAAACAACGCCAAACCTTCCTGTGAAGTTGTTCCACGATTGCGTTTGTGGTCGACTGTGAGCAAACGCGGCACCCATCTTGCGGAAAGCTTTCTCATGCCCAAGTGATCATTCAAAATTGAAACCACTGAGCCATGCGAGATCCCTACGGCTTCCACAATCTCTCGCACTTTCAATCTTCGGTCGGCCAACACCATATCGTGAATTTTTTCGATTGTTTCGGGTGTAGAGACCTCAACTGGGCGTCCAGGACGTTCGGCATCTTCAGTGCTTGTACGGCCACAACGAAATTCAGTAAACCACTTTTTTACCATTGAAATCGATGGTGCAGAGTCCCCATAGTATTTTTCAAGCTTAGCCTTGGTCTCGGTAATGGTTTTTTTTTCGCAAGAAATAATGCTTAATAAGCACACGAAATTCACTTTTTTCCATTTTCTCCTCAAATTAGTGAGTAGTCTGATAAAAATAGCTTTCAAACACAAACTAACTGACGCAGCAAGTTTAAATTTTGACAGGAGTCAACTGACAGATGCCTGTTGACAGGAGCAGTGTTGCCGTTTCAGTAAAGAGGTGAGAAATTCAAAAAGTCACGGACTTATTGACCCGCCCTCGTATAATGCATGAATGCTTTCACAGCAAAAAATTGGAATCCTTATATTTTATTTAATAATTTAACAAATAAGAATATATAAGCCCAAGAGGAACCGGATATTTTTTTTTTCAATTTACTGAGATAAACATTTTTGGGATTCGCCACCTCACTCACAGGTCCGGGCCAAGAACATCACTGCGTTAGCTAAGTAAAAATTATAAGAGCTAGGTCAATACTTTCAAGTTAAGTGTAAGTAAGCAGTCAATATTTTTCACCGCTGCTCTGAGTATAGCAATTTATCGCTTCGACTTTGACTTTGCGTTGTGTTAAATTTGCCCAAACAGAGCGAGAGGATTTTCTGTGGATTTAGCTAAATCACGTCGTTCGGGACATGGCATTTAATTCTTTTGACCAAATTGAATAAAGCCAAACAACCATATAATTTTTTTTTTTACCTTAAATCAGTTTTGTTCTATTCAGGGTGGGCCAGCCCTTAGAGTTCCATGCGATAGAATTTATTTCGTAGCTTTTTGGCACACTTGGCACATTCACTACACTAAAATCGTTTCCAAAGAAATGCATTTTGAGCCCATACTGTTTTTTTTTGTTTTAGAAAATAAGAGGTCAAGATTCACTTTAGAAAAAACAGTTCTACTTGTTTGAAATTAGTTTTACAATGGATCTAATCGTGAAGCGACCTTGAAGCGACGTTGCTGAAATATAAAAATTGGTGATAGTTTCCGATTTAGGACTTACGTGCTACTTAAAATTGTTTTAATGTTATAAAGAATTATTAAGCATTAACGGCCCATAGACGGCACCAAAGACCAAACCTATGTCTTGTAGAAAAGCTACGAGTACAACAATACCCAAGCAAGCTTTCGAAAAAAATAGCATTGATACTGCAGGGGTTTCATACAAAACTATTAGAACTAGCCATGATGACTATGAATGAGTTAAAATTCTAATTCAAGGAAAGAAGTCAGGTGTATTTGACATCGACAATGGACTCAGACAGGGTGACGCGTTATCTGCGCTGCTCTTTAATATAGCATTCCCAACATACCATAAGGTCATAAGAGATCCAACAAATGGCAGAAGCATATTCAACAAATCAAAAAAAAATAAAAGGATGCGGAGAGATAATGGTCACCGCATATTGCAGTATTGTAGAGGTGTTTGTATTATTGGAAACAAGAGCAAGGGTTGAACTCAGAATAAACGAAAATAACACAAAGTACGGCTGTTCCCGTTAGAGGACGAACTTATTGAGATAAACTATTTTTACTTAAAATATTTAAACTAAAGGGTGTTCAAATTTGACGTATCGTTTTAAATTGGCCGCCACTTTTTTTTACAGCTATTCCTATTAGATTATACCGACGTTTTTTCAGGTATGAAGTAAATACATTCCCGTAAGCTAAAATGGATCGGTACACTATTGAGCAACGTGTTTTTATAATTAAAACTTATTTTAAATATGGTGAACGTTTTGCAGAAGTTGAAAGAAAATGTCGTTCAAAATACGGTAGAGAAAATGCTCCGTGCTATTAAACTTATCCTTTATAAATTTGAAGAAACTGGTTCGGTTGATGGTGATCGTTCGAGTGGAAATATTGCAGCTGTTAGCAGAGGTGTTGCTGAAGAGCCAAGGACGTCAATTTGTCGTCGTTCAAAGCAATTAAACCTACCAACAACTTTGTTTAACATTTAGCACAAAGATCTGCATGAAAAGGCTTACAAAATACATTAACACAAGAATTAATTGGGCCATAGAGAAGCAACAACAAAATGACAATTTTTTCAAGCAAATGTCAATAAACAAAACTGTCACATTTGGGCTGAAGAAAATCCTAGACGATTGTTTGAAAGGCCAATGAAACCAAAAAAAAATTGCTGTATGGTGTGGAATTTATTGTGGTGGCGTAATTGGTCAATTTTTCTTCGAAGATGAAAATGGCAATGCAGTTACTGTGGATGAAGCTCGTTATCAGCCGATGATTAGAAACTTTTTGTGGAGTCAATTGGCAAATATTGATATGCGAATGAATTATGTGGTTTCAACAGAATGGTGCAACATGCCACACAGCTAAGACTTGAAAATTTTTTTTTTATATTTTAATATCTGTTTGAAATCTGACTTAAAGGACTTGCAGCAGTTTCCTATACCAATAGACTGCTGGAAACATATTTCACAATTTCTTAGCACTTCGCTAAGTTATCTCTTTCTAAAGTGTCGAATATCTTTCTTTAGTTTTTTTTTTTTTTATTTATTATTATTTATTTATTCATTCATTCATTATAAACTTATAGCTACGTACAATTTTTAAAAAAATTAATGAAATAAAAATCATCATTCTGTAACTTAGGAAGTTAGTTTTGAATGATACATTCCAAAATTTAATTAACAATTCCATAAATATCTGAAGTGGGGTGACAATCAGTTATAAGTAATTCATAGAAACAATTTTGATGGAAACAGTTAATGGGCTTAATTTTTGCTGAACGGGAAAAGAATATAAATGAAAATACATAACAATTCTAGAAAAACAATACTCTACGGAGAATTACGAAGAAACTAGCAATATTTTATGCTTAAGCTGATTTTAAAAGGGATTCAATGCTGTCATTATCATATGTGAATAGCCAGTCTTTAACTTTTCTCAAAAAAGAAGTAAAATGAAGTGTCGTTCTGATGAATAACGAGAGAATATTTGCAGAAATCGTGTGAAAAAAACATGGTGATTGTTGATTAAGTGTATATAATATTTAAGTGAAATCAAAAGTTATTGAAGAGTAAAAGCTACCAATTTATAGAAGAAAAAAACCTAAGAAAGTATGTTAAAGAAAAAAAAAACATAATGAAAACAGTGAACATGTTGACCAACAGCAGCAATTTACAGCCATTTCCACTTTTTTTTTTGTATGATTATTTTACAAATTAGCTGTTTTTGTTCGTCTATATTTAGAAGTATAAAATGCATGTATAGAAAATTATTCAACTTTGTTTCCCATCAAAAATATTTTTTTTTGCCACAGCAACGCGATTTTCACGGTTTCATTTTTATTTACTGTACATAATCCTATTTTTCTGTTTACTTTTTAGTGTTCAAAAATAGTGCTTGGATCTTACTTACTTAGGATGGCGCTACAGTCTGGGGTGGACCTGGGCCTCAACAAACAAGCGTCTCCAGCCAGCACGATCTTTGGCCAGCTGGCTCCAGTTTCGCACGCTAAGGTGGTTAAGGTCCCCTTCCACTTGCGTGCGCCACCTGAGTCGCGGTCTTCCTCTAGTGTGCCGTCCCTCGGGTGTGGATTCGAAGATCTTCCGGTCCGGAGCATTCACGTCCATTCGCTCTACATGACTCAGCCACCTCAGTCGTTGGACCTTCACTCTTCTGGCAAAGTCGATGTCGCTATACAGCCCGATCAGTTCGCCGTTGAATCTCCTCCTCCACTCACCGTCTATGCAGACGGGACCAAAAATTACCCGAAGAATTTTCCTCTCAAAACGACCAAGAGTGACCTCATCCGCTTTTGCTAGAGTCCATGCATCTGCACCATAGAGAAGGACTGGGATTATTAAGGTCTTATAAAGGGTCACTTTAGTTGTTCGAGAGAGGGCTTTGCTACTCAATTGCTTTCTTAGCCCAAAGAAACAGCGATTGGCAAGAGTTATTCTTCGTTTAATCTCAGCACTGGTGTCATTGCCTGAGTTCATTGCGGGGCCTAGGTAGCAGTGGCGTGGTGTGTAAAATGTTAAATGGTAAGTCGGAAAAAATATGCACCTGCAAACGCTTTCAGAAATTATATTGTGTACTGCAAATCGCATAGAAGTAAAGCAATTCAAGCCAATTTTTTATTCATCAAGTCATTTAAGCTTAAATTTACAATGAATCTAAAGTATAATAAAAGTGGCTTCGAAAGAAATCTTTTTGGCAGATGCAAATGCTGTACCTTAAAGAAAATTGATAGTAAGTAATAAAAAAAAGGAACTTCATAAATCACGGTTTGTTAAATAAATAAATACATAAATAAAAATTTAAATTAAAAAGCTTCTCGCATAATATTTACAAAAATGTATAGATTTTATATCTATAATATATAAAAATATTTTAATATATAAAAATATTTTAAAAATAGTTTTTGTACAAAGTTAAAAAGAGAAAATATTAATGATTAATATTTTTTAAAATCAAAAACAGTAGAATTTGGAAAAAAATGTGAAAAGTTTTGTTAAATATTTTTTTTTATTTGTACTCTAAGTCTATTCTTCTACCTTTTTTCACGTATTCTGCAAGAACTCTTTCATAAAAGTTAGGGCTACTTTTTATTTTTAAAAGGAGTCGCTTTTCTATGGATTAAGTGCTAAATCAGAAAGCCTGTCTTCTCCTTGAGAATTTCTCAAATATGTATGAACTCTTTTCAGAGTGGAAAAAGATCTCTCCACGGAAGCAACAGTCATTGGTAGTGTTAAAAATAGTCCACTTAATTTTAAGATTTGGGGAAATGTTTCACACAATATTTCACTTCTTAAATGTTTATAGAGGGATAAAAGGTCAAGTGGTTGAAGTGAAGACGTAGTATAGAGAACTTTCAGCTCATTTTTTAAACCTGCAAAATCGAAAATTCCAGGGAAAAAGTTAATCACCGAAGATATTTTATCATCTGGGCTTGACTGAGCAAAACTACTGTATTTTGATTTATTGAGTAAATCCAAAAAAATTAAATCCGTGAAAGATTTATATCGTGTCTTAATTTGAGATATAATATTGTCCTTTATTTCTACAAAAAGGCGCTTATAGTGAGTCTTTAAATCAAAATCAAGTAATCGGCGTTTCCGTGGAGGTTTAGCACAATCATGGTACAGAGGCGTCTCTGATGGCTTTTTGGCAATGTTGCCACTGGTCTTCGATACTTGATGCTTGCTGCATGGAACCTCTTTAGAGATTGAAAAAGACTCGATCGGAGAAGGATCTGGTGACCTCCGATTTTAGCCGTCCGACGTCAAACTTCCTCACAGTATTTGCTTATCTTGGCGATGTTCGGGATATCCGAAGGCGTACCTTGGCCAAAACAAGGTAGTTGTCCGAGTCAATATTGGCTCCTCGGAACGTTCGGACATCCATAATACTGGAGGAGTGCCTTGTGTCGATCGCAATGTGGTCAATCTGGTTGACGGTTGATTGAGCGGGAGATCTCCATGTGCCTTTATGAATATCGAGATGCGGGCTAGTGCTTGAATACTCCCTCTTATTTTTGGAACTTTTTTTTATAATCTATATATTAATACGGAGTTGCCTATAACGTGTTTCCACCCATTTTTGCTATTATATGTCACATAGATATGCCAACACTATATGTATATATTTGGGTTGGGGACAATACATAGAAGTGTACAATACAAAAATTATCCACATTATATAACACACATAATGAATTACAGCAGATAAAATGAAGCGAATTGGATGAAATTACAACAACAACAACATTGCTGTGTGGTTACTTGATAATGCTTGAATATACTTGAAGTTACTTGGACATGCTTGAAGTTACTTGAAAATGCTTAAAGTTACTTGAAAATGCCGGAAAAATTTTATATCATGTGAAATCAGAGAATACAATGTCGAAAAATTTCATTTTCTGATTAATATGTACCTATAACAGTCGACTTTGTTTTTTTTTCAACTTATAGAATAAATTGGTCGAATTTCGACCATGAGGCGACCCTTAGTTTGCTTTAATATACACTTTTTACGAAATATTCGTGCAAAACTCGTCTCCATACATAAAAATTCAACAATCAACAATATTTTTTTTCCATTTGACACTGGCGTTGTACTCTATTGCAGTTCATGCATTAAAGTTTCTGTATCTGTCTATGTCACACATTTAAATATGATACCCTTTAGCCTTTACAAGATGAAAATGTTGAAAGTTTGATTGTAGCACCCAATGCAGCACCGACATTCTCGGATTGAACGCGTTATAGATACACAATACACATCTCCTCAGCAAGCCCTTTCATTTGATACCCATACTGTTGTACTGCAGAAAAAATAACTAGTCCGCCATATTGTCTTATCCGCCATATTGGTTTATCCGCCATATTGGAATTAGAATGACGTCACATAGCTAAACATGCATTGCCATCGAAAATAATTGTGTACCAAATTTCAGCTCAATCGGTTAAAGATAACTGGTTTAAAATTCAGTTGATTCAGATTCCACCCGGACCAACATACATTTTTTTTAATTTCTGGCTCGCCAAGGCGATTTATAAGGGGGGGTACTTCGACCTAAAAGATCTTTTGTACCGTATGGGCCAGAAAAGTTTAAACTAGTAGAATTTCCACTTTCCGTGTAAAGCGGACAATTTTACCAGTAGAAGAATTCTTTATGTCCTCGGGGCTCATTTGCTCCCTGAAAAGGATCTTCTTTCTAATTCCATTAAGGACTGGACATTCACATAAAATGTGTTCAGCTGACTCGTCCTCTTTAAAACAGAGTCGGTACTCAGGAGAGTCTGATATTCTCATTTTGTGTAGATGATATCTTAAACCATGGTGACCAGTAAGGTAACCTACTAGGTTTTTGATATCATGCCTGCTTAGGTTTAGACATTTGCTGGCATTTTGATTGAAGGGCCGAAAAGCTCGTTTGGCCTGTCTTAGACCTGGGATGCTTTCCCAAAGCTAGATACATTTTCTATGTTCCCAGCTTTTAATTGCTGCCGTTGCTGCTGATCTAGGAGCGCAGCAGAAAGGTTCGGGATCTATGAAAGGTGTTTCTGAACCTTTTCTGGCCAGTTCGTCGGCCTTTTCGTTACCTTCTACCCCGACATGACCCGGAACCCACCATAATTTGGTCTTGTTTCTTATTCGTATTGAAGCAGTACATGACTGATTTGGAGTCAATGGTATACGAGCTAAGGGTGTTTATAGCTGCTTGACTATCCGTGAAAATATGGATGGTTGCACCTTTTATGCCAGATTAAAGAATGTGGCTGGCGCATTCTTGAATGGCGTGGATCTCTGCTTGAAATACGCTGTGACTTTTCCAATGGGTATCGTAAAGCGTTTGTGTGGTCCGTATATTCCCGCTCCTACCCCCGTTTCCATTTTAGAACCATCCGTATACCACTTTTGCCGTTGTGCCTGTTTGGTGGGTTATTACTAACCCATGCTTCTCTCTTGGGGATCTCCGTGGAGAACCGTTTGTTGAAGCATAGTGTTTTTTGAATGCGGTCTGTGACCGCGCAGTTCATGTTAAGTTCTGGCAGTCCATCGAGAAGGGTCTTTAGTTCCGGGTGATCATTAAGACTTATCTCGTTTAACTGTATTAGACTTATTGCACTGCGGATCGCCACGTTTGAATGTATATGTGGAGAGGTATAATTCCTGTTATTGCCTCTATGGCAGCTGTTGGACAGGTTCGCATGGCTCCGGAGATACCAAGGCACGCAAGCCGTTGCACCTTTTTGAGCTTCTCTATTGCGACCTTTTGTGTGGATTTTGTCCACCATACTATGGAGGCGTATGTTATAATGGGTCTTATCATCACTGTGTAGCTCCAGTGGACGATCTTTGCAGATATTCCCCAGGTTCTGCCATATGTGCGACGACAGGCCCATAAAGCTCTATTAGCTTTAGTGATTTTGTTATTTATGTGAGAGTTCCAGTTAAGTCTCTTGTCTAGGATTACTCCAAGATACTTGACTTCGTCGGAGTACTCTACGACCGTGTCGTTTATTGTGATTAGGCCTAGGTCTAATATCCTCCTTTTAGTGAAAGGAACGATGACGGCTTTACTGGGATTTATGGAAAGATTTTCCTTGATGCACCAGGCTATGGCTGTCTTTAGAGCATTTTTCATTTTTGATGTGACTCCAACTGAGTCTTTGCCCCGGACTATGATGACAATATCATCGGCGTACCCAATTGTAGTAGCAGGTCATCGATGACCAATGACCACAAAAGGGGTGAAAGTACTCCCCCTTGTGGGCAGCCCCTTACGGCTGTTACTGTTACTGAGGTCGTTCCTGACGAGGCAGTTATTTTGCGACTTTCCAGCATCGCTTTGATCCATTTAATAGTTGATTTGTCTATGTTTCTATGGTACAAAGCATTTGATATGGATTCATATCCAGTGTTGTCAAAAGCACCCTCTATGTCCAGAAAGGCACAAAGTGCGATCTCTTTGCAACGGTAGGCGTTTTTTATCTCTGTAGTTAGTCTTAACAGAGCGCCTTCCGTGGATTTACCCTTTTGGTACGCATATTGGTGAGGGTGCAGAGGCATGCTTTTTGATATGCATTCTCTAATGTGGACGTCAATAATCCTTTCCATTGTTTTCAGGAAAAACGATGTCAAGCTTATTGGACGATATGATTTAGGTAATTCGCTGGGCTTGTTTCCCGGTTTGGGTATAAATACTACGTTTACCTCCCTCCAGGTAACTGGTATATACCCCCAGTTGAAGCTGAACCTAAATAAGGCAATCATGGATGGTAATAAAAATTCTATTCCATTTTGAATGAGGGCTGGAAAAATACCGTCTGTTCCTGATGCCTTGAATGGTTTAAATGAGTTAATTGCCCATTTAACCTTATCCGGAGTAAAAAGTGTTCCGGATAAAAAACCAACATACATACATTGCAAATTAAATAAAAGCTTGTAAAAATAGGTATACTGTATACATATTATTAATTTGTGTATACCCTATTCTAAGGTAATACTAATTTTGGCTCATAGTTAATAAAAATAAAATCTTACAAAAGTAACGTATCTTAATATTGCTCGTAGACTCCTAAAAGTTACTTTATTTGTGATTAGCATCGAAACTGATGTCGATCTAGCCATGTCCGTTCGTCCTTCTGTTGTCAATTTCGAAGCCTTAAAATTAGAGCTAAAAAAAAATCGGCCTGCTATTTAAAAACCGTTTTTCTGGTGAAATCAATCGAATAAGTCTTTGATGAAGTCGTTCGTCGAACTATCCAATGAACCAGAATTGAGTCTGAGTGCTCCGGTTTAGAAAATCTCGCTCAACCAAAAAAAAGTAGTTTTTAACAATTCTTCCATACGAAAGTTTTTCCATGCCTAATTTTATTGGGGTTTCTTACAAAAATATTGTTTTTTTTTTCATAAAATCCTAAAATATGAAAAACAGTTATGTATAACAAATTATATTAAAGATAATGCTTCTTATCAATTCTCCCATACGAACATTTTTGGCAGTCCCACTTTTTGGGGAATAGGAATAGGGTATACAACAGCCCTTTCTTATGTTTTCAATTAATGTTTTAATTAGATAAACACTACCTACGATCCAAAGACCGAAATAAAGCATGAGGAAATGCTACACTTTGCTTGGGTGAACTGTTGGATACAATATCCATATTCCCATCCCCCCAAAGTGAGCGTTGATTTGCTTTAAGGTTGAGAAATGAACCCTTATCCATTTTCTAAGTTTTTGTTGGCTCTAACAAAATGATTAAACTTTGATCAAAACGTCGGCAAAAGTGGGCTTGGCACAACACTGTGTATAGGCAAGTTACGAAGAAGGACATTGTCTACATATTTTGCCATAGTTGTTTTTTCCTCTATTTAATTAATTAATTGAAAAAAAACGACCTTTATTTCCATCGACTTCTTCGATAAATTTTCACACTCCGACAGATCCTGAAAAAAACACAGGCATTTCAGATCGATACACACCATATATTTATCGACTTCAAAGTCGCCTACGATAGCGTTTGTAGGGACAAACTATAAAAAGCTATTTCCACTCCGGACAAACGGAGTCCACCGGAAGCGCAAGCGCGCGAAAAACGGGACTCACTGAAAATCAAAAGTATTGAGGAGGAAAACGACGAACTCCGAATTAAGCTTACAGAAAAGGAGCTACTTTATCGTGAGCTGAAGAAAGAGGTTGATTTGCTCAGGCTAGAAAATAATACGTACCCACAAACGAAAGTTAGTCCACATCGCTCACCCAGTCGTGAATACCAGGCGGATGATGAAGAGCTTACACGCGAAACGAATTGGATCAAATAGAAACGGCCTAGCAAAAATCGTAAAGCTGGCTCCTCACCTGAAGTCGAGCCACAAAAAGACAAAAAGCGTAGGTAGTTGCCAAAAACGCAACAACAAATAAAATTACATCTCCGCCATCGATAAACATGGTTGGAATTACGGACTAGAATAAGTTGCATTGCGACCTCAGAGGAACGTTGGCTTCGAAGTATAAGGTCACATCGCTCCGAATTAATACGTGGAAAGTTAATGTCGATGTTGCCGACGGTTACCTAGTAGTGTCCCGAAATTGAATGCCGAGAAGATTCAGTGGTTTACTTACGAAAATAAGTTAGAAAGGCGTGTTGTTGCAAGGGGACTCAACTCCTCGTGCACTAAATGAGATATAATGAATGACCTTCAAGACCAAGGCTTTAAAAATCTTGATGGCGTCAATATTATTAAAAATGAGAAGCAACAGCTTGATGGAGATCTGGAAAAATTGGTAAAGCGCGGACTTCCACTATTCATGCTAAGTTTTGACAAAGACGAAAACAAAGATGCAATATACGGTATTAAGACTATTCTAAATATCGTGGTCAAAATCGAGCATACGCAAGAGCTCCAGATCGATCCCGCAGTGCAAGCGCTGTCAAGGCTTCAACCACACGCAGACTCACTGACAGAAAAATCGCGATGCGTGAAATGCGCTGGGAAACATCTCTCGGAGAGTCTCAGCTAAATAAGCACTTGTATAAACTGCAGAGGAAGTCTACCGTGGTTGCGAAGTGGCGAAAGAACCCCAAAAAAGGCGCGATGCGCCCGAATCCGAAATCAATTATTAAAAATAGACCCAAAAAAGCTACGAAAAAGTAGCGAAAGAAAGAAAATCCATCAATATTGACTTACGATCGGATAATGAAGAAAAACCCAAACGTAGTAAAGAAAATGTGAAAGAAAAAAAATCTTCAAATATTGACTTGCAGTCTTATGCATCATCTTAGCCGAGATGGCAGTTAATGACGCTTACATGACCGACAACTCACGGGAGATCAAAGCAAGTAACTTTAACGAAAGGACTCCTACTCAAGTTGCAACAAGGGAAAATGGTGATAGAGGATCCTGTATCCCACGCTATTTCCCAAATTCTTGCGAAACTTAAAGAATAATGCAAGACTCGACGAGTTAAAAATATTTATACGAGAAAAAGATATTGATGTATGCTTGATCTGTGAAACTCATAAGACAAAACATTCGAAAGTTAAGATAAGTGTAGGTATATAGCGCGTATCATGCCTTTCACCCAACAGAAAGAGCCAGAGGCGGATCATCTTTATTTATAAAAGAATGTATCGAACACTCAGCAGAAATAAAAATTGAATTAGAAGCAATACAAGTAAGCACAGAACGCGTTAGAAATAGACATTGCGCTTTCAACATGTCGTCTATATATTGTCCACTGCGATGTAAACTTGAAGAAAGTGATTTCGCAAACATCATCAACTTTCTTAAACCAAATTGTATTATTGGTGGCGATTTCAACACGAAACACCCATTCTGCGGTTCAAGGCATGCCTCTCAGAGAAGTAGAAAGCTTTATAATGCGGGTATGCAATACAGTTGTGATTATCACTCGACGGGTAAACCAACATACTGGTCACTGACAGAAATAAGATCCCAGACCTGATCGATTTCTTTATTGTCAAAGGAGTATCTGGTAACTGTATAAAAGAATCAATCATTATGACGATGAGCGAAGCTCTGATTCAAAAGTAGGACCGGCCAGATTAACCTGAGCGAAAACTAATTGGGATGGTTTCAAAAAAGATAATGGAAAAAAAATTGAGCTGAACGTATCACTTAAAACGACCTATGAACTTGAAGTTGAAGTTAATCGCTTTGTTGAAATCTTACACGGCTGAGATGGCTTTGTCACGTGGAGCGTATTGACAAATGACAACAACGCAGCCGCCCGACGAGTCTTTGAGTCCACCGCTGAGGGACAACGCAGCAGAGAAAGAACCCATCTTAGATGGCTCGCACAAGTGGTGAACGACCTCAACCAACTTGGTGTACGTAACTTGATGCAGCTAGCTAGGGACCGAGCTGACTGGAGGGGCTTCTTGGTTGAGGCCGGGCTGTAAACGCCACCAAAGGTAAAAGTTCTTCGATAAAACGGTTTCTTAAATAGGGGGCATGCCACTTAGCGTATTTTAATATTCATAACACTTGATTGTTTCGGGCCTCTAGATCTAGAGAGTTCATATTTCAAACATCTAGCTCGAATTTTAGGGCTTCAAAATTGTTTACGGACAGACATCACCAGGTCTGCATAGTTTTGGATGCTGATCTGATCACAAATAAAGTTAATTTTAGGATTCTACGACCAATATTATGGCATAATACAAGCTATGGGTTAAAATCAATATGCCCTTAGGAACGGGATTTACTACCAAAACAGGGCCATCGCGATCCCTGGGGGACCAATTGAGTCTTCAAATCAAATAATCTCACAGTGGTGGCGATGGTGTAGAGGTCAGTGTGTTGGCTTGTGACCCGTGCGGCGCAGGTTCATTCCCCATTTGGAACAAGAACATATGCCAAGAACATAGTTCCATTTGGTCCGTAAGACGTCTACTCAAACGCAGATGTTAAATATCAAAGTAAAATGACAAGCTTTAAGATTAGCGTGTTGTGCCCTCAGCTTATAGTCTAGAGAACAAACCTAATTTCCACGAACTGCCCATGCAATACGACGACATAGTTCGATTATGCGCCCCACATGTTCTAAATGCGTCATCGGCAACAAAGCCAATACCGGAATAAGAATGCGAAGCGAATCGAACTATGTCAACAATAAAGCAACACAACACACTGCGGTGTCACATAACAAACCTAAGCAGTACTGACCCACCGCAGCGTGGACTATTTCAAGTGCATATGTTTAGGATTACAATGACCACATGTGTTCGCAATTAGGCAAGTGAGTAATGGGTCTGAAACAGATTGCGAGGTTGACCTGGAATTGGTGACGATCGTAGGCAAGAAGGAAATGAATAGAAAAACATAGGGACGGGCTACAGTCCGCTTGGGCGAACTGTTGTTGTAACGCAGTACAATAGGTACTACTATTACTACATAGGTTAAATGGCAACTCTACAGTATTCAACTAGTATGTACTAATTATATAAGCCAAGCATTATATTCAATAAAGTCAGTTGATTATCATCCGTCGCAGGCGTCTCATTTCATCCGGTATCACATGGTGTCAGAAGTGGCTGTATATAATTGATTCGCGATAATGGCTACTACGGGTACGAGTTTAAATACTCCTAACGAATCCGGATTCAACATCAAACCACCAAAACCATTAGAGGTAAACGGCAAAAATGTTGCCATATCGTGGAAAAAATGGTTGCAGCAATATCAATGGTTTGAAACCGCGTCTCAATTAAAGAAAAAAACTGCCGAAATACAAGTAGCTACTTTTATGTCTGTCTTAGGATCTGACGCAGTAGATATTTACAACTCGTTCACGATTACTACAGAAGAAAGCACAAATTTGACACTCCTAATATCTAAATTCGAAGAACATTTCGCCCCAAAAATTAGCATCACCTTTGAGAGATACGTTTTCAATAGAATGACCCAAAACGAGGACGAGCCTTTCGACGATTTTCTCACGCGAATAACAAATCAGGCTAAAAAATGCGAATTTGGTATGCTATTTGATAGCTTAATTCGTGATAAAATTGTGGTCAGCATCCATAGTGACGCAATTCGAGAAAAATTATTAGGGAAAACAGAGGTATCATTAGATGATACAGTTAAAATTTGTAGAGCAAGTGAAATAGCGGCGAGTCAAATCAAAGAATTACATAGGAATGAAGAAGCTGTAAATGCAGTTACTAAATACAGAAATAAAAGCCAGAAAACGAGAAAGCCGATAAATAACCAAGTAGAGGTAAATGATTTCTATTGTAGGAGGTGTGGAACTACTCACTCACGAAAAAACTGCCCAGCATTTAACAAAAGTTGCAACAAATGTAATAAAAAGGGACACCTAGCCACGGTCTGTAGAACAAAAAAAAAAACGCGACAGAAAAGTGCATGCGATAAGGAACGACACAGCAAGTGACAGCGAAGACAGTGACAACAATAGTTTACTAGTGCTGTGTGTTGACACAAATAAAGACGACAAAAATAATTACATGGAAGAAATACTCATAGAAAACAGAAAGGTAAATGTTAAACTGGATACGGGTGCCCAGTGTAATGTCTTACCGAAAAAAGTGATCGATAAGCTTAATAAAATTACAATTAATAAATCAACCACAAAAAAGTTGGTTTCATTCGCGAATGATAAGATCAACGTTCTCGGTGAAGTATCCCTTTGTTGTACAGTGCGAAACACGAAACACATATTGTCGTTTAAAGTAGTTGACAAAGCTGTCTGTCCAATCCTAGGTAAAAATGCGTGCGAGAAATTAAAGTTGATACTGCGCGTAGAAGAACTGAAAGTTGATGAAAATATGTTTGAAGGGCTAGGTTGCATAAAAAAATTCGTCTACGATATTGATCTGGTCGAGAATCCGGTGTTTGAAAATTATGCCCCAAGAAAAATACCACATGCAATACAAGACGATGTAAAAAGAGAGATCGATAGAATGATTCAATTGGGTGTCATAGAAAAAACAGAAGGTGCTACTCCAACAACCTCACCTATGGTAATTGTTCGCAAGAAGGGGAAAATAAGAATTTGCCTCGACCCCACGGACGTAAACAAAAACATTTTGAGAAGATTTCATCCTCTTAAGTGCATGGATGAGATTGCAGCGAAAGTTCAAAACTCTAAGTTTTTCACGATCCTGGATTGTAAACATGGTTTTTGGCAGATCAGAGTAACAGACCGGACTAAAAGTTATCTGACCATGGCTACACCTTGGGGTAGAGTGTCGTTCCGGCGAATTCCCTTTGGTCTTGCGTCCGCCCCGGAAATCTATCAGAAACTTATGACCGATTTATTGGAGGGCTGTGAAAATACGGAGGTGTCAATGGATGATATATTAATTCATGCTCCTGATTTAAAAGCACTAAATTTGATTACTGTGAAAGTGCTGAAAAAGCTGGAAGAAGCAGGAATAAAATTAAATAAACAAAAATGCATTTTTGCGACAACGAAAGCACGATTCTTAGGACACATCATCACATCGGACGGAATTGCTGCAGATCCAGAAAAGATTGATGCAATAAGAAACTTAAAGCAACCATCAAACAAAACCGAACTTCAGAGATTGCTCGGTATGGCAACTTACTTGGGTAAGTTTATAAATAACTTATCCAAAATTACAGATCCGATGCGACAACTTCTCAAAAAAGACACTCAATGGCAGTGGAGTTCAAAACAAGAAGAATCCTTCAATGAGCTTAAGTCATCCCTATCAAAAACACCACTATTAAAATAATATGATCCGAATCGTCCAGTCAAACTTCAAGTAGATGCCAGTCAGTCTAGTGCAGGTGCCGTATTGCTACAAGATAACCAGCCAGTTGCTTACACATCAAAAGCGTTCACGGAAACACAGAAATTAGCCCCCCAGATCGAAAAAGAAGCGCTTGCTATCAAAGTTGCATGTGAAAAGTTCCATGATCTAATATTTGGAAAACCACTTACGATCGACCACAAGCCGCTGGAAACAATTTTTAAAAAATCCATACACAGCGCCCCTATTCGTCTACAAAAAATTATGCTTCAAGTTCTTCAGTATCAACCAAAGGTAATTTATTCAAAAGGCAAAGATATTCCCGTTGCAGATACACTCAGCCGTGACTGTAACAACCCAAAAAACACAGAAAAAGACGACGAACTAGAGGTGCACGAAATCTTACAGCTAACAGATATAACAAAAAAACGACTACAAGAAGCCACAAAAAACGACAAAAAATTACAAAATGTTTTACAGTACGTTAATACTGAGTGGCCTGATAAAATTCAAAACATTCCGAACGAAATCAAAAATTATTGGACATTTCGAGAATCGCTAAGCAGCAAAGAAGGTCTACTCTTTAAGGGATCCAACGTCGTCGTTCCAGATGACATGAAGAAGGAGATGATGCTAAAACTCCACCAAGGTCATTTTGGTGTTGCCCGGACACTCAACAGGGCACGAGAACAACTTTTCTGGATTAAGATGACGACAGACATCACGAAATACGTTGAATCCTGCAGTATTTGCCAAAGTCATCAACACTCTCAGCGGAAAGAACCAATTATCGTTAAGAAAGTTCCTGAGCTGCCATGGGAGATAATTGCAGTAGATATATTTTATTTTCAAACTAATGAATATCTTCTCGTTGCAGACAGCTATTCCGGTTATTTTGACTTAGTTCGATTAAAGCATTCATCCAGCGCAGAAGTCATACTCCAACTCAAAACGATGTTCGCAGTCCATGGTATACCGTTTAGATTGGAATCCGATAATGGTCCCCAATTTTCATCGAAAGAGTTCCAAGCGTTTGCCAAAGAATGGGACTTTACTCATCAGACCTCAAGCCCCAGGTACCCAAAATCCAACGGTCTTGCGGAGAGATTTGTCCAGGTGGCTAAATCCCTACTAAAAAAGTGCCACAAAGACCAGTCAGACGTCTATCTTGCACTACTCAACTACCGCAACACTCCTCGAAGTAAAGACTTGTTATCGCCTAATCAACGTTTGATGAGTCGAAAAACTAGAACAACAATACCATCCACCAAAAAATCGCTCAAACCGAACGTTGTACAACACGTACACCACAACCTCATTGAAGCTCGGAACAGAAGCAAGTTCTATGCTGACAGAGGAAGTCACCAAAAACAACCCTTTCAACCTGGTGACAAAATACGTATTCAACAACAACATCGAAATTGGATCTCAGGAACAGTTATAAAGCCAGCAAACACACCACGCTCGTATATGGTGCAAACCGATGATGGAGCAATCTATCGCAGAAACAGTAGTCATTTACATAAGACGAGAGCCAGCATTGTTCCTGAAAAAGACGTGATTATTGATCCAACAGCTGATAAGACAACAACAACACCGAGTCCTGCTACCAAGATTGAACCAGATCTAACTACCACTTCTGAGACAAGGCCTTATGTCACCAAGTTTGGAAGAACAGTTAGACCGGTTGTTAGATACAATCCATCCCACTAAAGTTAGTAAAAAAAAAAAAAAAAAAAAAAAAAAAAAAAAAAAAAAAAATGAAGTAAATAATGAGTGTACGTGTATTTGAAACATGCTATTACGCAATAGCCACCTTTCATTTTTATAGATAATGATATTGTTAAAACAAAACCATAAAACGGGAGATGTAACGCAGTACAATAGGTACTACTATTACTACATAGGTTAAATGGCAACTCTACAGTATTCTACTAGTATGTACTAATTATATAAGCCAAGCATTATATTCAATAAAGTCAGTTGATTATCATCCGTCGCAGGCGTCTCATTTCATCCGGTATCACAATACCCTATTCTTATTCCTATCCCTCATAAGTGGGCGTGACAAAAGTCTAAGTATGGTTGAATTGTTAAGAACGCTCTACATATTTTGTTATATAACATTTAAAGGATTTTATTAAAAAAAAAACGCTCCCTAGCTCAAACTTGGGTGTTTCAATAAAATTGTTGTATTTAATTGTGGGCGTGTCAGTAGGCGGATTTAAAAAAAGTTAACACATGAGAATAAAGGGCCCATAGAGAGTATATATTATAAATTTCAGCTCCCTAGCTCAAACTTTCGATTTTCAAAAAACTTGTTTTATTTATTTGTGGGCGTGTCAGTGGGCGGATTTTGAAATTTTTTTAACTCGAGCAGTTTTAGGAGTCATAGATCATATATAAAAAATTTCAGCTTTCTAGCTCAAAATTCGATTTTTTCCAAAATTTTGTTTTTTTTTAGTTTGTGGGCGTGTCTGTGGGCGGATTTCAAAAATTCGTAAACTTGATTATTTCGGTACCCTAGAGAGTATATGGTTAAAATTTCAGCTCTCTATGTCCAGTTTAAAGGCCTAATTTTTGCCGACAGACGTAACTTTTAGGGGTCTACGGCCAATATTAAGGTATGTTACAAACTATGCGTCAAAATTAATATACCCTTAGAATAGGGTATAATGACCATGGCACTCTGAAATAAACTCTCAAACTACGATCTAACAAGCTCATTCTACAAAGGCATCAACTTCAATAATCTGGATTTCTTCAGCAAGCATAACTTTAAGTGCATTGAACACACAACAACACGAACACCTTTCGCATTTTCATTTTGCGGCTCCTGCAGGGAGGTATGGGGTGGATATGTACGTCCAACGTCCAACAGTATCTCATTGGAGTTCACTGTGCATGAGCGCAAGCATTAATATGTATTCCTCTATAAATTGTGCTCATTGATTTCGCTTTTATTCCTCCGATGTGTGCATCTACATAAATCGCATTCAATTAATGTAGACGAATAGTGGCGCCTTTGAAATGATATACGGTTGAATCAGTCGAAAGCCCTTTGAAGACGGCAAATTCTTTAGAAATAGATAGGTACACAAACTCATGCATGAACTGCATTTGCTTTTAATAATTTAAAATATTAAATGCTTCCAGCAGGCTATTGATCTAAAAAACTACAAGTCCAATATATCAGATTTCAAACAGATATTAAAATATTAACCTTCAAGTGCTAGCAAAATTATTATTTATTTGTTTGTTTAAAATAAAACCTATTCTAGACATTATTACAAACAGACCATGCATTATGGATAGGAATACCTTTACCTGCAGGTGAATAAAGACGACATATTTATCTGTCACCGAAAAGCAATATCCAACTTACAATGTAATTTTATTTTGTGGAAAAGTTCAAGCTTAATTTATAGCTTACTTCATTGCCACCACGTTGCGGCACTTGTAGGGATTAATAAAGTATTCTATGGACGCAGCACACAGGAACTCTAACTAAAAAGTAGCTTCACTTTGAATTTATTAGATAAGAAAATTAGAAATATTTATGCAATAACTTACCTGAATGTGGTAGCAGTTGTGCCGAAATGAACAGGAATGCAGCGTGTAAGGATACGACGAGTCTTTGCTTTTTGTTTCAGAAGAGATCCGTTTTAAAACTTAAATAGTAGTCTTACTCTGTTTTGAGTTATTGCCAAAATACGAGAATTGGATAAGAAGTTTTGTAAGATTGACGGTTGTCAAAAAGGTTTGTAATGGTATTTGTATAAAAGGAGAGCGTGATTAAATATCTAATTAGGAGGAGTCTGCCGCCCAGACCGAGCAGACATTTTGAAAATTTCATACAGAAATGATTTTATTTTCAATAACAGGCTATATTTATTTATTTATTTATTTATTTATTTATTTATTTCTTGTCACCAAATAACAAAATCTTTCATAGACATAAAATCATACATTAATAATTAAATAGAAGAAATAGGAAAATACAAAGAAAACGTAGAGCAAACAAATTATGACTGAACACTATCAAGTAATCTATATATTAATACGGAATTGCCTATAACGTGTTTCCATCCATTTTTGCTATTATTCGTAACATAGATATGCCAACACTATATTACATATTTGGATAGGGAAAAATACATAGAAGTGCACAATACAAAAATCATCCGCATATATAACACACATTACGAAATACAGCAGGTAAAATAAAGCGAATTGGATGAAATTACCAAAACAACAACATTGCTGTGTGGGGCAATAATCTGCTCTCTACTCCAAAAACGGTCAAATAAATGCATTTTGCTAACTTTTTTATTTTTTTAAGTGAAAAATAACAAACTCACATTTGAACCGGTACATTGGGAGTTTGACTGCGTTCATATTATACAGTGGCCTTACTTTATTTGAGATTGAGGAGGTTTTAATTATTCATAATTTAAATTGTGAAGCATTTAATTTACCTGTGCCAAGAAATTTGTCAGTCAATGATATAGATACTGTGGACGTTTTTGTTTTTTGTCTGTCAGCGCATGCTGGATGTGGAAAGACATTTGTGCAAACTGCTATCATCCATATTATGAATGCGTTAAATTTACGTTGCATAGCTACCGCTTACAGTGGAATTGCATCAACTTTACTTACAAATGGTCGTACGTTACACAATGTTTTTAAATTGCCCATACCTATTTTAGAAAAATTCTTCAGCCAATGTGCGACCAAATAGTAGTCAAGGGAGTTTTATAAGTGCTGCATCTTTGATATTGATAGATGAATATTCAATGTGTCCGAAAATTGCACTTAAAGTAATAGACAAGTTTTTTTTTTTTTTTATAATTTGCTTACGCCAAAGGGATTTTTTTTTTCTGTTGTTACAGTACCCTTATAATGCTAAGAGCACAGTGTAAGCTACTTGGTATTAGAAAGAATAGAGAGTTAGGAAAGAAGTGTTTGGGTGCAGTTGTAGGGTTTTTCTCCACGGGTGGTGTCTAAGTTACCTAGGGAGATTACGATTTCATGTATTCGGTATAAAGTAATGGACTTGGCCGGGATTCGAACGCACGACCTTCCATTCCGTAAGCGAATACACTACTACTGCACCATTGCCACCCGTTAAGTTATTGAGAGATTTAGCTTCAGGTGAAGAAAAAAATAAATTATTTGGAGGCAAATCTGTCTTATTATGTGGTGATTTACTCCAAATTCAGTTTTGATAGGAAATTGTATTATAAGTTGGTAGGAATTTCATAAATTCCATAAAGTTAAGTTGAATCAAAATATGCGAGCTCTTCCCGAAGAAATGGATTTTATAAAATTTAAAAAAAAAAATGGGAGATGGACAATTGACTACTTATGATTTATTTGGTGAAGATATCATTGAGATACCACAGAGTGCAATCGGAAATATGAATAATATCATTGAAGCACATTTACGGTGATATAAGAGAGACAATTTTGTCGGATGAAGTGCTTAAGCGAGCAATTTTAGCACCAACGAATGAAGATTGCTCTCTCATTAATGGTGATATTTTGAACCGTATCGATGGACAAAAAAAAAACGACAACAGTTACGATAAAATAATGGAAAACGAAGGTATAAATACAAATGATTTTTCAATAGAATTTTTAAATTTATTAACAATAAGTGGGATGCCACCACATAAGTTAACTTTGAAAGAAAATTGCATTGTTATGTTAATACGTAATTTAAATACAGCTCAATGTTTAGTTAATGGAACAAGGTTGAGGGTTAAGCGCATGCACCACAATACCTTAGATTGTGAGGTATTAACGGGAACAGCAGTGAAAAAACGAATTTTGATACCAAGAATTAATTTGACTTTTTCGGGAACTGTGTTACCCTTTCAATTTCAAAGAACACAATTCCCTGTTATACCTGCATTTGCCATGACGATAAACAAATCGCAAAGACAAACTTTTAATAAAATTGGAATAATGTTGAAGCGACCAGTGTTTTCACACGGTCAGCTATATGTTGCGTGTAGTAGAGTAAGGTCTTTTAATGGTTTAACATTTTACGTTAATGGACAGGGAAAACTTTATAAAGATGACAAAGTTTTTACAAAAAACATAGTAGGTATTCCTATAGAGAAATTTAAAATGTTCATTGATCACTTTACAATTAGTAAGATCAAAAAAAATTTTGAATTGTTATTTAGATTTTTTAAGCTAAATTAGTAGTAACGAATAGAATCACTTATTGCTAATTAAAAGTTTTATGTATGAAAAATAAAAAACAAATACAAATTGTAAACTATTTTGGCTATTATTGCCTTATTCTCACTCAATTGTCAATTGTTAGTGTGTGAGGAAGAAAACACAAACAAACTGGATTTGAAAGGTATTAGGTAGATAGTGATCTGCCAAACAAAAAACATAAGGACGGGCTACAGTCCGCTTGGGCGAACTGTTGGATACCCTATTCTTATTCCTATCGCTCATAAGTGGGCGTGACAAAAGTCTAAGCATGGTTGAATTATGCGGAACGCTCTACATATTTTGTTATATAACATTTAAAGGATTTTATTAAAAAAAAACGAAGCTTTTGTAAAAAAACGCTAGCTTACTCAAACTTTGGTTTTAATTGTTGGCGTGTCAGTAGGCGGATTTAAAAAAAATTAACACATGAGCATAAAGAGCATATATTATAAATTTCAGCTCCATAGCTCTAACTTTGGATTTTCAAAAAAAAGGTTTTTTTTAAAAAAAATTGTGGGCGTGTCAGTAGGCGGATTTTGAAAATATTTAGACATGAGCTTGAAAGGCGCTTAGAGAGTATATATTATAAATTTCGCCTCCCTAGCTCAAATTTTGGTTTTTCAATAAAATTGTTTTATTTAATTGTGGGCGTGTCAGTGGGCGGATTTGGAAAATTTTATTTACCGATCAGTTTTAGGACTCATACATCATATATAAAAAATTTCAGCTTTCTAGCTCAAAATTCGATTTTTTCGAAAATTTTGTTTTTTTGAGTTTGTGGGACTGTCTGTGGGCGGATTTCAAAAATTCGTAAACTTGATTATTTCTAGATCCAGTTTAAAGGCCTAATTTTTGCCAACGGACGGACGGACGGGCATGGGTAGATCGACATTACTATCGATGCTGATCATAAATATTGTAACTTTAACTGTCTACGGGCAATATTATTAAGGTATGTTACAAACTATGTTTCAAAATTAATATACCCTTAGAATAGGGTATAAAAACAAACAGGCGACTTTGTCAATAAACGTCAATAAACGCGCGAACAGGCGACTTAGCCGCGAAGGGCGTTTTCATATGTGCATGCATTTGTTGTAGTAACTCCGTTCACAGAGCAGTAACAACCACGAGCGACGACTTTGTATGCGCACAGTTTAAGTTTTGTGCTTGAGGGTATATGGGAGAGAGAGTGGGAGAGAGAGAGAGAGAGGGGGAATGAACTTATAGAAAAAATTAGTCGAATTTCGACCACGGGGCGACCCCTAGTTCATAATATATATCAAGTAATGATAAGTTAAAATCGATTAAATTGACATAAGCATTAGGTATTCGATATCATTAAACCATTAACCGAAGACGAGCGGACTGTACGAGAGTAGTCTACTCTAAAAAATCGACTGCATCGCTGGTTGAATGATGGAACATTTATGTTGAGAAGGCTTAGAATGTCTGTTGAATAAATCTCTCCTATTAGGGTCATATGAACAAAGACAACTCTTGCCACAGTTCTCCTAACTTCTAATGACTCTAAGCTTATCAATTTTAACCTAGATGTATAAGGTGGTAAGTTGCTTAAGTCAAGGCAAGGGAGTTTTTTTTTGAATTGATTCAATTCTATGAATATGAATTCTATAGTAGGGATACCAAACAATAGACGCATATTCTAATTATATATCTACATTACATATATCTGCTGGCAACAGCGCTTTGCGCCTCAAAAACTTAGGCCAGTTTAAGGACTGTAGTTTTGGGCACTGCACGATCTTAACTGATGTGCTACCCGGAAATCCTATACGGACTGTTGAGATTTGCCCCTTGGTCGACCATGTCATCCCCTATGAGGTGTCATATCCGCGAAGGGAGGAGTGGCAAAGAGATGCAGTCATAATAGCAAACGAGGTTGCTATCTACACTGACGGCTCTAAGACGGGGGAGAGAACGGGTTCTGGCATTTTTTCTGCTGATCCAGACCTGAGAGAGTCTATACGACTCCCGGACACAAGCAGTGTCTTCCAATCGGAAGTTCTGGCTGTTCTAAGGGCGGCAGAGATAGTGCAGATGAGATCATTGTCGGGAAGAGACATTGCCATCTATATTGACAGTCAGGCGACACTTATGGCACTTGAATCTGCTAACATAAACTCTGAGATAGTCAGAAACTGTCGCACAATGCTAAAAGCAGTATGTAGACGGAATCGAGTAAGACTGTGCTGGGTACCGGGACAGAGCGGTATAGAGGAAAATGAGCAAGCCGATGAGCTAGCAAGAAAGGGAGGGGAGCTGGAAAATAGCGGAGGTGTGAACATTAAACCACCGCTGGGCGTCTTTAAGGGAAAAATCAATGAAAAGATCTTAAAAATGGCTGACCTCAGATGGCAGAACATAGAGGGACATAGGATGTCTAGAGCCATTTGGCCCCATTTGGATAAGAAAAGATCTAAGCAAATTCTAAAATTGAGCAGGAAACAGCTTAGAACAGTAATTGGGATTATGTCAATGCAGTGTCTTCTAAGAAAGCATGCTAGGCGACTTGGTCTGGTGGATATGGACACGTGCAGGTTCTGTGGTGATCTACAAGCCGAGGAAGACATAACACACATATTGTGTGAATGCGAGGGCATAATAGCACGGAATCGCAGGAGGATTCTAGGGGAATACTTCTTCGAGGAACTAGGGGAGCTGAGCGGCATAGACCATAGGAAGCTGATTAAGTTCTGCAGGACGATTGGGCTCTGTCTAGGAAAAGTTTTTTAGGTTTTTAGTTTTTTCTCCAATTGAAGTTTTTCAAGTGGTTCCCTAGGGATCGCGATGGGCTCTTCTGGTGCCTAGTGCTGTGTGCGAATTGCATACCCCTTTTTAACCTATGACCTATGATATATGTCATATACCTACTATGTATTAACATTTCTATAGCGGAATTATTTGCAAAATGCAGCTTAAAACAATTGGCGCGAAAACTACCAGTATTTACTGAAAACTTTGATCAAAAAATTAACTGATAGGCTTGTTGCTTGTTGACTTTAGTGTTTTTTTTTTGTACTGGAAGTAAAGGAGTTATTTGTTTTGCCAAACGGAAGTAGCAATGGTTTCCTATGGTGATTCTTAGTCGGATCTCCACTAAGGTGTCGTTCGTAGAGTTAATGTTTACTTCGAGGTAGTTGAACACCCTTACTACGTCGAAGTTGCTGCAATCAACAGTGACGTTTTCTTCTAGTCGGTGGACAAATGTTTGTTTCTTTGTTTAAATCAAGAACTTCGTTTAGTCCTCGTTCAAGGCAAACCAATTGCGCATATTCTCCAACCGCCATGACGTAATATCGAATGACAAAAATCTCGAATGCAAAAAATCTCGAAAAAAGAAATTTTTAATCTAGAATGCAAAAATCTCGAATGACGATATCTCGAAAAAACCTCGAAAAAAAGTTAATTCGAGATTTTTTTCTTACCTATTTAAAGAGTTTAAACTTAAAGAAAATGCATTACATATTTAGTTTATTCAGCAATTTATTTTTTTCGATAAATTAACAACAAAAAATCAATATTTAACAAAAAAATAACATTATAAGAAATTGTAAAAATTCCAATGGTAAATTAGGTGCCGTGAAATAACGCCGAGTAAAATAACGCCAAAGTGAAAAGTGAAATAAAGCCGAATCGGCCTTGTTTCGCTTTTAATTTATTTACACAATCAGATAATGATTCCTAACCGTTTTTAGATTTGCAGCCCTGAAAACCTCGCACCTACTCCAAATCGAACAGTGACTCCAAGCAGGGGGGTTGCAGGGGGGCTACATGCCCCTCCCCACATAGGGTTTGCACTGTTAATGGGATGAGTTGCGAAATCTCAGGTAGAATAAAGTCGATCTCCGAAATCTTATTCGATATTATTACTCTTTTATTCTACTACATAATTGGAAATAAAGTCGAGAATAGAAAATGGTGAATTTAGACATTACTCCCGATTTCTTATGGAAATAAAGTCGATCGACATTATAAAATAAATAATCTCGAATGAATGAAAAATAACAAACTCACATTTGAACCGGTACATTGGGAGTTTGACTGCGTTCATATTATACAGTGGCCTTACTTTATTTGAGATTGAGGAGGTTTTAATTATTCATAATTTAAATTGTGAAGCATTTAATTTACCTGTGCCAAGAAATTTGTCAGTCAATGATATAGATACTGTGGACGTTTTTGTTTTTTGTCTGTCAGCGCATGCTGGATGTGGAAAGACATTTGTGCAAACTGCTATCATCCATATTATGAATGCGTTAAATTTACGTTGCATAGCTACCGCTTACAGTGGAATTGCATCAACTTTACTTACAAATGGTCGTACGTTACACAATGTTTTTAAATTGCCCATACCTATTTTAGAAAAATTCTTCAGCCAATGTGCGACCAAATAGTAGTCAAGGGAGTTTTATAAGTGCTGCATCTTTGATATTGATAGATGAATATTCAATGTGTCCGAAAATTGCACTTAAAGTAATAGACAAGTTTTTTTTTTTTTTTATAATTTGCTTACGCCAAAGGGATTTTTTTTTTCTGTTGTTACAGTACCCTTATAATGCTAAGAGCACAGTGTAAGCTACTTGGTATTAGAAAGAATAGAGAGTTAGGAAAGAAGTGTTTGGGTGCAGTTGTAGGGTTTTTCTCCACGGGTGGTGTCTAAGTTACCTAGGGAGATTACGATTTCATGTATTCGGTATAAAGTAATGGACTTGGCCGGGATTCGAACGCACGACCTTCCATTCCGTAAGCGAATACACTACTACTGCACCATTGCCACCCGTTAAGTTATTGAGAGATTTAGCTTCAGGTGAAGAAAAAAATAAATTATTTGGAGGCAAATCTGTCTTATTATGTGGTGATTTACTCCAAATTCAGTTTTGATAGGAAATTGTATTATAAGTTGGTAGGAATTTCATAAATTCCATAAAGTTAAGTTGAATCAAAATATGCGAGCTCTTCCCGAAGAAATGGATTTTATAAAATTTAAAAAAAAAAAATGGGAGATGGACAATTGACTACTTATGATTTATTTGGTGAAGATATCATTGAGATACCACAGAGTGCAATCGGAAATATGAATAATATCATTGAAGCACATTTACGGTGATATAAGAGAGACAATTTTGTCGGATGAAGTGCTTAAGCGAGCAATTTTAGCACCAACGAATGAAGATTGCTCTCTCATTAATGGTGATATTTTGAACCGTATCGATGGACAAAAAAAAAACGACAACAGTTACGATAAAATAATGGAAAACGAAGGTATAAATACAAATGATTTTTCAATAGAATTTTTAAATTTATTAACAATAAGTGGGATGCCACCACATAAGTTAACTTTGAAAGAAAATTGCATTGTTATGTTAATACGTAATTTAAATACAGCTCAATGTTTAGTTAATGGAACAAGGTTGAGGGTTAAGCGCATGCACCACAATACCTTAGATTGTGAGGTATTAACGGGAACAGCAGTGAAAAAACGAATTTTGATACCAAGAATTAATTTGACTTTTTCGGGAACTGTGTTACCCTTTCAATTTCAAAGAACACAATTCCCTGTTATACCTGCATTTGCCATGACGATAAACAAATCGCAAAGACAAACTTTTAATAAAATTGGAATAATGTTGAAGCGACCAGTGTTTTCACACGGTCAGCTATATGTTGCGTGTAGTAGAGTAAGGTCTTTTAATGGTTTAACATTTTACGTTAATGGACAGGGAAAACTTTATAAAGATGACAAAGTTTTTACAAAAAACATAGTAGGTATTCCTATAGAGAAATTTAAAATGTTCATTGATCACTTTACAATTAGTAAGATCAAAAAAAATTTTGAATTGTTATTTAGATTTTTTAAGCTAAATTAGTAGTAACGAATAGAATCACTTATTGCTAATTAAAAGTTTTATGTATGAAAAATAAAAAACAAATACAAATTGTAAACTATTTTGGCTATTATTGCCTTATTCTCACTCAATTGTCAATTGTTAGTGTGTGAGGAAGAAAACACAAACAAACTGGATTTGAAAGGTATTAGGTAGATAGTGATCTGCCAAACAAAACACATAAGGACGGGCTACAGTCCGCTTGGGCGAACTGTTGGATACCCTATTCTTATTCCTATCGCTCATAAGTGGGCGTGACAAAAGTCTAAGCATGGTTGAATTATGCGGAACGCTCTACATATTTTGTTATATAACATTTAAAGGATTTTATTAAAAAAAAACGAAGCTTTTGTAAAAAAACGCTAGCTTACTCAAACTTTGGTTTTAATTGTTGGCGTGTCAGTAGGCGGATTTAAAAAAAATTAACACATGAGCATAAAGAGCATATATTATAAATTTCAGCTCCATAGCTCTAACTTTGGATTTTCAAAAAAAAGGTTTTTTTTAAAAAAAATTGTGGGCGTGTCAGTAGGCGGATTTTGAAAATATTTAGACATGAGCTTGAAAGGCGCTTAGAGAGTATATATTATAAATTTCGCCTCCCTAGCTCAAATTTTGGTTTTTCAATAAAATTGTTTTATTTAATTGTGGGCGTGTCAGTGGGCGGATTTGGAAAATTTTATTTACCGATCAGTTTTAGGACTCATACATCATATATAAAAAATTTCAGCTTTCTAGCTCAAAATTCGATTTTTTCGAAAATTTTGTTTTTTTGAGTTTGTGGGACTGTCTGTGGGCGGATTTCAAAAATTCGTAAACTTGATTATTTCTAGATCCAGTTTAAAGGCCTAATTTTTGCCAACGGACGGACGGACGGGCATGGGTAGATCGACATTACTATCGATGCTGATCATAAATATTGTAACTTTAACTGTCTACGGGCAATATTATTAAGGTATGTTACAAACTATGTTTCAAAATTAATATACCCTTAGAATAGGGTATAAAAACAAACAGGCGACTTTGTCAATAAACGTCAATAAACGCGCGAACAGGCGACTTAGCCGCGAAGGGCGTTTTCATATGTGCATGCATTTGTTGTAGTAACTCCGTTCACAGAGCAGTAACAACCACGAGCGACGACTTTGTATGCGCACAGTTTAAGTTTTGTGCTTGAGGGTATATGGGAGAGTGAGTGGGAGAGAGAGAGAGAGAGGGGGAATGAACTTATAGAAAAAATTAGTCGAATTTCGACCACGGGGCGACCCCTAGTTCATAATATATATCAAGTAATGATAAGTTAAAATCGATTAAATTGACATAAGCATTAGGTATTCGATATCATTAAACCATTAACCGAAGACGAGCGGACTGTACGAGAGTAGTCTACTCTAAAAAAGCGACTGCATCGCTGGTTGAATGATGGAACATTTATGTTGAGAAGGCTTAGAATGTCTGTTGAATAAATCTCTCCTATTAGGGTCATATGAACAAAGACAACTCTTGCCACAGTTCTCCTAACTTCTAATGACTCTAAGCTTATCAATTTTAACCTAGATGTATAAGGTGGTAAGTTGCTTAAGTCAAGGCAAGGGAGTTTTTTTTTGAATTGATTCAATTCTATGAATATGAATTCTATAGTAGGGATACCAAACAATAGACGCATATTCTAATTATATATCTACATATATCTGCTGGCAACAGCGCTTTGCGCCTCAAAAATTTAGGCCAGTTTAAGGACTGTAGTTTTGGGCACTGCACGATCTTAACTGATGTGCTACCCGGAAATCCTATACGGACTGTTGAGATTTGCCCCTTGGTCGACCATGACATCCCCTATGAGGTGTCATATCCGCGAAGGGAGGAGTGGCAAAGAGATGCAGTCATAATAGCAAACGAGGTTGCTATCTACACTGACGGCTCTAAGACGGGGGAGAGAACGGGTTCTGGCATTTTTTCTGCTGATCCAGACCTGAGAGAGTCTATACGACTCCCGGACACAAGCAGTGTCTTCCAATCGGAAGTTCTGGCTGTTCTAAGGGCGGCAGAGATAGTGCAGATGAGATCATTGTCGGGAAGAGACATTGCCATCTATATTGACAGTCAGGCGACACTTATGGCACTTGAATCTGCTAACATAAACTCTGAGATAGTCAGAAACTGTCGCACAATGCTAAAAGCAGTATGTAGACGGAATCGAGTAAGACTGTGCTGGGTACCGGGACAGAGCGGTATAGAGGAAAATGAGCAAGCCGATGAGCTAGCAAGAAAGGGAGGGGAGCTGGAAAATAGCGGAGGTGTGAACATTAAACCACCGCTGGGCGTCTTTAAGGGAAAAATCAATGAAAAGATCTTAAAAATGGCTGACCTCAGATGGCAGAACATAGAGGGACATAGGATGTCTAGAGCCATTTGGCCCCATTTGGATAAGAAAAGATCTAAGCAAATTCTAAAATTGAGCAGGAAACAGCTTAGAACAGTAATTGGGATTATGTCAATGCAGTGTCTTCTAAGAAAGCATGCTAGGCGACTTGGTCTGGTGGATATGGACACGTGCAGGTTCTGTGGTGATCTACAAGCCGAGGAAGACATAACACACATATTGTGTGAATGCGAGGGCATAATAGCACGGAATCGCAGGAGGATTCTAGGGGAATACTTCTTCGAGGAACTAGGGGAGCTGAGCGGCATAGACCATAGGAAGCTGATTAAGTTCTGCAGGACGATTGGGCTCTGTCTAGGAAAAGTTTTTTAGGTTTTTAGTTTTTTCTCCAATTGAAGTTTTTCAAGTGGTTCCCTAGGGATCGCGATGGGCTCTTCTGGTGCCTAGTGCTGTATGCGAATTGCATACCCCTTTTTAACCTATGACCTATGATATATGTCATATACCTACTATGTATTAACATTTCTATAGCGGAATTATTTGCAAAATGCAGCTTAAAACAATTGGCGCGAAAACTACCAGTATTTACTGAAAACTTTGATCAAAAAATTAACTGATAGGCTTGTTGCTTGTTGACTTTAGTGTTTTTTTTTTGTACTGGAAGTAAAGGAGTTATTTGTTTTGCCAAACGGAAGTAGCAATGGTTTCCTATGGTGATTCTTAGTCGGATCTCCACTAAGGTGTCGTTCGTAGAGTTAATGTTTACTTCGAGGTAGTTGAACACCCTTACTACGTCGAAGTTGCTGCAATCAACAGTGACGTTTTCTTCTAGTCGGTGGACAAATGTTTGTTTCTTTGTTTAAATCAAGAACTTCGTTTAGTCCTCGTTCAAGGCAAACCAATTGCGCATATTCTCCAACCGCCATGACGTAATATCGAATGACAAAAATCTCGAATGCAAAAAATCTCGAAAAAAGAAATTTTTAATCTAGAATGCAAAAATCTCGAATGACGATATCTCGAAAAAACCTCGAAAAAAAGTTAATTCGAGATTTTTTTCTTACCTATTTAAAGAGTTTAAACTTAAAGAAAATGCATTACATATTTAGTTTATTCAGCAATTTATTTTTTTCGATAAATTAACAACAAAAAATCAATATTTAACAAAAAAATAACATTATAAGAAATTGTAAAAATTCCAATGGTAAATTAGGTGCCGTGAAATAACGCCGAGTAAAATAACGCCAAAGTGAAAAGTGAAATAAAGCCGAATCGGCCTTGTTTCGCTTTTAATTTATTTACACAATCAGATAATGATTCCTAACCGTTTTTAGATTTGCAGCCCTGAAAACCTCGCACCTACTCCAAATCGAACAGTGACTCCAAGCAGGGGGGTTGCAGGGGGGCTACATGCCCCTCCCCACATAGGGTTTGCACTGTTAATGGGATGAGTTGCGAAATCTCAGGTAGAATAAAGTCGATCTCCGAAATCTTATTCGATATTATTACTCTTTTATTCTACTACATAATTGGAAATAAAGTCGAGAATAGAAAATGGTGAATTTAGACATTACTCCCGATTTCTTATGGAAATAAAGTCGATCGACATTATAAAATAAATAATCTCGAATGAATAGCTATATTATTTTTGAGACAATGGTTACGATTCGTGCGAATTGTAACCATTGTCTCAAAAATATTATACATATTCATTCGAGATTCTTTTTTTCTAGATTTTTGTATTTCGAGATTATGCTTTCGAGATTTTTTCAATTCTAGATTCTTGTTTTCGAGATTTTTACTTTCGAAATTTTTGTTTTCTGGATTATTGCTTTCTAGATTTCGTGGTAAACCCGCCATGAAAGCCTTTGGCACGGCACGCTGAGATCGACCGATGATGTCAATATGAACTATTCTAGCATTTCTAAATAACATATTGATTATAACAAGATTATACTTAATGGAATTGTGTGGGCGGCTCAGTGGTTAGTGTGAAATTTGAAAAAGATGCCGAGTAAGTTCGTAAAGTAGTTTTTAGGCCGAAAGGCAATAATTATGAGATATTGTAAATTTAGGGCGTCCGCATAAGGAACAATAATCTAGAATAATTATCCTGTTAATTTTAGGTTAGATTTAATAATTTGTGTTCAGACATTTGAAAACCAATAAAAAATAATTTTAAAAATACAAAGTGGTTAGTGTGTCGGACTACTAATAAAACGGTCGCGGGTTCAATTTCCGCCGGGCCTAAGTGGCATCTAGAGTTTTTCCACTGCCCCACCTCTTGCGAACGTCTGACAAACATCCAAGAGTATCAATTGTCATGGGAAGCTTCTCAAAAATTTGCCGTTCTAATTCGGTGTAAAATTGTAGGTCCCTTCCACTTCGCACAAGAAAGTGATTGGGAAAGCTAGGTTTTAGGCTCTATATGGGCCGTTAATGCCTAATATTTTTTTTTATACTTAATGGAAACTACAAAAAACATAGGGACGTGCTACAGTCCGCTTGGGCGAACTGTTGGATACCCTATTCTTATTGCTATTCCTCATAAGTGGGCGTGACAAAAGTCTAAGTATGGTTGAATTGTTAAGAACGCTCTACATATTTTGTTATATAACATTTAAAGGATTTTATCAAAAAAAAAAACGCTCCCTAGCTCAAACTTGGGTGTTTCAATAAAATTGTTTTATTTAATTGTGGGCGTGTCAGTAGGCGGATTTAAAAAAAATTAACACATGAGCATAAAGGGCCCCTAGAGAGTATATATTATAAATTTCAGCTCCCTAGCTCACTTTGAATTTTCAAAAAAAAAAAAAAAAATAATAATTGTGGGCGTGCCAGTGGGCGGATTTTGAAAATATTTACACATGAGCATAAAGGGCCCATAGAGAGTTTATATTATAAATTTCAGCTCCCTAGCTCAAACTTTGGATTTTCAAAAAAATTGTTTTATTTATTTGTGGGCGTGTCAGTGGGCGGATTTTGAAATTTTTTCCCGAGCAGTTTTAGGAGTGATAGATCATATATAAAAAATTTCAGCTTTCTAGCTCAAAATTCGATTTTTTCCAAAATTTAGTTTTTTTGAGTTTGTGGGCAATGAATCCTTATGAATTAATTATTTTTTAATTTATTCTTTTATATCGTTTAATATTATTTTTTTAATATATAATTATATATATATATATAAATCTGTGGGCGGATTTCAAAAAATCGTAAACTTGATTATTTCGGGACCTTAGAGAGTATATGGTTAAAATTTCAGCTCTCTAGGTTCAGTTTAAAGGCCTAATTTTTGCCGACGGACGGACGTACGGACATGGCTAGATCGACATTACTATCGATGCTGATCATAAATATAGTAACTTTTAGGGGTCTACGGGCAATATTAAGGTATGTTACAAACTATGCGTCAAAATTAATATACCCCTAGAATAGAGTATAAAAATCCAACAACGGGCTGGCGGATAATTCACCAGAAAAAAAGTATTTTTACATATATTTGTTTTTATAAAACTCATTGAATTTTAAAGACTTACTTATTTCTTCTTCTTCTTAAGTGGCGCTACAGTCCGGGGGGACCTGAGCCTCAACCAACACGCCTCTCCAGTTAGCCCGATCTTTGGCTAACCGCCTCCAGTTGCGCACTCCGAGTTGGTTGGGGTCCTTTTCCACTTGTGCGCACCACCTCTACTGCATTGTTCCTCCGGGTTGGAATCGAAGACTCTTCGGGCCGGAGCGTTGGTGTCCATTCGCTCTACAAGTCCTAGCCATCTTAGTCAACTGATTCGTACTTTTCTGACCAGGTCGATGTCGCTGTACAGCTCGTAAAATTGGCTGTTATGTTCGCGAAGAATTTTGCGTTCGAAACGTCCAAGAAGATCTTCATCCGCCTTTGTTAACTTACACGCTTCTTTGCCATATAGCAGAACTGGGATGACGAGGGTCTTATACAATGTCTCTTTAGTGTTTCTTGACAAGGCCTTACTAGTCAATTGCCTGCTTAGGCCAAAGAAACAGCGATTGGCTAGTGTAATTCTTCGTTTGATTTCTGATGTGATGTCGTTTTCAGAATTTATAGCGAAGTCACTAACTACCTGAAAGTTGTAGCTGTCTATCGTGAAGGTCTGTCCGATTCGTCGATGTTGTGTTTCTTCTTGTTGATAGCATATACTTGATAGCATATACTTGATAGCATATACTTACCCTCATTCACCTCTAAACCCATTTTTGCCGCCTCTGTGCTAATAATTGCAAACGCACCAGTGACAGCTCGTAGTGTTCTCCCAATGTCATCAGCGTAAGCAAGTAGTTGCACAGACTTTTGGAAAATTGTGCTCCTGGGGTTGGCATACGAGTTTCGCACAATTTTCTCAAGTATGATGTTGAAGAAATCACATCACACATCAAAGGTCCCGGTGAGATCGTTACTGACCTTTATGAAGCAGCGAGAGTTCTCAATCGTCATTCTGTGCAACCTGATAAATTTGGCAGGGATGCCAAAACTAGCCATGGCTCTTTATAGCTCGCCTCTATAACTGCTGTCATGTGCCCCTTAAAATCGATGAAAGGATTTTGAGTATCGAATTGGATTTCTTGGGTTTTCTCTAGGATCTACCGTAGTATGAATATTTGATCGGTGGTGGACTTACCGGGCCTAAAAACGCACTGGTAGGGACCATTCAGTTTGTTGACGAATGGTTTTAGGCGTTCACACAGTACAGCAGATAGGATCTTATATGTAATGCTCAGGAGACTGATGCTACTATAGTTGGCATAGATTAGAGGGTCTCCTTTCTTGTGGATCGGGCAAGCAATGCTGATGCTCCATTCATCAGGCATACTTTCTTCTGACCAAATCTTGGAGACGAGTTGGTGTATGCTCTCCACCAAGTCATCGCCAGCTGCCTTAAAAAGCTCGGCAGTTAAGCCGTATGCTCCAGCAGCCTTGTTGGACTTATGATTGGATATTGCTATCCTCACTTCATCTTGGTCAGTTGGACGGAAGCCTTGTCTTTCATCGTCCAGGTTGAATGGTTCGATCTGCCTGAGAGCGGAATTTGTGTCGTCTTCGCGTGGTTTTTCCATGTCTTGAGCACCGACTGTGACTCTACTACAAGATTTCCTAATTCGTCTCTACGAGTCTCTGTTCGGGTCTTGATCCCGTGATACATTCTTTTTACCTTTTGGTAAAAATTACGAACATTGTTCGTGGAGTAGCACCTCACTATTTCCTCGATGGCGCGCTTTTCATGCTCTTTATTTTTCCTCCGGAGAAGCCGATGTTCTTCCATCCTCTTTTGCTCGTAGCTCACGAACTGCTTTCGTCCTTCTCTGTAGCGCCGCATTGTAGGCAAGTTGTTTAGCTGCATGTGCTTGCCGGCACTCTTCATTAAACCAGGGGTTTCGTTGGGGTGGTTTTGTGAAACCCAGACCCAGCATCCTTAATGACCTCAGCTCCAAATACGTAGATCATTAAGGTATCTGCAATGCTGCCTGTTGACGTCACCATTGATCCAATCATGTGAATTCATCCGCCGTACGCCCTCTTTCTGAGGGGCTCGTGTAAGACCTCTGAGATTCTAGCAGACAGTCAATTCCGACAGAGCATTATAGTATTGCCATTTCTTTGTGCCCAACACTCACACTTAAAAGTTCAACAAGTGAAGCCTGGATGGGCGAAAACAGGACGCGGCGGTTACCACTAGGAGGTAAAATAAGCACAATTAATGTGTGTGAAATAGTTGCAAATACTGGACATCGCCAGGTTAATGCCAATAGGGATCCTTCCCTATTCGCACACGCTCAAGCACGACTTACTGATTCTTACCAAATTCACTCACCAAATTCCCATCCTGAAATATTAAAATCCTGAAATATATTTTTTAAGAAAGAAGGCCTGATTCTTTTTAGCAGAGAATTAATTATTTTTATTTTTGTCAATGCTTCATTAACATTAAAAATGATTTAGTTCACATTAATTGTTTCTTAAAATTATTATTTTTTAAGATAGCGAAAAAGTTCTGTAAATTGCAAAAAGTTTGAACAAGCTGGCAGGTAGGTACTTAATGTCAAACAAAAACTGTGTATTGTTTCCGTATTTTTAAGGAATCAAATGTGGTCTTCAACATGTTGCGGTGTTTCGCTTTCAAAAACGAAGGCCATCTGTGAGCCCCTTGTCGTGAATCTTGCCGAGCGTTTCTTACGAGTATTGTTTATTTGTGTGGTGCTTTTTTGGGACCAGGTAAAGTTATACACTGTTCGGTACACACAGCAAAGCATCATATTAAAAAAGTTAAGAAAAAATTACAGAAAAAAACCTTTTTAAATCAGCACACCAAATCAACTCCTTTGTCGGAGTCCTGGTCACCTATATTTTCAAGTGCACCCAAACCCATTTTGTCCCTTACGTACTCTATGTGAAAGTCCTTCAATTCAATATCTTAGCTCTCATAGATTACCTAATGGAGCAATGATTTACTGTTTACTTAGAGCTGCAATCATATTTATTTAAATGTAAGAACCAAGAAACCACGGGTGGTTGTCTGGTTGTTTTTTGGAAGGCTTTCGACACCGTATGGTTAGAGATACTTTTTTTTCAAGTTGACCAGGCGGGGGATGCACAAACCTTTGCTTTATGTAATTCAGCAGAATCTTTGAAATTAAAAACGGTATTCAGCAGGGGGCGGTGAATTCTCCGATCCTGTTTAACATTTACACGCGTGATCTGGTAGGTTTACTCAGACATGCTATAGCTTATGCCGACGATTTGGCGGCATAAAAATCAGGTCCTAAAATCGAAACATTCTTTTGTGACTTCGACCAAATTAAGGGAAATTGCGACGACTGGAAGTTAAAAATCAACTTTCAGAACACGGACACAATGCAGAGCAACATTGGCTGGATACGTGGAAGAAATTTGCCATTATTGGACAAAACGGGCAGCCATTAGGGGTGAAAAGCGTAGTTAGATATCTGGGTATCTGGCTCGACCAGTTTCTATATCGATTGACATGTAGTTGCTTGTCTTGATGGACAGGCTTATGCTCTGACAAGGAGACTGTTTCATAGCAGTCAACTTGACTACAGAGTAAAGGTCATTTGCTATATGGCTCTTATAAGGCCGATCATCGCTTATGGTTGTCCATTGTGGTTTAATATAGTGCCTAGTTATGTATATGAAAAAGGATTCGGGTTTTGGAGAGACAATGTCTTAGGGCCTATCTCCGGTTGTTCCGAACGCCTGAATACATATATAAAATACTATCCCACCAAGCTCTTATACGATGGGGCTCAGTTGAATACTATTGACAATTTCCACCCGGAGGCGTTTGTCCATATTGATGCTAAAAGGCTGGTCCAGACGAGGGATGGTGTCCCGGTATTATACCACCGCAACATCCTCTTAGTTTATGAGTTAGACTAAGTTATCGTGGGCTATTCTTTCATGCAGTAAGTAGCACCTAAAAACATGCAATGAATCATTGGCTGGGTGCTGCTTGCAGCAACAAAAAGCGCTGTGGTTACATAATAAGGAACTATATCAATTAAAGAAAAAAGAAATCCCTTTAGCGCACGCTAATTAAAAAAAATGGATTTCATATGCTACGTGGCTCTTCTAAATCTGAGCATCGCGAGCGATCCTGATTTTATACCGCTGCTACTGCAGCGCGAGGGATAAGCGGCTCATCCACGCGGGCCGTCGCCTATGCTCATGAGCTCTTCCGTTTTAGTACCGCAATAGCGGAGAGGGATAAATTTGATACGGAAAAGCAATTAACCAATTTTTGGTTTGTTGAGGGGGAGGTGTCAACACGCCTTCCCAGGACGGTGCGTTACTCTAGGGTAGGTAATATCCTCTTTGTTAATAAGTTAGATTTTGTTAGCTAGGGCGTCTCTGTTAGCGGCCGGGCTCGCCAACTTGTGGCAGTGCTTCCGGGAGCTGACTACCATTGTCATTGGGATTCGGCTTAAAATTGTTGGTCCCTTCAACTTCGCACAAGCAAATGGTTGAAGAAGCTGGGTCTTAGCCATTGTATGGATCGTTATTGCCTAATATATATATAATTAATTAATTTTTATAGTGTGAAATTTTTTTCATCAATTAGGAAGTGATTCGGTAGTGATCAAAATATGTTTTAATTTAGTTTTTTATATGAAGCGACTGAAATTGCGGTTAGGATTTGCTTGCATAAGAAAGAATGTATTCCGTTCCACTTTTACTTGGATATACTAAATAGTACTTTGTTTAAAAGAAAGAAACAATCATTATTATATTAGACTAGATAAGAACGCGTCAAAAACGATGGCCAACTGCATTACTATTTGAAGGCAAATTATATTAAAAAGCATGGAGTGTAGCTAATAATTCTATATTTTTTTTTGTAGTCCGAAGAGTCCGGAGTTCGTTCGAGACTGATTTTTATTATTTTATTTCTAACTATTTACACATAATTCTAATACTAATATTTATAATTCTTAGCATAAAATTTACAAAAGCATAAAGTACTCAAAGTGTACGATAATAAAATTTGAGCAAAGTATGAGAACGTGGCCAATGACAAACGCATGAACTAAAGTCAACTCTCACATATCACAAATCACTTTCGATACCGATTGAATGCCCTGCGAGTCTCTCAGTGATTTGTGGGGGATAACATGTTATGTATTGGTTTTTCGTATATCGTGTGCTTGCACTGAATCATGCTACTGTTTTATTAGATTCTTTTTCTAATAACACAGGTGGAAAGCATCTGAAGCCGGGTCATTGAACCTCAACGCTTACTAAGTTCACTTCTGCCAATAACCTCTATTACCCATATTACCGCCGTTAGGCATTTCATCGCTGGATGTTTTCAGCCTTACTTTCGCCTATGTCTGCACACATTCATGTATGTGATGCCTGAAAATTAGTCAGTCAGGGCACGTGCAGAATGAACGCATGTGTATGACATTGTGTGCCTATATACAGAGTGAGCCATCAATCAGCATCAGACGCTTAGCTTTGCAACGTTTCCAGACATAAAATTTCTGATGTCCTGCATGGAGAAAAGCTGTACATTAACCGTGCAAAAAAATCCCTTTTTTAAATTTTACCTGTTCCATGTTTTCCCAAGTATCATAAAATCTATGGGTTTTTTTACAAACTTGTGGAAAACTTTTATTTTTAGTAATTGTTGGTTTCATTCAAAAAAAATATTAAAACGTTATGTTTATTACGCATTTTCTGGAGAAAATTGAACCGAAAGTCAAAAAATTAGCATGGGCAGGAAAAATGGAACAGGTTAAAAATTGGATATCTTAAAACTGAGTTAAGATATAAAATTTATTTAAATGCAATTACAAAGCCTAATATTTTCTAAACATGGGTCAGGGTACACCCAAGTAAGCCCTTTCTTAAATCCTCAATAAATGATATAAAAATTGAAGATAGGCCCTTCCTCTTGAACAATTTTTTCCTTAGAATATACCCATAAATCATGCCCTAAAATATTGTCTACGAACTAAGGGACACCCTATATTATGTTACTGTGAAACTTTTGCGTTAGTGGCCTGTGTGGGTTGGTATTTCAGCTCATCCTCAAGTCGTTACATTAGGAAAAAAGGAGTCACGACCAGGAGCTGAAACTATTTTTTTTTACAAAGGTGAAAATCTCAAAGGCATCCAGTAGTTCTGCTCTACCAGAGTAATATGCAATTTTCACGCACTTAAAACACCTCCATGATCAGAATAAGTCCATAGAGCCCTATTGACGATATTTTTTGTCATGTAACATGATTGCATCTTCAGCTCGAAGAATTAACAATGGAAAGGTTGGTTTTCATCAATGAAACAATGTCAGTTGATAAAAACACTAAAGAGTATGAACACTCATAGTGTGTGCCTCATGAAAGACCGATTCTGTTATTAATTTAAAATCGAAGGAGAACATTTAACGCACAGCCATGGTCACTATGTTTAAAATTTCAGTAGGTATAAACTTTGTTGCTGTTTAAACTTAATTTTTTCTTAGCAAACGTTTCGTTAAAGATTCAATTTTTTACTTTGGTCGGCTAAGTGCAATGTGTAATTGATCATACAGGGAGAGTAAGCATTGATCTTGTATCAACATCGCGACTGTTGAACAAGAAAAAAAATAGCAACGCTATAATGCTCTGTTGAAAGTTACTTGTTGATAAGTCTCTAAAGTCTAAGCTTCACGCATGAGCTACTCCGATATATTTGGAGCTAAGTTCATAAATGGTTTTCAGGATTAAATCAGAGTGTTGAAATACAGATGGTGGCGGATGAACCCCTTATGGGTCAATTTAAGATCACGACGCGAACGTCAACTTACTCTGAATTGAGCGTAAGCATCTGCAACGTACTTACAACGTTCACTGGTGGTGCTGCCCAAATAGGTCCTTGAATCTGTCCTCGCGCAGTAAAAGGCATCTAAAACCCCCATATAGGAGACACGATAGATAGGATAAGGTATTTTGTCGGTGAAATCAGAAGACCGTGTAACTCCATTTTAGGAAATCGTACAGGAGAGCATTTTTCCCACACTCTCACCAAATGCTCTGGTTTTAAAGATACCTATACTACTTGCTAATCTCAGATAACAGAATAGTTAACAGAATTGTAGCCATGGGTTTGAGCTAATAAATTTCATGAAAATGTCATGGAGTTAAACGGTCTCTTGGTTTCACCAACGATATGCAAAAATGACCTCACTGCAGAGTTGCACAAAAGTTAGCTTAACTAATAACTGAAAAGCTACAACTAAATTAGCTGTAGTTTCTTTGAACGTATACATAGCTAAACCATAATTTTAGTTGTACTTGAAACAAATTTTGGAACCAAATTAGATATTAGTTGCGAAGTGCTACTAATCGTGTTTAGTTGTGAAAAATTAGTTGCCAGAGTGTAACTAACAATAATTAGCTTTATTGATATTTGATATTTTATTATTTCGTTAATAATATACACTTTGCTATCGCACAATTTACATCATTTGTACAGAGATATGATTTACAAATGTATATCTTTCTACTGAAAAAGTATTTATATAATTTCAAGTGGTGCTATAAATTTACAAAATAGATCCTGAGGAAACAACGAAAAAAACATAGGGACGGGCTACAGTCAGCTTGGGCGAACTGTTGGATACCCTATTCTTATTCCTATCCCTCATAAGTGGGCGTGACAAAAGTCTAAGTATGGTTGAATTGTTAAGAACGCTCTACATATTTTGTTATATAACATTTAAAGGATTTTATCAAAAAAAAAACGCTCCCTAGCTCAAACTTAGGTGTTTCAATAATTTTTTTTTATTTAATTGTGGGCGTGTCAATAGGCGGATTTAAAAAAAAAATAACACATGAGAATAAAGGGCCCCTGGAGAGTATATATTATAAATTTCAGCTCCCTAGCTCAAACTTTGGATTTTCAAAAATTAATATAGGTACCCTTAGAATAGGGTATAAAAAAATTGTTTTATTTATTTGTGGGCGTGTCAGTGGGCGGATTTTGAAAAATTTTTATCCCGAGCAGTTTTAGGAGTCTAGCTTTCTAGCTCAAAATTCGATTTTTTCCAAAATTTTGTTTTTTTGAGTTTGACACGCCGGCGGATTTCAAAAATTCGTAAACTTGATTATTTCGGGACCCTAGAGAGTATATGGTTAAAATTTCAGCTCTCTAGGTCCAGTTTAAAGGCCTAATTTTTGGCGATAGACGGACGTACGGACGGACGGACATGGCTAGATCGACATTACTATCGATGCTGATCATAAATATAGTAACTTTTAGGGGTCTACGGGCAATATTAAGGTATGTTACAAACTATGCGTCAAAATTAATATACCCTTAGAATAGGGTATACAAATTTCAGCTTTCTAGCTCAAAATTCGATTTTTTCGAAAACAATTTTTTTTTTGAGTTTGTGGGCGTGTCTGTGGGCGGATTTCAAAAATTCTTAAATTTGATTATTTCGGGCTCCTAGAGAGTATATGGTTTAAATTTCAGCTCTCTAGCTCCAGTTTAAAGGCCTAATTTTTGCCGACAGACGGACGGATCGACAGTACTATCGATGTTGATCATAAATATAGTAACTTTTAGGAGTCTACGGGCAATATTAAGGTATGATACAAACTATGAGTCAAAATTGATATACCCTTATAATAGGGAATACAAAACTGCTGGGGTATCCAAAAGTTCGCACAATCGGACTGTAGCCTTTCCTTGTGTTTAATATGACAATTTTTCCTCTAAAATGCACCACTGTTTTTCAGTGAAACGACCTACCACCTCCTTCTACCTCGTAGAATCTTACCTATTTGTAATTTACACTAAGGAAGCATTAAGTACGAATGTTGTGAGCTTTGTTTGCCAACCTTTGACGTGATCGTGAAGATCACATATTGACGACAATGATGATGGTTATGATCATCCTCCTGTTACTGCTTACCATCGAGTATTGCAAACTATTTAAATCTCACATCGTCAGCCTGGTGGGTTTGTAGGTAGCCTCCGAAATCTACCAAGTAGACGACCAAAGTGACGATACCACCATGTGATGCTTTCCACAAGGATGTTGCATTATGCTACCTGTACCGATTGCTAGGGGAAATTTGTAGGTTCGCGGTTAATATTTGGATCCTAATGTCTTAAAACACGTGCGTTCCACATAATAGATTGCTTCACGACACGCTTGAGCATTCCTTTCGGATGCACAGACGCGGCAAAGAAAACAACAACGACACACAGTTGAACAAGACAAGTGGAGTTACTGTGGCAAGCCAAAGGCAATGCGCCTCCACTTCATAGAGTGATGAACGCGCGCGCCTACCTCATTACATCCGACATCAGCTGTGTGCTCGAAAATCACAATTGGAATCAAACTGAGGCATGGCGGATAAAGAGATTTTTAGGCTCTTGTAGGTATTTCTTTTGTAATTCATTTCCAACAAGACGCACGGTTCGAGTAAATCACACACGAGGAAGGCTTCTTTGAAGACGGTGATTATATAACCATGTGCTGGGTGAATTAAAGTGTAATAACACAAATTTTAGTATAGATTGTGGTTCAAAAAACCGATTATTATTTATGAGTTTCTACATACTCGTGTCATCAGTCATCACTCACAAGATAATGACCTTGTAATTAAGAATGTAGGTTCTTCGGTGTATTATAAATAAATTGTCAGAATTGTAGTCTGAGTTATTATCTTAGGTCAGGAGTCAGTCATTGGATACGGTTTGAATGAAGTCAAAGTTCTCACTTATTTAATCAAACTTTAAATGCAGATTAAAACATAAGAAAAAGCTACATTCCGCTGGGCCGAACTGTTGGTTACAAAAATCATAGTATGGGTGACTTGATAAGGAGGATATTATCAAGATATTTTTTAATATATAACTTTCTTATTACTTTTTTTAAAGGATTTTATTGAAAAACAATGTTCTTGTTAAAAATAAACCTAAAAAGTAGGAGTGCTAATAACATTGTATGAAGTAATCGAATCGACTTTATTTATATAGGGAGGTACTTTGAGATTTCATTTCCATTGATTTCTTTAATAAACGTTTTTTTTTTTAAATAGTGAGCACATTTCAAAAATATTTACCATTCAGCATTTCGAGCCCCTAAAAAGGAAACGCTCCAACTTTCAGCTTTCCAGCTCAAATTTTAGGGTCTTGAAATTGACAACGGACGTACGGACGGGTATGGCTGGATCAAAATAACTTTTAGCGGTAAACGAGCAATGTTAAGCTATGTTAAAAACTATAAGTCAAAATTATAATTAAATATAAAAACACTTAATATATTACGAACCTACAAATGTAGTTTTCCTCGCCAGGCATACCACATTGGTATGGCCCGTTCAATTTGCAAGGCAACTACGAGTCCCTACTAGTTAAACCTATGTGATTGGACGAATATCACATGTGAATATCAGCTGTTGCCTGACAATTTCCCCTTCGAGCAAGTGAAAGAAATCAACTAATTCCTCAGTAAGGTGCAGATGTCGAAACATCTGATCCATTTTGTTTCAGTATTAGTAGTATTCTAAGGGCTCGTGTACACGAGCGTCTCGTCGTCGTTGACATGCATTGGATGCAATGTACGGAAGGCAAACGCTTGTATTAAAAAAATCAATAGATGTGTATGAAAACATTACAAGAATACTCCAGAAAAGATTCGTTAGTGGATTATTAGGCGGAGAGCAATCTTCGATGTAGGACGAATCTAGTATGCGTCCTTCCGATGAGCTGCTCCGTGTGCAGAAGGCATAAGTTTTCACTACATCTGTGAGCTTGACTGCAATAACAGATGTGGTGCAACGCGTCTTAAGTTAACTTGCAGACAACTTTTGTGTTGCCTTGGAACTTGGACTTGCCCATTGTTACCGATGTCTTTCTTAATGCCCATGCCTCATTAATTGGCTAAGGTCTTTTTATAGTTCTCCATCCTCCTGGAGTGCATTATTCACTTGAATTTAATTATATGAACTGAAACATCAATAAATGAACTCAGAGTTCATTATAAATAAAAATGAGATACAAATATTCGGCTCAGCTTTTTGTGTGTATGAAACAAAAATAACCTTCAATAATGTCGTTGCAGGGCTGTACCTGTAATTTACGAAAAATCCGTAAATGCTTGAATATATGAACTTTTCCTTGTACGAACTGGCTCAACAATCTTTAGTTCATATAAAGTGAAAATTTACTATATCTACGTATTATGTACCTATACAGGAAACAAGATAATATGTTGCGCATGTGCCTTTCATGTCTCTTTTTTTGTGTGACGTCACCTGAATAACACTTGCCTCAACACAATTCAGAACGAAATGAAGTTCTTAACTCAAGCATCCACACAAGAAAATCTAACTCCCCTACACGCAACGTTAATGTGTATGCATGTACATATAGGCCGGTGAGTCGCTTTCTAAAACTCATCGAGTACGGACGAGTATTTAGTGGAGTTGCAAATTGCGTGCGATAAGGACCACAGACATGGTCAATGTCCTCTTAGTAAGGAAAGAGTTGACGACCGGAGTGTCCTCTCTTGTGTGCTCTGCAGGAACTCTGGGCATCCTGCCAACTTCAGGGGTTACCCAAGGTAATCAGGAGCAGAAACGCGTGTCGGGGCCCGTAAGAAGATAAACGTCAGAAGAGTCGCGGGTTCTCGAATTTTGTGGCACCCGACGTGTTCTTTTCGCAAATGGCAGGGTCAATCCCAAATAACATTGAACACGCCAAAGGTAGCCCAAAAGGCACCAGAAGTGGATCTGGACTTAAAAACTACCCTTTTGTCTCTGCACGGAAAGATCGATAAGTTCCAGGCACAATTAACCTATCTACGAAAGGCAACGGTGCAGTAGTATTACCACATTATCTGGCGCATTGGAAGGTAGCTGCGGTACACCCTATCCCGAAAAAGGGCAAAGATAGGACAAACCCTGCCAATCTGCGGTTGATTAGTTTGCTTCCGAATATTAACAAGGTCTTTGGAAAAGTTGTCCTGTCTAAGTGTGTTCAGGACAATAACGTAATTTCGGAAAACCAGTTTGGTTTCAGGGCGGAGCATGACACTATTCATATATATATCTGACATATAGTGCAACAAATGTAAGATGCCTATTTGACTTTGAGAATGCATTCGACACCGTAGGCTTAGAGGACCTTTTCTCCAAGCTGACGAGGCTCTTAATGCTCAAACCCCTGTCATATGTTATACATAATATGCTTATGGAAAAAAAGTTCGTTGTCAAATGTGACAACGTGACATCAAGTTGAGTCTTTGACATTCAAAATGGTTTACAACAAGGCGCGGTGAATTCTCCGATCCTGTTTAACATCTTTTCGAGTGATGTGACACATGCTGAAGCGTATGCCGACGATTTAATGGCGTATCATACTTTTGCAGCGTGACTTCTATCAAATTAAGGGATATTGCGATGACTGGAAGCTGAAGATGAACTTCCAGAAGTCGGAAACAATTCTGTTCAAAACTACATTATCTGGAACCTCTGGAGATATTACAAAAAACTACACAAATTCGGCCATTATTGGACAAAATGGACAGCAGTTGGCGGTGAGAATCGTAGGCAGACATCTACGTATCTCAACCAATGTCTGTATTTTGATAAACATATATTTGCTTGGGTTGCTGGAACCAAGGCGGTGTTTGCTCTGATGAGACTTTTCTTGGGAGTCAACTTGCCATTAGGGAGAATATAGCCCAATATAGCGTCTAGTTGTATGGAAAGGATTCGGGTGTTTGCGAGACAGTGCCTTCAGATTTATCTTGGGTTGTTTAGAACTCCTGAGTCTCAGTACATAAAATACTATCCAACGAGGTCATATCTGATGGGGCACAGTTGAATAGGATTGCTAACTTCCTGATAAATAAATAGATTTAAGGCCGAATGGCAATTAGTTTTATTGATATAGTAAGGTTAAGAGTGCTCGTCCAAGAGCCAGTAAAGTAGATTTATTAAAATGTTTGTTGTAAGCTAGATTTAATCATTTTTGTCTAGTATGTAAGCTCAAAGTTAAAAATAATAAAAATGAATTTAAAAGTAAAGTAAAAGTAATTGCCCGGTACCAATAACAAATTTAGTGTGAAGCTTAGGTTAGGTTAGGTTTGGTAAGGTGGCTGACAAGCCCAGAATCACTTAGACCGTTGCCTTCTGCAAACTTAATTTATCTACTGCGAGGTACACTCAGAGAAAGGACAACTAAGAATTAAAGAAAACCACTTTATCTAAAATATTTTCGGAATGATTTAGCTTCGAATACGAATATTTTTAAATCAATGTAGCATGACATTAATTCAAATAGTTTCTTTATTTTTAAATGAATTTAAAACGAATTTGATCTATTCACGTTTAACCTTGGCTTGCTAAGCTCATGGGAGCTGTACCCTCGAAGCAAGCCGTTAAAAAGAGGGAAACATAATAATAAATATAATGTTATATTTTCGCGCGATTATTTATTTCATAGCAAATGGATCTTTTATCAGAGCATGTTAGCAAAAAGAGATAAAGATATTTTATGAAAGATGAAGATTATGAATTCGAGGACGCAAATTTAATGGAGATAATAATAATGGACTTTTTAAATAGTTTTCCCCGCAACGAAGCTAACAAATTAATCGCGACTCTGAATTTATCTACAAAAGTAAACAATTATACTTCGAAATACTCAACATTTAAAATGTATATACATATATATTCATTATTTCGTTTTAATATACAAGACTTACTACCGCACAGTTTACAATTCAGAGATATGATATTACTACTGAAATATTATCTGATATTTTCTTAACATTTTTTCTTATACAAGAAACATTTTTATTCTGAAGGAAATAACGGGCAAAACTCCAAATTTGATACAAAAATAAATGCATATCACATAAAATAATTCACAAGTTAAAAAAGAACCAGCAATGAAGTTAATTAACAAGAAAATCATGTTCAGTCTATTTATATGAACACTGAAATTAGATAATATAAGTACATAAAGAAAAAACTAATGTAACACAAATAATAATAAATTAACAAAAAAATAAATCAATTACCCAAAAAATGAAATAAACGATAACAAAAACATAGGGGCGGGCTACAGTCCGCTTGGGCGAACTGTTGGATACCCTATTCTTATTCCTATATCTCATAAGTGGGCGTGACAAAAATTTAAAGGATTTTATCGAAAAAACTAAGCTTTTGTAAATAAAAACGCTCCCTAGATCAAACTTTGGTTTTTCAATAAAATTGTTTTATTTAATTGTGGGCGTGTCAGTAGGCGGATTTAAAAAAAAATTAAGTATGAGCATAAAGGGCACCTAGAGAGTATATACTATAAATTTCAGCTCCCTAGCTCAAACTTTGGACTTTCAAAAATAAAATAAAAATAATTGTGGGCGTGTCAGTAGGCGGATTTTGAAAATATTTACACATGAGCATAAAGGGCCCCTAGAGAGTATATATTAAAAATTTCAGCTCCCTAGCTCAAATTTTGGTTTTTCAAAAAAAATATTTTATTTAATTGTGGGCGTGTCAGTGGGCGGATTTTGAAAATTTTATGTCCCAAGCAGTTTTATGGGCCAAAGATCATATATAAAAAATTTCAGCTTTCTAGCTCAAAATTCAGTTTTTCCCAAAATTTGTTTTATTTAATTGTGGGCGTGTCAGTGGGCGGATTTTGAAAATTTTATGTCCCAATCAGTTTTATGGGCCATAGATCATATATAAAAAATTTCAGCTCTCTAGCTCAAAATTCGATTTTTTCCAAAATTTTGTTTTTTTGAGTTTGTGGGCGTGTCTGTGGGCGGATTTCAAAAATTCTTAAACTTGATTATTTCGGGACCCTAGAGAGTATATGGTTAAAATTTCAGCTCTCTAGGTCCAGTTTAAAGGCCTAATTTTTGCCGACGGACGGACGGACGGACGGACGGACATGGCTAGATCGACATTACTATCGATGCTGATCATAAATATAGTAACTTTTAGGGGTCTACGGGCAATATTAAGGTATGTTACAAACTATGCGTCAAAATTAATATACCCCTAGAATAGGGTATAAACATAGGGACGGGCTACAGTTGGATACCCTATTGTTATTCTAATCCCTCATAGTGGGCGTGACAAAAGTCTGAGTATGGTTGAATTGTTAAGAACGCTCTACATATTTTGTTATATAACATTTAAAGGATTTTATCGAAAAAAACGCTCCCTAGCTCAAACTTGGGTGTTTCAATAAAATTGTTTTATTTAATTGTAGGCTTTTCAGTGGGCGGATTTAAAAAATATTAACACATGAGCATAAAGGGCCCCTAGAGAGTATATATTATAAATTTCAGCTCCCTAGCTCAAATTTTGGTTTTTCAATAAAATTGTTTTATCTATTTGTGGGCGTGTCAGTGGGCAGATTTTTAAAATTTTATATCCCGAGCAGTCATATGAAAAAAATTTCAGCTTTCTAGCTCAAAATTCGATTTTTCCCAAAATTTGGTTTTTTTGAGTTTGTGGGCATGTCTGTGGGCGGATTTCAAAAATTCGTAAACTTGATTATTTCGGGACCCTAGAGAGTATATGGTTAAAATTTCAGCTCTCTAGGCCCAGTTTAAAGGCCTAATTTTTGCCGACAGACGGACGGACATGGCTAGATCGACATTACTATCGATGCTGATCATAAATATAGTAACTTTTAGGGGTCTACGGGCAATATTAAGGTATGTTACAAACTATGCGTCAAAATTAATATACCCTTAGAATAGGGTATAAAAACCTCAATTTGAAAGATCAAAGAAAAGAAAAAAAATAAATAACTAAAATAATTAGCTTTAGTTTTAGCTTATTAGCTATCGAATAAACATAACTAATAATTTTTTTCCAACAATTTAGCGAAAAAAGGCACAGGAGCAATTCTTTTATTTCGTTATACATTTTCCAGTTTTAATTATGTATGTTCAATTTTAGAGATTATTATGTCCTTGCGAAACACCGGGAAATTGTGTGGAAGTAGATTTGTTTTAAATAATTGAGGGTTGTTGTACAGCAGTTGAAGGAAAGAGGAAAAATATCGATTTGTACTTAACCGACTTAAGAATGTCACTTTTAGTTGTCATAAGGTTATTTACCAAGTGGTCCTTGGAGCACCAAATAAGGTCCTTAAGCCCGAAAAAAACATTTTTTTTTCAAAAACTCCTAGGAAAGCGCGCAGTATACTGTGTTCAATGTTATTTGACTAACAGATCCTTGGAACAACAGAAAAGGTCCTTAAAAGTAGAAAAAGGATATTTTTCCAAAATGCCGTTTGAATCCACACGGTATATCTGTGTTCAATGTTAATTGCCTAAGAGGTCCTTGCAACAACAAAAAAGGTCCTTAATAGTCGAAAACAGGATATTTTTCCAAAATGTCATTAGAATCCGCACGGTATATCAGTGTTCAATGTTATTTTACTAAGAGGTATTTGGAACAACAAAAAGGTCCTTAAAAGTTTATTTTTATTTTAAACGCAATATGCATAATAAATGCCAATAAATTATCGCCATTATAGCAAAACAATAAATTTTGATTTAGTTATTAGTTATTACCTAGGCAGCTAAAAAGCTACAGCTAAAAACTAATCAACTTTTAGTTGTCATCCGCAACTAACTTTGGCAACCTAACGAGCTTAGTTACACAACCTGCAACTAATAGCTAATAGCTAAAATTAGTTGTCATTATGATAGCTAACCGCCAAATCGATTGCATTTTCAGCGCAGCTAATTTAACTACGTTAGTTACTTAGTTATGGATGGCGTTACATAGATAACAAATTAGGTAGCTAACGTGCAACTGTGGCACACTGCAACATTTATTACAGTTGTCACAAAATGATGCGCTTGTTAGGATGCTGATTCGTCGTAGGAAATCGGCTACGATCAAAGGTCATTGATTTCAGGCTGATAAGTTATCGCATGGCTTTAATCCGCATCCAAGGCATATTTTACAACAGCTGTCCGATATGTCCACACGCCTATACTGGCGAAGCAGAAGACCTTATCAAGAAGGAGGTCTATACATTTCTGGACGGTAAGGAAAACATCTTTAGCGGATCAGTTTGCAAGCACAGCCTCCATGATGCGGAAATAGTCAACAGCTTCCGACTTATCGACTTTGCAGCAGCCCATAATAGTGTGACAAGTAACGCTTGCTTCCCAAGTCACATTCCGAAGGGCTAACGTCGAATCTTACCATTTTATTGTTGCAGTTAAATTTAGAGCTCGACTGTCCAACGAGAAAAAGCTGCGAACTGCCCAAAAGAAGAAATTCGACGTTGGATGCCTTAGCACACCTCGATTAGCCAGAGTCTACACAGAGCGGATGAGCGAGAGACTGCCCTCTGTAAGCTCACTTAACAAGCGGCAGCAATATTTCGAGCCGATATCGTGACATCATCAAGGAGGTTGACGATACCATTGCAGGTAACCAGCCACCCCAAGAAAGCGTTTATCGGAAGAAGGTGACAGAAGATGTACATTTAAAAATGCTGCTGTGCAAAAAAGGACAGCGAGGGAAGAGAAGAAGATCCTGCGTAGAATGAAGTGGGCGAGAATGATAGGCCAAGAAGAGAATCCACGTCCTGTCAATGAAGAACATATTTCACCACCCAGTATAGAAGAAGTTGTCTTACCTATACGAAAGCTTGAGAACAATAAGGCGCCGATTCTGATGGCTTACCAGCGGAGCTTTGCAAATACGGAGGTGATGTTTTAGTTGGGGGCATGCACCAAATCATGGAAGAAAGCATGCCCGATGACTGCACTATCAGCTCCATATGCCCCATCTACAAGGAAGACGATCCTATGTCTTGCAAGAACTATCGATGCATATCCCTGGTTAATGTCGCATACACACTAATTGGCACGTACTAGTGTGGTTTCCGGCCCGGCAGATCGACAATAGACCACATTTTCACACTGAGGCGAATCCTGGAAATGCGAATCGAATTTCAAGTCGAGACTCACCATCTTCTCATTTATTTTAAAGCTGTATATGATAGCATTTATCGTTAGTTGCTATACATAACGATAGCCGAATATGCTATCCCGGCAAAACTGATCCAGTTATGTCGCGTGACATTTGAAACGCGGTATAATATGCAGTTTGGAAGACGCTCTTACGAATTTTTCCGCCTAGGCCAAAACGTCACTGTTGATAGCAATAACATCGAGTTGGTTAAGGAGTTCACCTAATGAGTTTACCTACCATCATCTCCACAAATGACACCGTAGTGGAGATGGAGAATTCCCATAGGAAACCTCTGCTACTTCGGTTTGGCCAAACAAATGAGTTCAAAACTTCTCACTTGAAGAACAAAATACATGCTCTATCGAACCTGAATCCTGCCACCCCTGCTTTGTGATGCCGAGTGCTGAACGATGAGTAGCAAAGGGGAGCTAATATCGCTCTGGCATTCGCGATGGCCTGATCTTCAAAATGGAGGTTCGGTCTTCCTTGTCGTTTCGAACCTGGGGGCTGGAAGTCGAAGATTCTCTGGAGCTATTGCATTATTGTCCATTGGCCGAGCCAATGTAGTTGACGTATTTTAGCTTTTTGGACTACATCCACATCTTGGTAGAGCTCATAGAGTTCGCGGTCATATCTTCTATTTATCTCCTTTCCTGCTTATCGTCCAGAACTGGGCGCCGTAAAGCAAAACTGGCCTTATCAGTGTTTTGTAGAGCTTACACTATTTCTTTTGAATTAGGAGTTTTTTTTTAACCTGTTTGTTTCGCCAAACTGAAGTAGCAACGGTTTCGTAGGGTCGGATCTCTACTAAGGTGTCATTTGTGGAGTTGATGTTTACTCCGAGGTAGGTGATCCCACTTAATACCTCGAAGTTGTTGCTTTCAACAGTGACATTTCGTCCTAGTCATTGGAAAGATGTTTGTCGATTTTTCTCGTTGATTTCAAGGCCAACCAATTTTGCTTGTGCTTCAATCGCCATGAAAGCCTCTAACACGGCACGCTGAGATCTGCCGATGTTGTCGATATCGTCCGCATATTCCAGTAGTTGGACGGATGTGTTGAAGATAGCGCCTTCCATATTGACACCAGCCCTATCCACTAATCTCTTCCAGAACAATGTTGAAGAAGGTACATGACGGCGCATCTCCTTGCCGGAATCCGATACAGATTTGGAATAGTTCGTAAGAAGTGTTTTCATACTGCACATTGCACCGCGTACATTCCAGCGTCACGCTACACAACTGAATCAGTTGTGTCGTAATTAATATCATGTAAAGTATATTGCTGTTTGCACCCCGTCGCACATTGGGGCAGAATACCCTAAAATGTGGCATCAAATCAGCCGTTAGAGCTAAGAATCTGAAATTTTGCACGCAGGCTTCGGAGACCAGTTCAAAAATATTTTCAAACCCGCCCACTCGACACGCCCACTTAAACGCCCACTTTTTAGAAATGTGCTTGTTTTACAAAATTAAAAACTTAAAAAAGATTTATTGAAGATCTAATTTTTGTCCACTCCACTTACCTTGCACACCCACTTTAAGGCCTCCTTTTATCGTGAAGAAAAATAAATTAATAAAACGAATCTTAAATTTTGCATTGGTACTCGTATTTATTATTGTGACTTATAATTAAAAAAATTGCCCATTAAATACAAAATCAAACCAAAAATTTGTATTGCTTCCTTAGAAATTATCGCTATCATCACTGTCATCATCATTGTCATCATCATTATCATCAGACTCAAGAAGAGTGTTTGATTCCTAGACACTTAGGGGCTTTAGCAAGTTGACTGCTTCTTTTGCTTGACTGTAATTTTAGCTTGGATGTTATAATGGGATCCGAGCTCAGTAATAAGAAATTAATTACGTCTTTATTGGTTTTTTCACGACTTGATTTTCTTGAGAAGCTCTCTCTTTTAAAAATCTTTGTTGCGCGCTTCCTGCGTTTTCTCCGAAAGTTGGCCGATCGGCAACAGTGCAGATGATATAATTTCTGGCCCATGAATAAAATATTTATGCAAAGTTGGAGGCATATGATACCAGGGATATTTACCGACGAAGCATCTTGCTGTGTCATGTGCAAATTCCTTGAATTTGTATACATTAATATCATACCCACTTTCAACTGCAATCATATTTGTGTGCATTATTTTCTACTCGACAAGCTTTTTCCCAACGTGATTTAATTTTTGATTTAAACTCCGTTATTTTCTCATTAACATTGTGTTGAAAACACCATTGGACCCGCTTTAGAACTTCACCCCTCAAAAATTCGATTTGACTTTCTAATCCCTTTAACATTGAGCTCTTCATTATATTATATAACCCTTCCCTTGTCACGGAAAGAGTTTTGGAAGGTGTTCGGCCTAAGAAGTAATTAAAATGAAAATTAAAAAAAAAAATCGATTTTTCACCAACAAAAAAAATTACTACACAACAAGTAGCAAAAGGGTAGCAAAAAAAGTTTACAGGGTCTAAGACTAAACAAACCACTTATCACAAAGAGATATAACACTCAACGTCAGGTCACGGTCAACCCATTTAAAACTCTTAGGATTTCGGATAAAAACAAAACTAACACTAATTAAAAAAACAAAAATATTTTTTTTTTTAAATCAAAACTAGACAATAAAAGCACCTGAGCTTACTGATTCCATTGCAATTTTAACTTTTTCAATGCCAACAAACTGTAAGAAATAGCACACAGCTAATTGCAGTCACTCAAAACAAAAAAACACGTCCGGCTACGATGGAAAATACTAACAAATGCTGAATTCGTGACGATGAATTCGCTGAATTCGTGACGCTGAAGACCACATGCTCCCAATATACATTCTTTTTCTCATTTTTTATTCTCTATCCTATTTAAAACAAAAACAAAACGGTAGTTTACGACAAAGCTCAATTTCAAAATTCGATTAAATGCCAGCTTCAGAGGTGTTTCGCCCCAGTGTGTGTCGCGTGCGGACGTGTTCCTTTTTTGTTTGCAATTTTGGTGCCTCGCCAATACGGTTCGCGAAAAGGAAAAAAATACGGGTAGTGTGTGTGTGATAAAAGAAAAAAATAAATCCACATAGAGCCAGTGCCTTTGGCCGGTGGCAGTGCTGATAAAAAAAAGCGAAAAAAAAGCAAAAGCGTAGGGTTTGCCTTCCGTTCCCCATCCCACTTCATCCCTGTTGCATTTGCTTGACTATTGCAGGTGTCGTTCGATTATTATCGCTTCTGCACTTGCGATGCTTGGGTAAAGGCAGCATCGGGCGGATAGCGGCCCGTGAGTTGTTGATTTTGTTGGTGGACCAAAAAAAATTACCGTACGGGCATAACACCTGCGGTAATTTGTTTTGGAAATCTAACGCGGATCTTCAATTCACGGTTCTTGCTTAGGTAGCGTCGGAGTTTGTGTTTTCGTTTAAGTTTGTATTTTATAATGTGTAGGAATTTTGTGGTGGATGTTAGTAACATTCGTAGCTTGAGGAAAAATTGGTTTTCGTTATACGCCCACGCTTTCCACAACAAACCAGCTGTTTTGGCACTTAACGAAACTCAGGTTAGCGTTGGCTCTGATTTAACAGAGTTTAGTCTACCTGGATACAACTTAGTGCCATTATTCTTTCCCCATCGCGGCATCGCGGTTTATATACGTAGTGACGTAGACTACCAACTTCAGCCTCAATATGGCCAATGTGCCAATCCAAAATTTAATTTCATTTGGCCAAAATTCCATGTCCGTAGGCAATTAATCCACTATTTTATTTACAGAAGACCCAACTTGGACAGCCATTCAACTTATAATAAGTTTGATGCCCTGTCTAATTCCATTAGAAGAATTGTGACCCTTCATCCTCGTTCTGAAATCGTTATTGCGGGCGATTTCAATATACACAATTCAAGCTGGCTTCGACATCTTCGACATTCTGGTCAGACAACACCTGAAGGAAGGTACGTCGAGATCTTTGCTGAGGTAAATAACCTGACTCAGCTTGTAAATGAGCCGACACGAATACCGGACATTAGCAGCCAAACTGCCAACACATTGGACTTGTTTCTTACCTCTCACCCCGATAAATACGCTTTGAACGTATTATCGCCCCTAGGTTCGTCGGACAATTGTATCACATCAGCCAATTTCTCGTACTCCAACCATATACGAGTAGTTAAAGAACAAACTCCTAAAAGAACCGTATGGCAATACGAGAAAGCCAATTGGGAAAAACTAAATGGTTTCTTTAAGAGTTTTAACTGGTCGCTGTGCTTCCTCGACAGCGACGTGGATGCTGCTGTTGATATGGTCACAAACATAATTCACCTGGGCATGAAGTCTTTTATCCCTAACAGGATTAAAAGTATCAAACCCAGGTTAGCGCGTGGTGTGACTCGAGCTGCAAAGAGGCTATCAGGTTAAAAGAGGTAAGCTTTCGGCTATTCAAAGCCAAACCATCTGAGGAAAGCCGTAAAAAGTTTAAACGAGCCGGAAATGACTGCAATGCCCACATTAATCGTGTCAAATTCTCCTATGACCAAAAGTTGAGGCAAAAAATACTACAAAGTCCCACTGGTAGTAAAAACTGTTGGTCATTTGTTAAAAAAACATCAAGAATTCGGCCCCATCATCTATCCCGACACTCATTTACAACGACATCCCAGCTGTCAGCTCTATAGATAAAGCCAATCTGCTCGCTGCTCACTTTGCAGTCAGCTTAACGCTCCCAGATTGTGCTTTGCTTCCCCCTGTACTCGAGCGCGTAGAATACTCCATGGGACCAATCCACTTCCGCACTCGTACAGTGGCTAGAGTACTTCAAGATCTTCACAAATCCGCTGGTCCAGATGGTATTTCCCCTATCGTTCTGAAGAGGTGTTCTTCCTCGCTGGCAAAACCATTGCTTAAGCTTTTCCATCTGTCCTATTCTTCAGGACTCTTCCCGGGAAGATGGAAAACAGCGTTTGTCCAGCCTGTACAAAAAAAGGCGAATCTTCTTCTCCCTCCTCCTACCGACCAATTGCACTTACGTCCCTTCTTTCTAAGGTCATGGAAACGCTGATAAACCGTCAGCTAATGAAATATCTTGAATCGCGAAAACTTCTTAATGACCGGCAGTATGGTTTTCGCAGACACAGGTTAACTGGTGATTTGATGACATATCTAACCGACAAGTGGAACCAATCTCTTCATCAAGGTGGTGAAAGTAAGATTGTTGCGCCCGATATTTCAAAGGCATTTGACTGAGTTTGGCATCAAGCTCTCTTGTCGAAAATGCGTGCATTTGGAATCGATGATACTCTTCTTCAATGGATTAGAAATTACCTTTCGAACCGTTCAATTCAAGTTGTTTTGGACGGTTTCAAGTCTGCAACTCACCAAATAAATGCTGGTGTCCCCCAAGGCTCTGTTCTGTCCCCAACTCTCTTTCTCATTTTTATCATTGATCTCCTCTCTGTTACTTCTAATCCAATCCATTCCTTTGCTGATGACAGTACCCTCAGCTTCTCATATTCGTTTTTTGGGTCACGCCCCTCATCTTCGATTGTGGAATAGGAACTGCAACGTATGTTAAGCTCATTAAATTCCGATCTTAACAGCATAACTCAGTGGGGTACACCCAATAGAGTGGAATTTAATGCTTCCAAAACACAATGCTGTCTCCTGTCATTAAAGCAAAACCCACACACACTGCCATTATATATGAATGGCACTTACATCGCCGAAACCGAAAGACTTTCCATTCTCGGTATGTGAGTTAATGACAACCTTCGTTGGAATGACCACATATTCGATGTCGACAAGAACGCCGCGAAATGTCTAGGCCTCCTTAAGCGTTGTAAGAAATATTTCACCCCTTCTGATCCGGCTACAATTTATAAGGCGTTTATTCGCCCGAAACTCGAGTACAACGCTCATATCTGGTCCGGCGCACCAATAACTTATTTGGAGCTACTTCACAGGATCCAAAAACGCGCGATAAAACTCATTGGCGACCGAGACATCGCGAGATCGAATGACTCTCTTAGTCATCGTCGTAATGTCTTCTGCCTTTCGATATTTTATCGTTATTTCCACCATAAGTGCTCAAACGAAATAGCCAGTTGCATTCCTCCCCTTGAACATTTCAACCGCAATACCCGCCATGCAAGGCGTTGCTTTAGATGCCTTGAGTTCGGACACTTCGCGAGAGCGTGCAAAAGTTCTAACGACCGAACTGTGCATCAGGTGCGGAGGAAATGGTCACAAGTTGAAGGACTGCAAAGCCAGACCAAAATGTTTGCTTTGTGAAGTTAAAAATGTCGAGTCTGGACATATAACTGGTAGTAGGAGATGTCCAGAATACAAAAAAGCGATAGAAACTTCTTCGAAAAAAATATGAATATATTACAGCTCAATCTAAATCATTGTGAAGCGGCCCAGGGCCTCCTACAGCAAACTGTTCGTGAACGGAAAATTGATGTAGCGATTCTCTGCGAGCAATATAGAAACCTATCAGGAAATTCCTGGGTTACCGTTACGACGAAAACGTCTGCGATTTGGGTTTGCGGGAACGCCTCCATTCAGGAATACGCGGAGGTGCCCGAGGACTTCTTTATATGGGCTAAGATAAACGGCATTTACATATACAGCTGCTATATTCCACCTAGCGCTACTATCGACATTTTCGAGAGAGTTTTAGATAGAGTAGTTGCTGATGCTACGGGTAAGAGTCCCGTCGTAATCGCAGGCGATTTTAACGCATGGGCATCGAAATGGGGCAGTCCGTATACGAATCGTAGAGGGACTGTTCTATTGGAAGCTTTTTCTTGTTTGGACATCATTTTAGCTAACAGTGGAAGTATTAACACTTTTAGCACAGCTACATCGGGATCTATCATCGATCTTACCTTCGCAAGTAGCAGCCTGCTACGAAATGCTAACTGGCTTGTGAGCGACCATTACACGCATAGCAACCACAATGCCATTTTATTCAGAGCCAACACTGGACCAGTAAACCGTCATAACCGGGTGAAGGTAAAGCGATCTAAATGGAATGCCAACACGCTAGATGAAGATCTCCTTAGCCTCGTCGTCAGTGAGGCGATAATTGAAGCCAGGAATGCAGGGGAATTCGTAACGCTGGTATCACGGCTGGTAGTCAACGCGTGTAATACATCAATGTCCAGGTTGGGAACAGGAAAGCACCGACCTCCAGTATACTGGTGGACTCCCGAGATCGCGGAACTCAGATCGTTATGTCACCGAACGCGAAGAATTTACCAGCGTTCCCGGATACGACACGTTGATGACCATCAAATTCAACTTGCACGAATCGAACACCGAGAAGCAAGAAGCCATTTTAAAAAAGCTATTAAGTCTAGCACCCGATTTTGTTTTAGGAATCTCTGCGAAGAACTCAACAACGCGTCTGGGGTAAAGCTTATCAAATCGTATCGATGAGGCTAAAAGGTCCCCGTATGCAATCACCGACGTGCCCGGTTTTGTTACGACAAATAGTTGAGACCCTATTTCCTCGCCAAGAAAGTACAGAGCTCGGTAGCCAAAGTATTCACGAAATTGCGCCTATACCCATCGTAACACGCGAAGAATTATTCGAAGCTTGTAAGAAGGTACGCAATAGAAAGGCTCCGGGTCTGGACGGTATCCCAAATAGAGCCCTAAAAATCGCAGTTAAAACACGACCTGACTTACGCCGAAATGTTCAACGCGTGTCTTCAGGAGGGCATTTTTCCTGAACCTTGGAAGCGCCAAAGACTTGTCCAACTGCCGAAAGGAAAGGGTAATCCAAACGAACCATCCACTAGACACGATTGGTAAAATTCTCGAGCGAATTATTTACAACAGGCTTCAGCCAGCAATTGAAACGGCGGGAGGCGTCTCGGAACACCAATACGGTTTTCGCAGATCAAGATCTACGGTAGATGCAATCAATGCGGTAATAACGAGAGCCCGAGCCGCTATAGAAGGAAGGCGCTGGAAAGGAGGAACCAAAAAATATGGCGCCGTTATAACGCTCGATGTAAAAAACGCATTTAATTCGGCGAATTGGGAACGTATCATTAGCTGTCTCTATAGTATTGGAATACCGCACTATCTTTGTAAGATTATAACGAGTTACTTCTCGAATAGAGTTCTCCTCTACGACTCTGATGAGGGAATAAAAGAGTATGAAGTAACGGGCGGTGTGCGGTTCAGTTCTCGGCCCCTTGCTATGGAACGTTATGTATGACGAAATTCTGCGTCTACCGATTCCAAGAGAAGCGTCGATTATCGGCTTTGCAGACGACATAGCCGTGGTAGTTGTGGCAAAAACAATAGAAGAAGTCGAGCTGCACTGTAATAAGGCAGTTGCAAATAGACGTACATGACTTTCTAGCGCAGGTTTGAAACTCGCCGATCACAAGACGGAAGCAGTACTTATTACGAGTAGGAAAGTGCGGGAAACGATAACGCTAAGAGTAGGAGAGCAAGAAGTAGTTTCCCAACCGTTTATTAAGTACCTCGGAATAATTATAGACGATCGCCTAAGCTTTAAACATCATCTTGAATATGTATGCGAAAAGTCATCATTCTCATGTATGCGGTAGAAATATGGTCAAGTGCAACGAAAGTTAATTCTTTAAGCTCACGTGTAAATATTTTAAAAATCCGCCTACTGACACGCCGACAATTTAAAATTTTTTTTTTTTTGAAAACCCAAAGTTTGAGCTAGGGAGCTGAAATTTATAATATAAACTCTCTAGGGAGCCCCTTATGCTCATGTGTAAATATTTTCAAAATCCGCCCACAGTTTTAATTTTTTTTTTTTTTTTTTGAAAATTCAAAGTTTGAGCTAGGGAGCGGAAATCTATAATATATACTCTCTAGGGGCCCTTTATGCTCATGTGTAAATTTTTTTTTAAATCCGCCTACTGACACGCCCACAATTAAATAAAACAATTTTATTGAAACACCCAAGTTTGAGCTAGGGAGCGTTTTTTTTTTCGATAAAATCCTTTAAATGTTATATATGTAGAGCGTTCTTAATAATTCAACCATACTTAGACTTTTGTCACGCCCACTTATGAGGGATTGGAATAAGAATAGGGTATCCAACAGTCCCTATGTTTTCCCATTGCCAACGGTACGAAACCGAGAGGATCTCCCTACGGGACCAATTCGGAGAGTGGCCCACTCCCGATAATGTGGTAAACTATATGCTTCGGAATGACAAAAACTGGACCACTGTAAGTAACGTAGCGGTGCGTATACCTAGCGATCTTAGACGCTTAGAACGCCAGCGGAAAGCTAATAGTTCCAATAATAGAGCAACAAGCTAAGTCTTTATACCGACCCCCGCGAAGTAATATCTTACAGCGTATCCGCGGGGGAAACGAATCGGCCTGTTCGGGAAGGGAGGTGTTTTAGCCGGTAGGAATCCGGCACTACCAATGGACGTCGGACCATTGGTGCCTCATGCAAGGTTTCCACCTTCTATCGCAAAAAAAAACCCGCCATGCAAGGAATGCTCATCAGTTCACTCTCAAGCCTGTGTTCGGACGTACAGTGAAGTTCAAAGAATCTTTCCTCAGCCGTACAACACGAATGTGGAACACTCTTCCAAGCATTGTTTTTCCTTCACATTATAACCTACAAACATTCAAAACCAACGTGCATCGGTATCTCTCCTTTTCTTCTCACCCTAATTTCCTTAACGCCCGCGCTGTGTAGCCAATATATTATAAGTGTCCCAACCCCTTTAGTGCTTGTTCATTATATAAAAAAAATATATATATACCTATTACGATATAAAAGATAAACCAAAAAAATATATTTTTAATTTTTTTTAATTTTTTTTTGAAAAAAAATATATCTAAATCAATCACCCGTTATCATCATTTGAAAAAATATGTTACAATATGAGAGTAAATTTTTCAACGTATTTTGTAAGGAAAATACTTTTTTATGTATAACTTTGTTATAGGCTTTATTGAAAAACTCATGTACGTGAACATTGACAAAAGATGCTTCTCTTTGCCTTTGCTTGCCTTTCAACAAGTGCTTAAAATTGGGTAGTTTTAGGTTCGACCGATGGAAGTCCAAGTTAAAATTTGTGTTTAAAACTTACCTGTAAAATCTTTCCTTGACGGTATAAGCTTGTTCAACTTACACTGTAATCTCAGGTGTCTAGCTTAAAAATATATAATTTTAAACACTTGTTGAACAGAACTCGACTTTATGCAATGAATTCTTACACCAAATAATATCAACAATAAAAATCGCATAAAACATAGAGTTTAAATTAAACAGAAATTTCACCGCATAAATAGGTTCTAACATTCGATTTTTAAACGAGCGTTTGGAGCGCAAAGGTTCTATGTACAAAGTAAATTACAGCATGGTTCTATCTGCGAAATTACTTTTGTTTTTTAGGGACGCAAGGTTCTATTTGGTTGTTAGAACTTTATGAACTTGTATTCTAACTGAAAGTGTGTAGATGGTCCCTATTTGTCCTTATTTTAAAATTTATTTCAGAAACAAAAAGAGATAGACAAATAAGTGTAACGGCAATCGAAGCATAGTCTGTTTAGTATGATGCAATATAAAACTCAATTTGAATAAGAATATCAATAAGAATCTTATTGTTCTAAGGTAGCGACCTATGAACTAAAAACTATGATGTAAATGCCGATTTTGAATCAGTCCTAGAAGCAAGAACTGCATTGTGAATCCTGCAAAATCAACAACAACCAATGTCGTTATAATTATGTGTTTTTTTTTAAAGGCGAATTTGTAAACGATAAGTTTATAGAAATGTTCGTGGTTATATCTTTACGTGGAATAACCTCTACGCAAACTAAAAGCAATGAATCCTGTGACCGAAAGAAGAAATGTTCAACAAGCCGCACCAGTGTGCAATAAAGTTGAGAATGATTTTTCTAAAGATAGTAACGGGGTAAGGAACCACTGTATATCAGGTAACATCCGTATAATTCCTATTAACAAAGAGACTTACATTTATCTTTCAACGAAAGTATGATTCGATGCGTTTAATGTATTTGAAATTAGATTCTTATGTTCGGATAGATTTCATCAGTAAAGCCATCATTTATTCGTTGATGACTTGTTAAAAAATATCAAGAGAGTTTTATCCTAATGAAACATCATTGACGGTACGAAAAGGCTTACGTTAGATTATGGTGGCTGTCAGCCTAAGGCCAACACACTTAGACCAATGTTAGGTCCATTGTGATACCACACAGATCTATTGCTTTCTTTCACAACTCGTTAAACCATGTGGATAGACTTCTAACGAAAAGGCTTACATCGTTGAAAAACTATTTGCTTTATTATTCGCAATACGACGTGCTTACACTAAACCGGATATTTTTAAAAATTTTCGCAAATTGTGTAAGTCAATAAGAAGATCCTGCGTATAAAAAAGACGGCGTATGAGTCTCCTAGTTCCAGAGGATCGAAAAGTCCCGCGATCGGGAAAACATCCGAAGCTTTTAAAATAAGCCAAGTAGCAGGCTCTTTAAAACAGTGTTTAAGTAATTTTTTCAGCAGCTTGGAAAGGAGCAAGAACAGAATTCTCGTCAAAAATTACTTGAAAAAAGCTTTAGACAATAAGGCCGGGGATGGGGGTGTTTTCTCCGACAGGCTGAATCCTCGTTTCACCGTCTTCCCAAACACTTTAGCGTATTCCAGACAGACATTATGGTGATTAGAGAAGTCTTCTCTTGGCTAAAAGAAAACGTGATATCAGATTAAGACATCTGCATTTCCCCGATATAAATTCTTTAGTGGCCCTAGGATGCACAACAGCTCTCAATGAGATGGCGAAGCAGTTGAACGTTAACTTTTGTTGGGAGCGGGGCAAAGGGATATGCCGGTGAGTTCGAGGGCGGATGAATTCACCAAAATATATGCAACTACTTTACATTTGCAAACTGAAAAATGCTCCCTATGCACCAGTAGCTTGGCGTGAAGAATTTACAATATGAAGTCGAAGCGAAATATATACATGTTGTATATATATACTGGGCCTTACTAATAATCAAACACTAATGTCGACTACTAGTTGGCTGCCAGCTTAACTTAAAATGTACAGCATTATCGAAAAGGTACCAATAAACAATTTGACCTCCAGCTTTACTAGTCCGAGAACTTTATTTGAATCTATTACATTTGCTGTCAAGGAAGTTGTCAAAACAGATGTCAAATCCAGTGTTTTATTTTTATTCGGCACAGTTTACAACACAATATAAGATAAACAAAACAATTGCATATAATAGGTACATTTATTTGTTCATAGGTTGTCTGTGACGAAAAATTTAAAATTGTGGACATAGTGGCCCGTTGGAGAGGATCAGCCCACGACTCTCGCATATGGAGGGAATCCGTGATAGCAAGTCGCCTGCAAAATGTCGACTTGCGAGGAGGAGTTGTGTTAGGCGACGGTGGATATGCCTGCTCAAAAAATTTGTTGACACCGTTCAGACTATCTGCACAATTAAGTCCAGCTGAACAACGCTACAATCGAGCACATATACGTACCCGAAACCATGTAGAACAGCTTTTCGGTTAACTGAAGAATAAATTTAGATCTTGTTTCAATGGCATACAAGTCAATTATGAAACTGCAAAAGCCACTATTGTTGAAATAGCAATATTGCACAATATTTCAAAGGAGCGGTCAAACGGTAAGCAGAAATTTGTTAATCAGAACTAAAACAGTATTTAATAATTTTTATTTACAGCTTTCCTTAGCGATTTGTCTGGTTCGGAACAATACCCTGATATGACAGAACCCGAGTCCGAAAACGTTGATCCCTATGATTCAGCAGAAGATGAAAATATGGCCCCTAATTCAACAAGAAGAATGTCCGGGAGCGCTTATAGATCGCGCTTTATCACCAAGTATTTCATAAATCCACAATAAGACACAAAATAGCATTATGTAGATATTTTATTTTTTTTATCAAATAAACAAATTAACATTAAAAAGGAACGCATTTACAGTTATTTCAGTCATTTAAACATGAACTTAAAAAAATTGAAATAAATGAATAAAACATTAAAAAGGAACGCATTTACAGTTATTTCAGTCTTTTCAACATGAACTTAAAAAAATTTAATTAAAACGAATAAAAAAACATAATTCCTCTAAAAAACGTAAACATTAAATAAATGATACACTAATGATGCGGAGAAAACTCTAACATGTTCTCTCCTCCTCATTTTTAATTTGTAAACAAAGTAAAATCAACTTTTTTTCCTCCACCTGAAGTTTTATCCGCTGAACTTGCTCTTTGAGGTCAAAAATTCGATTGGAACTTTCACTTTCCTTTTCTATTTGAATAATCCTTTTTTTAAGGAGCTCTTCCGACGTCGCAGTTGTTGGAAAAACCCGTTTCCTTTTATTAGATGTTGTAGCGGTAGCTGTTTTTTTTTTTGTTTTGGTGAAAAAGAGTTATATCTCGCACTACCTGGCGCCGCTGTGCTTTCCCTTAGCGATCCCGATGGAACGTTTGGTGATTGATTTTCTCTGTGGAACAGAAATAGGATTCAATTAATATGCATACACATTTATGACTTATGCCAGTTAAAAACGAAATGGTATTAGGTACTCACAAGTTTTCTAAAAATTTGTTTTTTTGAGAACGAAAAATACCACTTTTTGGGCTACCTGCTTGCGGGGTATTTCTGTTTTTTCCCGGTGATAAGGACTCCCGTTCTCTGAAGAATATAAAAAAATATAGTACGAGTGTATACATGTTTTCAGCAATAGCATGTTTCTGTTATACTTACATTTCTTTTGTGTGAGTTTCCTTAAAACAATCGCATCGGAATCGTATTTAGACATTATCCGCTTGAAAGTCTATGGCGGATAATTCTTCTATTTCGAAATCCATTTCCGGTTCTTTAGGTGGCGTTCCACTACCAGTTTGTCGTTGGCCGATTTTAAATTTAGAAATGTTGGATCGAGCTGTGTGTTTAAATCGATCCATTGCTCTCGTAGTTGTTTCAAAATAAATTGATAGCCACTGGCGACAAACCCAGAACGTACTTGCTCCCAGGCTTCGATTTTTTTTATCATTGATGTATGATTTAGTTTGCTATCAATAATGCTCAGTAATGGTCGGACCAAAGTCACAAGATGCTCCTTCATTTCGGGAGTCCAGTTTGCAGACCTTGGTCTCTTTATTTTTTCCATTTTTTTTAAATATATTTTTTTTCCCAACAAAAACAAAAACAAACTACTCTGGACAGCAAATGAAAACGAACTCAGCTGATTGTTTTGCATACGTCTAATTCCATAGGTACCTACTTGACGATGGGCTAGTGATGCCAATTAAGCTTAAGTGAAATGTTTTTTCATACCTATTGGTACTAGGAAATATGGTTTTGTTTTAATATAGATATCACATTTTGCCATGTCTCCCTATTTATTATTGTTAACATACGCAATTGGTAAAACAAAAGGCCTAGCTTCTCTCAACCATTCGTTTGTGTCAGTTTTTATTTTTGGGACGAATGAAAGGGATCTACAGTTTTATGCCGTATTCGAACGAGTGAATTCAGAAGCCTTCTCATGACAGTTGTACTCTGGGAACTTTGTCAGATGTTCACGAGAGGTGGAGAAGCTGAAAAAGAAATAAGGTGTGCTTTGTGTTTTTTCGGAAGTCGAATCTGTGACCCCTGGCTCAGTAGTCCAGCACACTAACCACTGAGACACTGCACCCACACGCCATTGTTACGTACTATTAAATAAATAAGTTCGGCAAACCACTGCCGTAAGTGATCTGTGTTATAGTTTAACCTGTCGTCTCTTTTAATTTTTGGAATGGGCCCGACTCCGACCCGAGAAACAGCATCAATAAGCCATCTCGCTCCAACTTAGGAATAACCTATTGTGATATTTCACATAGGTTAAGAAACTGTGCTATGGTCTTGTGAAGAAGAAGTAGTTTGTTTGTGTGAACAAGGAGCAGTTATTGTAAAGTATGAATCCATTCCAACATTAAAAATCCTTGTCGAAAAATATATGACGCATTTTTGCATATTCTTTTTTTGGGAGCTCGCATAATCCTGTCAATTTTAATTTTATTTCATGGGAAGTAGGTATATTCTTCCTCTATGCATTCGCATATACTTCCTCTATGTATATACATACTAGCTGCACCTGCCCGGCTTTGCCCGTGCCCGAGAATTCTATTGGCCAATATGTTCGAGTAGACTTCCTTATAATTGTCTATAGCGGGTATCCGGCGTATGTTGCTGCGTCTAAAAAAAGAAGACCGATTTTGACCAAAGTTCACAGTAACACTCTCAGGCCAATACCGAAGATTGCCTGATTTGAGCTCAACCGGTGAAAGGGACTGCACGTTTTTCTCCGCATGGCTTAGGCAGCTCACACAGCTTCGTTGTTCCGTTTAGGGTAGGTGCTTGTTGTCTGACAGGCGCCTATGTCACCTTACTTCTGCGAATCAAACAACAAAGCGAAAATAAAAAACTTCGATTGAATCACTTTTCATTCACTTCCACACCGATTGTTATCAATGTTGGAAAAGCAACTTTCCGATGTCCGATTCACAAAAAAATGCAAAAAAATTTCAATAAGAGTTATTTGAATAAAATATTGAACACACGATATCTCAAGAATAAAAGTGCGCACAAATTCCACAATAAGCTTGAAACGTTCGTGTGGTCTCCCTCTTTCATATGCTTGTTCGGATAACAAAATAAGTGACGTCTGTACGGTCTCTGTATCTGCGTCGTAATTTACACGCATACGCACATATGCATGTGTACTCACTCAAATGCCCATATCTCACACACCGATGCAGATATAGCCAAACATAACAACCTTCGTGCAGACGTCGCCTTTCATGGAAAAAAATTTCATTGGAATCGGTTAACGCGTTTGGCCAAACACCGGCAACAAACACAAATATGGATTGATTTTTATATATAGAAAATATTACACAAAAAAACTTTTTATTATTTCACTTAAATTTGTTTTTTTTTTCAAAGCACATGATACTCGTACCTACTAATGAAACACACAGTGTATAAATACATTGTCAATTTTTTTTTCTTTTTTAAGAAACACAAACTTTACACACCGATGCAGATACAGACATCGCACATACATAACATCCTTCGTATAGACGTCACCTTTCTTAAAAAAAAAATTTCATTGGAATCGGTTAACGCGTTTGGCCAAACACCGGCAACAAACGCAAATATGGATTGATTTTTATATACATATATATATAAATAGATATAGATATATTCTCATATCAATTTTAATTCACAAAAACTCACAAAATCGCAATGAAGAAATCCGAATCCGACAGCGCCACCAAACATGGAACAAAATTGGCTTCTCCATTGATCGATAATAGATGGCGTTACGTTGCGTGTCTATCTGACAGTTCAATTGTGATACGATATGTTACATTCAAATGTGATTCTTTATTTGGTTGTTGCCAAAATAAATAAATACAAAATGAAAAAAAAAAAAAAAAATTAAAAAAAATCGAAAAAAACCTGTCGTAACACGCTGGGTGGTCAAAATAAGCCATTTTGAAATTTAGATTTTTTTTTCTTCTAAAACCCGTGCTGAGAAAATACCTTTCCAACAAAGTATAAATCATCAAAATCGGTTCGGCCAATCTCGAGTTATGCGGTTACATCGCTTCGGACACTTTCTTTTATATATATAGATATACATATATGTAGTTGTATTATTTACAAATATTTACAAATAATCCAACATAACCCTATGTGTGATTGCATTAGAATTGTATCTCGTGACCATAATGCCTGAAACACAATCACGCTTTGGAGCGTCGCGTTGACAGATGCATCAAGTTATATCTTCGCAAAACTAGAAGTTTTGTACAATCGCAAGTTATAACTTGATACATCTGTCAACGCGACGCTCCAAAGCGTGATTGTGTTTCAGGCATGATAGTATTAGTGAACCTTTCCAAGCGTCTGAACTGACTTGCATTTTTGACCACTTAAATTTTGAAATGTTACGTGTCTCTTACTCCCAAATGCGTTTTAATTATCTGAAGCGCCACAGCGTTCGAAATTGGGAATAATGATCTGATTTTCCTTAACTTTTGGACTTTTTTCGAAATTTGTAGTTGCACAAATTAAAAATCAATCAATTTAAGACCAATAGAATGCTGGGACTCATTTTAATTCACGGTGTATTAATAGATATAAATGCTTCAGCTAACATTATTAGGTACTAATATATATTACTAAATACTCATTTGATACCATAATACTTGCATGCATGGCAACATTTCTTCTCAGACCGAATCGTGAAAGAATAATAATTTGTGTTAGTGTAGGACTTTGACATGACTTTCCGAACATTAACATTTAACCTTACACTTAACGATTTTCTGGCAACTAAATTTGTTTATTGGTACAGGCATTTTGGAAAGTCTGGAGTCTTTGCATTAAGTGCCAGACTAAGTTTGATTATTGGCACTGTTAAAATCCAGTTTTCACACGGAATACTTTCTGGATATCGAAAATCAGACGAGGTAAGCGAGCGTTGAACAAGCAGGAGCCAAAGACAGCACGGTGTTAAAGAAAAAGAGGGATAACAACTTATTTCTTCTCAATAGCATTTATCCAGTGAGACAGACAATAACATAGGTTAAGTTTTAATAATTGTAATTATAATAATTTAGGCATATTTACATACCTGTTCATTATTTGAAACTTTATAAGACAATCACAATCAGTAGTAGTTGTATCGTATTGGCATACGAGTCACCAGACAAAATCATTCATATGTAATTGTATACAAATACATAGAAAGGGAATCGTCGTTCTACTGCGCGTACGACTGTACCTCTCTATTGTATTTTAGTCCACTTCCGTGAGTACAAGCGGATATGTGGATGGAAAAAAACAGAGTTTCAGAACGCCATGGCAATCGAAATATCTCAATGCAGGGACTCGAAAACGTTGTGGAATCTTCTTAATAAAAAAAATGAAAAAAGGCTTAAAATTGGGGTAAATCTCGATGCAAATCAATTAGAGAATCATTTTAAGAATATGTTAAATCCATCAAACTCTATTTACCTATCTAAGTTTCAGTATGCGGTACCGAATTCAACGAATGAGCTCCTTGATAGCCCCATAATGGAAGAAGAAGTTAAAGGATGGCTGGTTAAGAGCAAGGACCGAAAAGCACCTGGAACTGACGGTATTCCTGTCGAATTCTACAAATATGCGACTGACGAACTTATAACATTGCTCACAAAGGAATTTAATAGAATATTTGAAACAGGAGACATCCCATCCAGTTTTAAACAGAGTGTGATTTTTCCTATCCTCAAAAAAGGCGACCCTAATCAAGCAGAAAACTATCGAGGAATAGCATTTATAAATTCGTCCTTAAAAATATTAATGGGTATCCTGGCTAGGAGCTTTCAAGAGTGGACCACGCAAAATCGCCTTTTGAGCCAATTCCAGGCTGGTTTCAGAGATAACCACTCAGCGACAGATCAAATTTTCATCTTAACAACTGTGGCACAGAACTGTATTAGATTAAAAAAAAAAACTGTTTGCGTTTTTCGTGGACTTCAAGGCAGCCTTTGACACGGTAGATAGGAGCGCACTTTTCTACAAATTATATAATAAAGGTCTCTCTAGGAAGTTTGGAAATCTAATCGAAAAACTGTATGAAAAAACATTCTCAGTAGTTTGGGACGGCAAGCAGTTAGGAGATTCTTTCGAAACGGTGACAGGCGTTAAACAGGGATGCAACTTCAGCCCTCTAGCATTCATCATGTTCATTGATGACATAATAGAATACCTAGGTGGAGGTATAAGAATGGGAGGGATCCTCATAAAAGCACTGCTGTATGCAGATGATTTGGTGTTGCTGGCAGACACTCCGGAGAATTTACAAAGAATGATTAATCAGCTACAAAGATACTGCCATGAGTGGAGGTTAAACGTCAACTTAACTAAGTCTAAGACAATGGTATTCAGAAAAGGTGGAGGAAGGTATGCAAGAAACGAAAAGTGGTTCTTTGACGGACAGGAGTTGGAAACAGTCAAATCTTACAAGTATTTGGGTATGAACATATGCAGCAACATGAACATGGAGCACCACTTTAAGGAGAAACTTACAGTGGCTAAGTCGGCGATGAGTGCAGCCTGGAGAAATTGTCTCGAAGATAAACAAATATCGATTAGAATTAAATATCAAATATTTCAGGCTGTTTCCAAATCAATAATGATGTATGGGGCACAAGTGTGGGGTTATAAGCAATACGACACAGTAGAAAAACTTCTCCGGTTCTTTTTAAAAAGAGTTTTTAATTACCGCAGTGTACACCTAATGATATGCTGTTGGTCGAAACTGGTCTGTCACCTATATTTACGGAAACGCTAAGACTCCACTTCAACTACATACAAAAAATTATGTCCTTGAGCGACGAAAGGTTGACTAAACGTGTACTAAATCATGTTTTACAGGCGAAAATATTGTTTATCGAGGAATGGCAAAAACTCTCAGAGTTCTGCGGACACACTTTAAATATAGATGCGGAAAATATTACTCATTGGAAGGAAGAGTTCAATAATATCATTTCTGCGGTCGATGAGAAGATCCACGCAGACTGTTGTGAAAAGGTAAAAAGTTCTATTCACCGAGGGATATATGCCCACTTAAACCACAGCCTATGTGAAAATAACTATTTCAACGAAAGATACTCTACGGAATTAATATCAATGATTTTCAAGGCCAGAGGAGAGATACTGAATTTAAATTTTATACCACACCGGGAAGATCTGCCAATAACCTGCTCTTTGTGCAATCTGCGAGAGAGGGAGAACATCTATCACTTTCTGGGCAGATGTCCTATTTTAAAAGAGTTCAGACTACAGATTTATGGGAAGCGAGATTTGGAAGAAGCTGAGGTGAGAACCATCTTAAATGGCTCAGACTGGATCAAATTGTACAGTTACTGTAAAATAGCATTAAAATATAGGAGGGCAATTATAGAAGAATCTTTTTAAACAATTGTAAAAATTTTGTCAAACCCGGGCAGACGGCTTTAAGCCATGTCTTAAATTTAATAGTCATAAACAAATTGTAAATGAATTCTGGAATAATAAATATTTATCTTATCTTATCTTATCTAGTCCACTTCCAGCCAGCAAGCAATAAACATGGGTTTTTTCTGAGCACAGCCCTTTTTCCCAAACAAAGTTGTCGGTGTTTTTTTTTTCTTTCCACGTTACAGTTCAATAATGTACATTTTGGTCCACGTCTAGCCGGATCTTTGAGCCAGCGGCATATGGACTGCGTGGAAAGAAAAGCGAATTAGTGCAAGCGTGTCGGGATAATGAAAAGTGCCAGCGTAATAAAATCCATAATAAAGTGCCAGCGTAATAAAACCCCTAATAAGTAGCGTACCTAATAAAAACCATAATAAGTGCCAGTATAATAAAAACCTAAATAGCGCAAGCGCAAAAGAGTATAAAGAAATTCAGTGAAAATTCCGTGAAATTATATGGAAAATGCAGAAAGTAAAGACGCAATAGAATTGCACCCAAAGAAACAGCAAAGCCTACATAAAATCTATAAATAACTTCGCACAAGCAGAAGTGGATTATCGCCAACGACCAACGAACAGCGAAGCAAGCGCACAACCACCACCACACACACATGCGTACAGCGAGAGAGCAAGCGAATATACAACAGGTATACGGTATACTGCCAGCGAACAAAATACATAATAATAATAATAATAAAGTAAATTGCTATGTGTGGTGTGTGAAGTGAAAGAAGAAAATTGGCAAGGCGAGCAGTGGCATACGAGTGGTTTAGTTTATTTGTTTTGTTATTTTTTCTTCGTGAGTTCAAATATCTTTTTTGGTGTCGTCATTTGATACTACGGACTAGGGCGTCAGTGTGTTTTTTTTTCTTGTTTTTTTTATATGGAGTAGGGTGAGAGTGTTTTTGTTTTTTTTTTTGCATTTATGCCGGCATAGGTAGGTAATAGTGGACAAGTTCTGATAGCGATCATGATTCATTTAGAATAGCGAGGAACAGCGATAGGAATAGCGATACGGAATAGCAATATGGATAGCAGTACGTACAGTGAGCGAGCGAATTTTATGTGATCTATGTACGTATCATCCAGACACAAGGGCCAGCTTTATTTTTTTCTGACATGCGCATGTCAAGGCTAGGTAGAGTACAGCTCAGCCAGCATACCGAATTATCAGAACAATGAAATTCGAGGGAAAGCAAAAATTATAAATCACGAAAGCGAGCCTGCAGGCGAATAGCGAAGACAGTGATGGATTTGAAAACAAATTCAGGAAAGCTAGCGAACAAGCCAGCCATACGAAAAGCGTAAGGATAGGGTTATTTAGTTTTTACTCGTTTTGCCGCGGACAGCGATAAAGGAATAGCGCAGCCAGTCTCTTGCCAGGTCCAGCAAATTAATTTAATATTTATTAAAGGCATTCTATTTTTTCTTTACAGAAATACAGCCAGCGAAACAGCGTTTACCGCGGCAATCAATGCCATACAGCGCACCGCCAGCTACACGGAGAGCGTAGAGTTTTCGCTAGAGGACAGCGTTGGGTGAACCGTCCGCCTGGAGAGACTTGAGGAGGCATGGGCTAACCTTGGCAAAGTACATGCCAAACTTCTGGAGAGCGCAGCCAGTCAGCGGACAGCGGAAATCGAGGCCGGAATGGTCCGAGCGGAATCGCTATACTGCGACACTAAGACAACCCTACGACAACCCTAATGAAATAAAAAAATAACGTTTACAATGTTTTAAGCTAGTTTATTTAACAATACGAATTTTTTCAGGCTAAAAGAACAAAATGTTTTTTACATTTAGATTTTATTTACAAACCAAAAACCAATTCTTCATCAGTTAAAAAAAATATAAATTACTTTTCGACTTTTTTTAAAAATATTTTTCTTACATTTTCATAAATAAACGTGTCTTCAGTCAATTTTTTTATTCAACAAAAAAACACTTAAACAAAAAGAAAAAAATATTGTTTATTTTACTATATTCTTTATTTTACTATATAAATTAAAAGAAATATATAAATTAAAAGAAAGATTTGTCAAAGGCCCCTATTGCGAGTGGCGATTACTGATAGATGAGCGACATTTATCTATTGTCAATCGTCGATTGTAGATTTTGGTATTGCGAATGGCAATCGTGACATTTGTCGTTTGTCTATCGTCGATTGCAGATTTTGGTATTGTGAATGGCAATTGTGATTGACATTTGTCGATTTGACAATCGCTTGTTGTCGTTTAAATTTTTCTGATCGACTGTGTGAAAACGAACACAAAAATATTGTTTGCAAACATGTAAGTTGGTTAAATACAATTAAAGTGCATATTCTTCTTAATAACACGAATAATTATAGGTCGAAGGTAGTCAGCAACACAAAACAGCTCGAGCAATTGGTGAAATATATGGAAGAAAACCCAAATATTGCTAAAGGAATTTGTGCTAAGACTCCTGCCAAGAAAAGATGGGAGCGGTTTGCCGTACATCTAAATAGTTTAGGACCACCAACAATATGTGCTCCACTTGATTGTTCATCCTCATCAACGTTAATATCTTCAGGTGTATATTCATCGAGATCTGGGACATTATAAGATATGCAAATGTTATCCAAAGCTGCACAAACATTTGTAATCTGTGTAGCTTTTTTAGGACTATAATGCAGTTCTCGTGCTCTTAATAGACACCTAAATCTATTTTTTAAGATACCTATAGTGCGAATTTATTTGTTTTGAATTTTTGACGTTAGCTACTGTCAAGAAACTCTCAAAGCATTTCGTAATTCACAGTAACCCAGATGTTATTCACAATAACTCAAACTTCTGTCGATTGTGTTACACAATACCAACACGAAAATTAATCGACACAATCGACAATTGTCGTGTCGATTGCCAATCGACACTCGCAATAGGGGCCAAACTGTTTTGCCCCAGTGTTGTTCTAAGATAAGTTTCGATTCTTTTAAGGGTGGAAAATAATCTTTCAACGGATGAAGTTGTCAAAGGAAAGGTTAAGATAAGAAACCTCAATCAAGATTGTCTGGTAAATACCTTCGTGGTTTTACGCGAACAACAAGCAAAAATATCTTAGCGTAACACACATGTAGTTCTTATTTAATTTTGAATAAAAATGTATGACAAATTAATGTTTGTCTTTATTTAACGGATCACCCCGTACCATTTATCTCTATCTTACACAGTACTTAATATATCCACACAGACGTATTTGCTGATAAGAACTGATAAAGAAAACGTCGAGAGTGTCCCTAGTCCCTACTCATTATATGGATATACTCTGCACGCGACAAACTTCCAGCGCAAAAAAACCCTTCTCGTTCAAAAGGGATTTGAACGAAATGGTGCGCACAAAACAGCATTTTTTTGCTTGTGCGTTCCTGACTTTCAATTGTATCATTTCGTTGCAGAATACACAAGATCAGGTGGTTTGAACAATGGTTGTTACAGCGCTTGATCTATGTTTTGTCTTGTTCCTGTATTCGTTTCACACATTGTTCTGAACGTAGATGACGTTGAGAAATTATTTGCTCTACTTAAGAAGGCGTCTTAGCAATAGTGAATTGTTGATTCACTGAGCAAGGTGAAAGGAAAGTCACTGGACGTTTGATGAACGTTATAAAGGTATTTTATTTAATGCTGATAATTCTAACTGCCAAATTCGAATGTCTAACAAATCTTACAGTGCTTTTGAAGAAACCTCGGTGGTTATATACCTACCACCTCAGCTGTAACTCATATGGTCATTGACATTGACCGTGAAAATGTTTACTTAAGTGTGAGTTATATAAATATGACTTTACAATAAATTTTAACTAATACATGGATGATTATACCATTTGCATGGTTGAGTGCAATGGGAGAGAGGCAACTGACGGATGAAAATTACCTCGAAGCCTGGAGCCGGCTCAGCCAGCTATACAACAGGAAATACTCCATCTGTCGTGAGCTCCTGCGACGTTTTACGAATCTGCCAGCTTTGCCAGCGAGCCCGAAAGCGGACGACCTACAGAGGATGTCCAACGTCACCCACGAGACGTTGCGCCAGCTACGAGCACAAGACATTCCAGTGGAGCATTGAGGCATGTTTATCGTGCACATGTTGCATTAGCGACTAGACAGCGAGACAGCAAAACAATGGGAGCTCCAGCGTAGCTCTAAGACTCCAGCCACCAAGGAGATCTTGGAGTTCCTAGATAAACAAGCAGCTGCGATCATCCACCAACCCCACAGCCAGCATCCCAGGCCAGTGGAATTAGCCAGCAGTTCTCGACCAGTGCGGTCAGAGGTTCGCTTCAGCCAGTTCGAGAGTGGGCGTGCTGGGCACCTCCAGGGTAGTGCGATCCAGCGAATCTTAGAGCCAGCGAGACCAGTCAGCCACTTTGCAAATCCAGCAACCAGAGCCATCACGGGAGCCATACCCTGCCGTCACCGGTGCGAGGTGTGCAATGAAGAACACCACCTGTACAACTGCCAGCAGTTCCTGGAGTTGAATTTGAGAACCAGGACGAAGTTTATTAGAGCCAGAGGTCTCTGCGAGAATTGCCTGAAGATTGGGCATGGAATCCAGCAATGCTACCAGAGCGGCTGCCCACACTGCCCTGGGGAGCAGAAACACAATAGCAGTCTGTGTCCAGCCTGAGATCACCAGCAGCCAGCAGCAGTATTACGAGTAAAAGTAGAAGCAGCCAGCGAGAAGAGGACGTCGCATCGTGAATGACTAGCGGAGCCAGCATGCAAGCGACGGATGATAGCCGGCGGGCCAGCAAACCAACAAGCCAGCGAGAAAGCCAACCGGCCAGACAACAACAAGCCAGCTACAGTCTATACTCCGCAAGCAAACCTAAAGCCGATACAGGGAACATCCAAGGTTCCACTAGCAGATCCAGATTACTGGAGAAGAGCTCAATTTGATATACTCTAGGCGTCGGATTCTTCGCAAAGATGTTAGCCAGCTCAATCCCAAGAAGCATCGGAGATGTGGTGATGATAAATACCGCCTTTGGAACAGTGATTTTCGGGTCTCATCCGATGAACATGGACAGCGAAACAGGGGATGTTATGTTATGTCAGTTGCAAGGTGCTGTGACATGGACATGGTGGGACGACTCTGGGAGATGGACCAGATTACTTCGCACCCAACCAGAAGGAGGGAAGAGCAGGAAGTTGAAGACAACTTCATTCGTACAGCTAAGCGATACGAGGAGGGTCGTTTTGTGGTCACGATTCCACTAAAACCAAATGCCAGCGGAATTGGATGTTCGAGAGAGATAGCGTTAAGAAGATGTACCTATGTATCTTGAGCGAAAGCTGGAGAGAGATCCTGTATTAAAGGAGAAATACATGGGCTTCATGCGAGAGTATGAGTCATTAAAAAAAAAAAAAAAAAATTCCGAGTGGTTTTTGATTTCAGTTGTCAAACGGACAATGGAATCTCACTCAACGAGGTGCAACAGCTTGGGGAAAAGCTACAGCGAGATCTACCGGAGACAGAGTTGCGTTTCCGACGGCATCGGATAGTGTTCAGCGCCGACATCAAGATGATGTTCAGGCAAGTACGAGTGGCAGCCCATCAATGGGATCTGCAAAGAATATTTTGGCGTGAGTCGCCAAAGGAAAAGCTACAAGAATACTGGTTGACAGTAGTCACCTATGGTATGACATCGTCAGCGCACAATGCTGTGCGGGCCGTCATACAGTGCGCAAGGGATGCAAGCGAATCATTTCCGGATGCAGCGAAAATAATAGAGAGTGACCTATACATGGATGACTGTGTATCAGGCAGCGACAGCGAACAGCAAGCGTTTACGACAGCCAGCGAAGTTGATAGTGTATTAAGGACAACAGAGATAGCGGGAGAGATCAGCAAGCGAAAGATACTGAGTTGTATAGCTCAGTAATACGACCCTAACGCCCATTTCACACATAGCCGGCAGCCGGGTAACCGGTACCGACTACCCGGTCGTTGGGAATGCATTCTTCACACCTGCAAACCAAAACCGTCGCCGGTTAACCGGTGGCCGGCTGCCGGCTTTGCTCACTGCCAGTAACAGTGCTGGGGAAGATCCTAATTCAGGATATGTGGAGGTTAAGTCTTGATTGGGACTAGGAGGTACCAGACGAAATACAATACAGAAGGACAGTTTATTGGAAAGGGATTCGACAGCTGGAACGATTTCGAATAGACAGATGGTTAGGCACTGGCAGAAAGGTGAAAATCCAGATTCATGGGTTTTCATATGCATCGACGACAGCGTATGGTGCAGTAATATATGTAAGGGTAGAGCAAGCGAACAGACAGACTACGAGCAAGCCAGTGGCAGCAAAGACACGAGTTGCGCCACTCAAAACTGTGACAATGCCACGTTTGGAGCTGGCAGCAGCCGAGTTACTAAGCAGACTGATGGTGGGCTACTGACAGCTATGGAATGGACAGCGGCGGATTATGTGTTGTGGACTGACTCTATGGTCACATTGCATTGGATGCAAAAGCTTCCGCACACTTTAAAGACATATGTAGCGAATCGTATAGCAGCAATACAAACAAATACCGATGTGACTAAATGGCGGCATGTCGTCACAAAGGACAATCCACCGGACTTGTTTCGTGGAGTACTGCCAGCGGAATTGTGTGACAACGAGTTGTGGTTACACGGTCCAGCGTGGTTGACTAAGAAGGAAACCCAATGGCCAGCCGGGCCAGTAGAGCTGAAATAGCCAGCAGCAGCATGTGATGAAGAGATGCATGTATGCATAGTGACAAAGTTTATGGAAAGCATTGGCATCTGGATGCCAGAACAGCAAGCAACAATTGCGATGGCAGATTATACGAGCAAGCTGGAAAAGGCGTTAAGCATTCTCGGATACGTATTCCAATTTGTGAATGCTCTGAAAGCGAAGCGGCAAGCGGAAGGACAGCGGCAAGTGAAAAAACAGCGAAGCGGTGAGGATGCCTCGGTGGCACTGCAAGTGCAGGAAAGAGTATCTGCTATGCAGTATTTGATTCGGAAAGCGCAAGAGGAAAGCTATGGAAAAGAAATTTCGTCTCTTCGCGAGAACGGACAGCTACCAGAAGCCAGCAAAATCGAGTCTCTTAGACCCGGGTTCGACAGCGATGGTATTCTACGTGTTGGTGGGACACTACATAGAGCGAGCGGAAAGTACGAGAGGCCTCATACCGCGATAATTCCTAATTAATCGCGATTGGCATGGCTACTCATGGAGCAAGCGCATCGAATAACAAAACATGGTGGCGTGCAGGTAATGATGCAATTCATCCGCCAGCAATATTGGATGCCGAAATTGCGAAGCAAGCTAAGGAACTATTTGCATAAATGTGTAATTTGTGCACGATATAATTACCGATTCTAACAGCAGCTGATGGCAGATTTGCCAGCGGATTGAGTGTGAGCGGGAAAAGTGTTTCTAAACACTGGTGTCGATTATGTGGGACCATTTACACTCAAGGTGTTGGACAGAGAGGGTTGGCAGATTGCCAGATGAAAATCTTGGGTAGCGATTTTTGTGTGCCTCAAAACAAGACCGGTACACATCGATGTTGTCAGAGATCTGACATCGATGTCCTTTATCGCCTGTTATGAACTATTCATTAGCAGGCGTGGCAGATGCGAGCGAAGGTACAGCGACAACGGCACATCCTTTGTAGGTGCTGCCAAGGAGATCAAGCGAGCGTTTACTGAATGGGAACTGAATGGAGGTTTATGGTGCCAGCAGCCCTACACCAAGGCGGCATATACGAAGCAGCGGTCAAATCAATGAAACATCATTTGAAGCGAATAGTTGGACAGCGAGTGTTAGAGTGCGAGCAATTCCTGACATTGCTCATCAGTATAGAGGGCATATTAAATTCACGCCCACTACATCCATTAAGTGATGATCCAGCGGACATGTAAGTGTTAACGCCAGCGCATTTCTTGGTAGGCGAGCCAATAGTGCTGCCACCACCGATAGCGACCGAATACGAAAGCGGTTAAAATGCTAAAGGAACGGCAAGCGATGTTGCAGCATTTTTGGGCAAGATGGCGTAAGGAATATCTTGTGACGTTGCAAGAGCGAAAGAAGTGGAGAAGGGAAAAGGAAGGCTTGAAAGTGGGACAGCTAGTGTTGATTAAAAGCGAGAATTTTCCGCCAGCGCAATGGTCTATGGGACGGGTGTGCCAGCTAATCACAAGCAAGGACGGTTTAGTCCGGTCTTCTTCTTTTTTTTCTTCTTTTCAAGACAGCTAGCGAGGCCAGTACAGAAGATTTGTATATTACCAGTCGACAGCGATCATACAGCGTAGTGCAGCCAGCACCGATAATGCAGCGCAATCAGCAGTGATTACACAGCGTAGCCAGCAGCAAGAGAACAGCACAGCGAGCGGCCAGAAGTGGCCACCCAGCGCAGCCAGCCGCCAGAAGCGAAAGACGACAGCAACTGTACCAGCGAACAGAGCAGAAGCAAGGAGGCCTAAAAGAAAACATTCCGTTTTCGGTGGCACTGTATCGTATTGGCATACGAGTCAGCAGACAAAATCATTCATATGTAATTGTATACAAATACATAGAAAGGGTATCGTCGTGCTACTGCGCGTTCGACTGTACCTCTCTTTTGTATTTTAGTCCACTTCCAGCCAGCAAGCAATAGACATGGGTTTTTTCTGAGTACAGATCTTTTTCCCAAACAAAGTTGTCGGTGTTTTTATATTTCTTTCCACGTTACAGTTCAATAATATACAGTAGTAGTTAATTTGTATCTTATAAACTACTAATTCAGGCCAGGCAACAGACTAAACAAAACTTGTTAATTTTATTGTAACGAAGAGTGGGCAATTCTTGCAATAAAGAATCGACGCTAAATATCAAGACTACATTCTTAGACCACCGACAAAACCGAGTTCTGAATTAAGTTGACAGATGAAAATATGGAGAACCCAACGGCAAATTTTAAAGTAAAATGCTGCCGAATTCGCATTCAATAAAATAACGAAATATATCTTTTAAGGATGATGTTGCATTTTGCTGCATGTGTAAAATCTTTTTGCTATAAAAACATTATGACCTTTCTAATAATAGTGGTACAAATGTGAAAGGAGGAATACGGTAGTACGAAGGCGTCGAGAGTAGTACAGTACTACCAAAGTACTACTTTCGGCAACGCTGATGTGGTATTTGCTTAATGATCTAAGAAGGTACCTATACTTACTTATTTAAACTCTGACCAGGGTTTGTGAAAAAGATACACAGAAGATCTCTTACCCAGCTTTGCATGCCTCAGTTCTTCCCGGAACCTGAAAATGGGAAAGGGGATTGATGTTATCTTCTCTACATACTCTGTCCAGAGTTTAAATAAATAAGAGTTGGGTACATACCATAAACCACATTATGTCTACCACATAGCAGTACAGTATTTCACTTTCCCCTTACACTTGGTCCAAAATGGTATATTGGTTTGTCACTCCTAGGACTTTTCTATGCCCACAAATGAATCTCTGATATATACTTATATATGTCTAAGTAAACTATCCCACAATATAGCGAGAACAAATAGTATATTGTCTGCCGGCAGCCGCTGTTGCATAGCGAAATGTTGCTGGCTATGTTCTACAGCTTTACGACTATTTTGGGTCAACATTGTTATTGGCTACATATATATCCACACATCTCTCCATATCAAGAAAAGGTTAACCATCCGTTTACTCCAACGAGAATCCAAGAATCCTTACTCCACAAGCCGCAGAAATGACCTAAATAAATTATTGACATCATGGTTGTTCAAGGTCCCTTAAACATGTCACCTTCCATTGTGTGTCCAATTTTTCACAAACCTAACCAGAATTAGCTGTAAAATATTAAATTTCTCTTCAAGAAAACAAAACATGTTTTTCTTTCAGCAGCCTCTGGTCAAGCATAATGTCACTTGCTTCCAATGTGATTGGGAACACTGCCATGTTTTCAATTTCTAAGGCGGATTGTGGTTTCAATCATTCCCGGACGATATCTTTTTGCGGATGGCTTTCTATCGATGGGAATTTCTAATACATTATGCCCACACTCCCCGAGTGCGAGTATACCGACCACTTATGTATACTGATGAATAAGCACTTCCGATTGACATATGGACAGGGACCTTTGTGCGGTGATGCAAGGCCATTGATAGAATTAAGGATTTTCTAGTTTGGCTCTTGCTGCCGATTTCTTACATCCCAATCTGCTTGACAGCTGACGAGATGGGGTTCCTCACGAGTCACAAAGCATACCTACTTATCTGTTATCTCACCGTAGCGAAAACGACGCAGCAAGTTGACAACATCAGAATCCTAAATGCTTCTTAGGTACGTGGCGAAAATGAAGGTGTCAATATGCAATTTTCATGTTTGCGTAATGATGAATGATGCTAGGGAGCAATAAATGGTTTATTTCCACCACTCACTATGTTGGTATTGGAATTCTGGTAATGGGATAGTTTCAATCAAAAGACAGCTGATTACGTTGGCAGCTGTTGCCGACTTATTTTCGAAGATTAAGTCATTGAATGGACTCCTGCTTCACATAAGTGTGTGCCAAAATAATAAAATTGTACACGTACCTACTATTTGTGCGCACAATTGGAGCTTAAAGCAAATTTGAGGATATAACTCGATTTGTTGAATGATTGATGAACATGTTCTGTTTTCGGAAGGTTTACTTTTTCCGTTCCCCCCTCATTCGTCTTGTTTCCTTGTAATTGGACCTAATTTGGAAGGGCCTTCGGAAATTTGAAGCGTTGATAAGTTTCCTTTTTCTTAGAATGAAATGATTGATGTTATGGTAAGTAGTTTAGGCGCGATAATGCGAGTTATGGATTGCTTTCACATTGTGCTTGTTTTATTAGTTAAGAAATGAATCATGTCCTCCAAAGCGAAATTAAAGAAGAAAACAAGCAGTGGGCTGAGTGCAACCCATGAGCCACATGATCAACATCCCAGCGTGATATGAATATGCTTTCGCTTCTAGTTCCCTATGAACTATAGATTGCAGATTCTTTATTAATTCATTGCGTTAATTTTTTTATATGCAACTTGTATCATAATGTAACACAATATGTATTAGTAAAGAAAATAAAAATTGAATTGAATTGAATTGAATGATATGTATCAATAATAAAAATTAGGTGTAAGGTGGCAACAGTGCAATGGTAGTGTATGCACTTGCTGATCGGAAGGGTTCGTGTTCAAATCCCGACCATGTCCATAGAGCACAAATCCGCAGAATAGAAATCCATATAAGTGCAGCGAATGCTTGCTCATATCGTCGGTGAAACCAGAAAACTGTGTAACTCCATTTTAGCAAATTTTACAGCAGAGCATTTTTCCACACACAGTGTACCCACCAAATGCACTGATTTTGAAGATATGCTACCAACTGAATCTCTGAATATATAATAATTAAACTTATTAGGGGGCTCAAATTTCGCCGAGTTGTAGATATGGGATTGAGCTAATAGATATCATTCCAATCTCATTTTCGTTTAAAGGTGGAGTTACATGATTTTTTGGTTTCACTGACGATATGTGCACTTTTAATTATAGTATAAGTTTCTGTGGATTAAACTTGAATACAAAACTTCAACATAGTGCTCTCTAAGTTATTTAGACGCTACCCGTGGAGACAAAAAAAATCCTACCCAATGCACAAACCTATCTTTCCCATCATTCTACTTCTTCCTAGTTCCACCACCTAATAGTAGGCAATGAAATACGTCCACAATGACATTGCATTTGTAGGTGTTGAATTGAAAAATGCCTGCGCTGTGTAAACACACTATAAGGGTACAACCACAGATAATAAAGTTACTTTATTATCTGTGGTACTACTGAATTAATTACAGAAAAAGTAACCCCTTTAGCGCCCGTTAATTATAAAAAAATACGCTCAGTGGCTTAGGCGTTGGACTACATTGATACGGAGAAGCAATTCGCCAAATTGTGGGGCTTGTTGAGGGGAAAGTAGTCAGCACGCCCTCACCCATCAACTAACAATAGGGACGCAATTATATTTTTTCGTTCGTTTCCTGTTTGTTCGCGCATCGTTTAGCCGACTCACTTAAAAATGTGTGCAGCTGTTGTTGGCACTTGCGTGAACGTTTCTGACTACCATCAGCATAGGCTAAACCATGTGGAGAAAAGAGTGAAATCCCTCTAACCCGCAAAGTGACAACCAAGAAAAAGGAATCTGATATAAGCGCCTGCCAGACACTAGCACCAAACCTTAGCAGAGAAACGAAGTTAGGTGAGCGGGCTAAGCCATGCGGAGAAAAGGGTGCAATCCATTTAATCACCCAGCCGATTAAGCTCAAATTTTTAGGCAAGCTTTGGTATTGTTTCGAGAGTTGGCAGTTTGCCTTCCACTTTTGTTTGTTATTTTTATATGTATTTCTTTTTGTTAGGCGCAGCAACGCACGTCGTGTACCCGTGAGTAAAATATAAAATTTAATAAAGTTGCCGAGTTTTCAAGAATATTCTCGATTAAAACATATATAACATTAGTAAATAAAACAGTAGTGGTTGGGTGTGTATGAATCGGGTAGGCGCTGAGTGGCATCAACCTGGCGGTGTCCAGGTGTTGTATCTTTTCATGCTTATATGGGTCTGGCGATCAATGAGGTCAAGACAAAGTATGTACTGTCATCAAGAACAGACAGCCAACACCGACGTCTCGAACAAAATGTCACTGTCCCCCCCATCGACATGAAGAGGTGTTCTCTTACGCTGACAACAGGACAGATAGAAAAGCTTACGCAGTGGTTGCGCTTGATATTTCAAAGGAATTTGACAGAGTTTGGCGTAAAGCTCTTTTGTCGAAAATGCGTGCATTTGGAATCGATGATAATCTTCTTCAATGGATTAGAAATTACCTTTCGGACCGTTCAATTCAAGTTGTCTTGGACGGTTTCAAGTCTTCAACTCACCAAATAAATGCTGGTGTTCCCCAAGGCTCCGTGCTGTCCCCGACTCTCTTTCTCATTTTTATAAATAATCTCCCGTCTGTTACTTCTAATCCAATCCATTCCTTTGCTGATGACAGTACCCTCAGCTTTTCATACTCGTTTCTTGGGTCACGCCCCACTTCTTCGGGTGTGGAACTGGAACGGCAACGTATGTTAAACTCATTAAATTCCGATCTTAACAGCATAACTCAGTGGGGTACACTGTCTCCTGTCATTAAAGTGAAACCCACACACAGTGTCATTTTCCATGAACGGCACTTGCATCGCTGAAACCGAAAGACTATACATTATCGGTATGTGTGTTAATGACAACCTTCGTTGCAATGACCACATATTCGATGTCGCCAATAACGCTGCGAAATGTCTACGCTTCCTTAAGCGATGTAAGAAATATTTCACCCGTTCTGATCTGGGTACAATTTATAAGGCGTTTATTCGCCCGAATCTCTAGTATACCGCTCATATCTGTTCTTATGCACCAATAACATATTTGGAGCTACTTGACAGGATCCAAAAACGCGCGATAAAACTCATTGGCGACCGAGACACAGCGAGATCGATTGACTCTCCTAGTCATCGTCGAAATGTCTCCTGTCTTTCGTTATTTTATCGGTATTTCCACCATAAGTGCTCTAACGAAATAGCCAGTTGCATTCCACCCCTTGAACATTTCAACCGCAATACCCGCCATGCACTGAATGCACATCAGTTCACCCTCAAGCCTGTATTCCGACGTATACAGTGAAGTACAAAGAGTCTTTCCTCAGCCGTACAATACGAATGTGGAATACTCTTCCACGCTCTATTTTTCCTTTACATTATAACCTACAAACATTCAAAACCAACGTGCATCGGCAACTCTCCTTTTCTTCTAATCCTAATTTCCCTAACGCCCGCGCTATGTAGCCAATACATGATAAGGGTACCTACTAAAAATATTCCTTTAGTGCGCGTAAATTAAAAAAAAAAAAAAAACTTTTAGGTGGTTAAGGACTTTGTCTACCTAGGGTCTGCAATGAACTCAGGCAATGATACCAGCGCTAAAATTAAACGAAGAATAACTCTTGCTAATCGGTGTTTCTTTGGGCTAAAAAAGCAATTGAGTAGTAAAGCCCTCTCTCGAACAACTAAAGTGGCCCTTTATAATTCCTAATAATCCCAGTTCTTCTCTATTGTACAGAGGCAAGGACTCTATCAAAAGCGGATGAGGTTGTTTTGAGAGGAAAATAATTCGAGTAATTTTTGGTCCCGTCTGCATAGACGGTGAATGACGGAGGAGATACAACGATGAACTGTACAGGCTGTAGAGCTACATCGACGCCAGAAGAGTGAAGGTCCAACGACTGAGGTGGCTGGGCCATGTAGAGCGAATGGACGTGAATGCTCCGGCCCGGAAGATCTTCGAATCCACACCCTAGAGACGGCGCAGTAGAGGAAGACCGGGACTCCGAATCAGTTGGCGCACGCAAGTGGAAGGGGACCTTAACCAACTTAGCGTATGAAACTGGACACAGCTTTCCAAAGAACAAAGATCGTGCTGACTGGAGACGCTTGTTGGTTGAGGCCCAGGTCCACCCCGGACTGTAGCGCCACCTTAAGTAAGTAAGTAAGTAAGTAAAATAGTTTCTTAGGCCAAAAGGCAATAATTGTAAGTTTATAGTTCAGTTTAATGCGTTATAATGACCAACAATCTAGGGTAAGTACGTTGTTAATTTTAAGTTAGATTTAATTATTTTCGCCTTGTATTTAAGTTGATACAAGTATAAGCTAATTATTAATAAAAAATGAATTTGACTACTAATAGAGGGAACTCAAGTTAAAAATTGTCGGTGTCCAGTAGTGTCCCATCCACCCTCACTACAGTGTAGTGTTTCGCACTTTATAACTAAATTCCAAAACACTACAATTTTATATTGGTTAATGATTTGTTTTAAATATTTCTGAATGAATCTTTACGACGTTCAATGCAGCACAAGGGGGACTAACAGTTCAGTGGGTTTGTTCTTCTTTTTGTTTAACGGCAAAGCTACGATCATGATTAAATGGATCCCAACCAGTACTGTTTATACCCTATTCTAGGGGTATATTAATTTTGACGCATAGTTTGTAACATACCTTAATATTGCCCGTAGACCCCTAAAAGTTACTATATTTATGATCAGCATCGATAGTAATGTCGATCTAGCCATGTCCGTCCGTCCGTCCGTCCGTCCGTCCGTCCGTCCGTCCGTCCGTCCGTCCGTCGGCAAAAATTAGGCCTTTAAACTGGACCTAGAGAGCTGAAATTTTAACCATATACTCTCTAGGGTCCCGAAATAATCAAGTTTACGAATTTTTGAAATCCGCCTACAGACACGCCCACAAACTCAAAAAAACAAAATTTTGGAAAAAATCGAATTTTGAGCTAGGAAGCTGAAATTTTTTATATATGATCTATGACTCCTAAAACTGCTCGGGATATAAAATTTTCAAAATCCGCCCACTGCCACGCCCACAAAAAAATAAAACAATTTTATTGAAAAACCAAAATTTGAGCTAGGGAGCTGAAATTTTTAATATATACTCTCTAGGGGCCCTTTAAGCTCATGTATAAATATTTTCAAAATCCGCCCACTGACACGCCCACAAATAAATAAAACAATTTTTTTGAAAATCCAAAGTTTGAGCTAGGGAGCTGAAATTTATAATATATACTCTCTAGGTGCCCTTTAAGCTCATGTATATATATTTTCAAAATCCGCCCACTGACACGCCCACAAATAAATAAAACAATTTTTTTGAAAATCCAAAGTTTGAGCTAGGTAGCTGAAATTTATAATATATACTCTCTAGGGGCCCTTTAAGCTCATGTATAAATATTTTCAAAATCCGCCCACTGACACGCCCACAAATAAATAAATCAATTTTTTTGAAAATCCAAAGTTTGAGCTAGGGAGCTGAAATTTATAATATATACTCTCTAGGGGCCCTTTATGCTCATGTGTTAGTTTTTTTTTAAATCCGCCTACTGACACGCCCACAATTAAATAAAACAATTTTATTGAAGCACCCAAGTTTGAGCTAGGGAGCGTTTTTTTTGATAAAATCCTTTAAATGTTATATAACAAAATATGTAGAGCGTTCTTAACAATTTAACCATACTTAGACTTTTGTCACGCCCACTTATGAGGGATAGGAATAAGAATAGGGTATCCAACAGTTCGCCCAAGCGAACTGTAGCCCGTCCCTATGTTTTTTAATTTGAAAGAGGAGCCGATTTGGACAGCCATTTACGCGAAAGAGAGGCCATCCAAAACGTTGCAAATATGTTTTTCGTGAAAGATTAACCCATTGGATTTTATGAGTTTGATTTATAAACAAATTCAGCTATCACCTCACTTTAAAACGAAATGTCTAGGTTTAATCTGCTGGAAAATCATTTCTTTTTTCCTTCAATGCAGATAAAGATGTTGGTTTCGGACCTTCTTTATTTATTGGAATATGGGCCCGGCGCACGTTGGTAATTCTGTGTGCGCAGATTCCTTTCGTTTTCTTATTGTAAATATTTACCAAACTAATTGGTTTGCAAATAATAAGGACCAACAATAAAAACAAAAGCAAATTTAACTATCCATATTTTCCAAAAAATATTCCTCTAAATGCAACAAATTTTTCTAAGTAACACTGCAATAATGCGCATTTGAAATCTACCCGTAATAATGTTTGACAATGGCTTAGAAAAGGGCAATTTTTTTCCAGAAATAGAGATGTGAAAATTATGTTTGCATCGAATATGAGGTATGCAGTTGTTATAGAATGCAAATATTGTTTAGCATAGGCATTAAAACGTAATTAATTATTTGCGTTCTTTGCAAATTTGACTTTACTATTTGGGAAGGGATTTTGGTTTATGGGGAGCCCAGTGCTCAGCGCTGATCGTAACCATCCCACTTTACTGCATCCCTTCTGGGCCAGGTTGGGGGTCACAATCCCGAAAACCAAAATAACGAAGTATCGCAATTAGATCCCATAACCATAACTGTTCTATACGTGAAACGCATGATATTTGATGTTATTTAAAATGACCTCTTTTATTTCACGTCAATTCTCTTTTGAATACAATGTGCAAGTGTTTTCTTGGTCTTGCAATCAGTTAAGCTATACCCGTTATTCGATTGTAACTCCAAGCTTCACATACAGATACATAAACAATATAAACATTGGTTAGAAACTATACTTGCTAAATAAACTGTATACAACAATAACCCCTTGCTTGGGCTCACTTATGGTTTTGAAGAAGGTATGAGGTTTCATATAAATGTATGCAAATTTGGGGAAAGAAAACGGCAAATTGTTTGTTTTATGTAATTTTCGGGTTTCTCGTTACTATGGATTTCCGGGATTGTTGATTTTCAGGATTTTGGCTTTCCGGGAGTCTGTCCGACTTCCGTTTGTGTCGTTTGCCGTTTTGACCTTAACGAATACTCGCAGGCCCGATTTGGGATCGCTTCCAGGAGTTTTTAAGCTCCAAGAACTAACGGGGCATATCCCTGCTAAATGTCGCATATAAGATCCTATCCAACGTACTGTGTGGACGTCTGCAGCCGTTCGGCAACACACTAATCGGCACGTACCAGTGTGTCTTCCGCCCCGGCAGATCGACAGCAGACCACGTTTTCACACTGAAGCAAACCCTGGAAAAGACCAACGAATTTCAAGTTGAGCCTCACCTCATTGACTTTAAAGTCACATATGATAGGATTCATCGTCAGAAGCTCTACATGGCGATGGCCGAAAATGGGATCCCAGCAAAACTGATCCCGTTATGTCGCGTGACACTTAAAACGCGGTATAATGTGCAGTTTGGAAGCTTTTCTGCGCCGAGTTTCGGCAAGGAGATGCGCTATCATGCGACTGCTTTAATCTTGTTCTGTAGAAAATAGTGTGCAGGGAAGGTGTCAACTCGAAAGGCAGTATTTTCAATAGATCTGTCCACCTACTGGAGTATGCGGAGGATATCGACATCATCGGCCGTTCCTAGCGTGTTGTGTTAGAGGCTTTTTCGGCAATTGAAGAACAGGCGAAATTCTGTGGTCTTGAATTTAATGAAGACAAAACTAAATACATTCTATCAAGAAACAAACAAACATCTGTCCACCGCCGAGGACAAAACGTCACTGTTGATAGCAATAATTCAAGGTAGTTAAAGAGTTCACCTACCTTGGAGAAAGCATCAACTCCAAAAACGACACCTTAATGAAGATCCGACGAAGAACCTTAATCCTGCCAGTCCTGTTTATGATGCCGAGTGCTGGACGATTAGTACGAAAGGGGAGCTGATATTGGGTTATTTTGAAAGAAAAATACTCCGTCGGATGTTTGTTCCTGTGTACGAGGAGGGAGAATGGAGGAGAAGATAAAACCGGGAACTCAATGACCTGTGCCAAGATGTGGATGTATTGCAAAAGCTAAATTACGTCGACTACATTAGCTCGGCCACATTGAGCGAATGGATAATAATGCTCCAGCGAAGATGATCTTCGAATCCCACAACCAAGGTTCGAGAAGGCAAGGAGGACCGAACCTTTGTTTTAAAGACCATGCCATCGAATGGAAGGCTGCAGTTTCTCAGGCTGAGACTCTTCACGGGTCGGGAGCCCGTTAAGTAAGTAAGTAAGGAGTTTTTGAGCCTGCCTCTTTTTAAAGATTTCGATACATGTGCATGCTCCCATTATTGATCATTCTTTGATCTTCATTTTACGACACCGGTAACTTCCACTGGTGTCAACAGTTGCACTGGACGATTTTTAAAAAATCGATAGGCTGACAAGAACGGAAAAAGTGTTTGGAGGTCGCTGCGGTTATATTTTTAGCCCTGCATTGGGAAACATGGTCATGACATACTTAACACAAAATAACGGCCGTTGTTACCCGTACAATTTTTTTGAGCAGTGACGGGGTTAGAAGACAAATAAGAAGAAACTGTAAACAAACTTCTTTTTTATAAAAGCTTGTTCACAGAAAATATGAATTCATTAGAGCATTGAATAATTACAATAATTGCAGTTTTTTGAATAATTTTACCGGAATGATTAAATACATAGACATTTGTTTCGTGTAATTTTTAGCATTGGTGCTGTTAACTCGCATTTTACAATACAGGAATTGGATAATTCTATTATGTCACTGAAATATTTTTTACAAAGCTACAAAGTACTTGAACAAAACAAAAGATAGTAATATTTTTTGAATGAAAACAAGACAAAAACCTTCTATTAAAGAAACAAAAATATAAAATCAAAAAAATAAATAATGATAATAAGAAATAAATAAATAAATTAGTAAATAAACTAGTAAATAAACTAAAAGTTAAATAATATGTGCATAATACACAAAATGAATATGTTTGTATGTATATTTTTTTGCATTTTTATAAATAGTACATAATATACAACAAATTACTAGAACAGGTTATGTGAGACAAAATGTTTGTTGGTAATTTAAAAAAAATTAACACACATATTTGCTTACATATTAATGAGTAAATAAATAAATATAAAAACAACGATCAGTTATTATATAAATAGAAAAATAAATAAAGTAGTTAATACTCAGAATAAATAAATAAAAGAATAAAATAAGAAAAAATAAATGCAAAATGAAAAATATGAGTAAATAAATAAATAATTAAATAGAGAGCGACATGTTACATGTGATAGGTAAATAACATCAATAAAAAAAGACATTAAAATATTTATTGTTATATTATTCATTAATAAGTGGTATATCAGCAAACATACACCGATCGACAGGTTTGGCTTAAAGTTTTTGTATACTTTGATGAGTCAATTCAACATTTGTTTTATTGTGTAGAAGAATAGTATTGCCATGGTAAATTAAGCATTAGTTTTTAGTTTGGCATATGCAGTTTTTTTACGCTGCAATTTGCGCAATTTGCCCAATCTTGGCATCCATATAGAAGACCTTGTTATCTATTGAAAGCAATGATTTGCTGTTAATGAAAAGATATAACATGTTTATGGCGAGTCTTATTTTCGTGATTGTTCTGTTAAAAGGGTCATTAAATACTAATCTTGTATCCCTAACACAGGAGTCCCAAGCTATACTTCTTCCATTTATCTGTAATTGAGTGGGTGGAAGGAAGCAATGCCTTCTTTTAATTGTAACAAGCCTAGTTTGCACTTTATCTTTATTTAATTGTATATTCCACTTGGAGTAATATTTCTGCAATATTTAAAATGCAATGTTTCCATTTTTAGATTGCTCTCAGTATTGAGAGCGAATTCGTGGGATGGATATATTGCAGTATAATCAGAAAAATGGCAGCATCACAGTTTTGTAAATACGAATAAATTCGTTTATGGAAATTTTATCAAAACAAAATGAAAAAAGTTGCATACATTAGCTACCTTCCTTAAGCGGCCCTTACACGGTCAATCGGTTGACATCATGCATCGTGTATGTGTGGATTGACGCTACCCCTTACACAGTTCAATCGATTGACGTCAAATTTTTAGTTTTTGTGAGTTTTCGTGGTGTACGGATGTGCAATGAATGAAACGGACGATTGTATTGCATTGCTCCTGCACATTGCATAAGGAGGAAAAAGAAAAAAATGTAGAGAAAAAAGAAAATTTGGATGAAGGAGTGGTTAAAAAAAAGGAATCAGTTCACTACACAAGAAAATCTTTTGAATGAATTGAAAATATCTGCACAGGACGATTATAGAAATTTTATGAAAATGGATAACTCCACTTACGAGGAATTGCTTAAAATAATTTCTCCTTTGATTATGACAAAAGATACATGCATGCGTTAAGCGATTTCCGTAAACCAGAGACTTTCTACAACATTGTGATATCTTACTACAGGGAATTCATTTGAGGATTTAAAATTTACAGTTTAAGCTCGCGCCAAAAATTCGCTCTCAACGTATTTATTTTTGTGTTGACATCCGCTTTTTGTGCATCAGGATACTTTTCCTTATACTTTTGCAGTAAAACTTCATATTGTTGCATTTTTTTGTTTCCTTTTGACATCCTCGGTAATGACCGATACGTTTCAATTAATTCCGATACAAATGCTCAGTCTTCATCGTCCTTCAATTTTCCGCTGGCGCCAGACATGTTTTCGCTTCCGTGGCACAAAACATAATGAAGTAATTACGTCAATCCAACCCTTACACATATCAATCAGCATGACGTTCATCATGCAAAACCAAACTTGCTTTGATTTTCGTCAATCAGACTTCACCAAATTTTCACAAACACATGCTTGGGATTGATGTCATTCGATTGACCGTGTAAGGGCCGCTTTAGGTATATTTTGTGTTCATAATTAAATGTTAGAAAAAAAAACATGTTTCCTTTGTCACTACAATTTAATGTCAAACACTACATTTTTCCAGAGTGCACCACTTCAACTAGGAAAAAAAAGGGTGGAAACACCCAGTAACATCTTAAGTTGTTTTTTCCACTCCTTCGAAAATTTGACAAACATCCAAGAGTATCAATTGTCATGAGAAGCTCCTGAAATTTTCACTTCGGAGTCGGCTTCAAATTGTACGTCCCTTGCACTATGCTCAAGCAAATGTTTAGAGGATCTTCCCAATACTGAGAAGTTAAAAAGCAAAGGTATATACAAAACGGAGCAGACAATTGAAGAAACGCTTTCAGTCTTTTAGGCAAGAGCACTGACTTAGCTACATGTCTATGAGGTGTGAGGGACAATGGAGTGAAGTAATCAGGAGTACATACAAACTCAAGTACCTTCCTTATGACAGAAGATCAATTTCATATCCGCGAAAGCTGCTCAGCGAGCTTCGATTATGTGAAAGAAATACACTTTCTATGACGTTGTTTCAGTGATTCGGACAGATCAGGCATTGACAATTACCGGATATACAGTCACCGGCAGAATTATTTACACATTGCATTGCTCGCACTTTAACCAACCTATAAAGCTTGAGAACTTTTGAAATAAGAACAAATTGTTTATTAACTTTTCTCATTTTAAATGTTTGCAGTTTTATTCAAAATGTTAATAAAAAAAAAATTTTATCGAATTCCAACAAGTAACTGTTAAAATCATACAAAAGTAAGTGGCACAATTATTTACACATCCATCGAACACAGGCGAAATTATTTACACAATTGCAAATAACTGCATTAGGTTCTTAATTTCTTTAGTTAAATGATATTTTGCGTTGTGTCCAAATATTGCCATCAGTTTTGCTAGTTCTATACTAGAGAAAGGTTGTACGAGATGGCAAAAACTATTGAGCTTCCCCTTGAAAAAAGAGCGGCCATTATTGCAGAATTCCGGGGGGGGGGGGTGTTTCGGCAGTGGAACTCTCTAAAAAATATGGTTGCAGCCGGAAAACAATTTATAATATAAATTCTAAGTTTAATGTGGAAGTGTACAAAATAAAATTGGTAGAGGCAGAAAAAGGGTAACATCAAAAACAGAAGATGCCAAAATTGTTCGCTCCTTCAAAAGTAACCCACGTAAAAGTGTTAAAACTGTACTCATGAACATAAACAAAGATCGCGAAAATAATATTATAAGTTAGAGAACATTGCGACGAAGATTAAAAGAAAATGGAATAAATGCCGACTTTATCCGAAAAAAGCCGCATCTAACACCCAAAAACAAGCAAGTTAGAATACAATTTGCAGGGGACCACAACAACAAACCACCAGAGTTTTGGAGAAGCATTCTTTGGACGGATGAAACAGCTTGTTTCCTTGGACGGTACCTATGGGCTTAAGTTTTATTATTTCAACCCAATAATGAAGGCGGAACAACCCGTCACTCAACCCACATGACATTCCAAAGGAGGCAAGATAATGATATGGGGGAATAGTGGAGTGGGTCCGCTTGTAAGGTGCTCCGATAACATGAAACAGTCACAATTTTTGAAAATTTTAAATGATGTTGCACTGGTTTCTGGTTCAAGATATATCGGGAACGATTTCATCCTTCAACATGACAATGCGCCGATACACACAGCCTGGAACATTAAAAAGTATTTGGCAGAAGTGGATCGAGAAGTTTTAAAATGGCCTACGCAAAGTCCTAACCTTAATCTTATAGAAACGGTACAAAAGATCTTTTTAGGTCGAAGTGCCCCCCCTTATAAATCGCCTTGGCCAGCCAGAATTTTTAATCTTATAGAAAATATTTGGCACATTTGAAAACATTGGCAGAACTGCAGATCAAACTTAGAAGGACTTTATAACGGCTTGGAGTACCATGCCAGTAGAGCCACTTCAAGGCTTAATAGACTCAATACCCAGACGCCTTGCAGAAGTTATTGCGGCAAAAATAATCGTTAACTTCAAACTTAGAAATATTTTCTTTTTCGCTTCCAGATGTAGAGAAAACGAAAAAAAACTAGGTTTGTGTAAATAATTTTGCCTGTGTTCGATGGATGTGTAAATAATTGTGCCACTTAGTGGTATGATTTAACTTGTTGGAATTTGATTAATTTTTTTTATTAACTTTTGGAATAAAACTGCAAACATTAAAAATGAGAAAAGTTAATAAACAATTAGTTCTTATTTCAAAAGTTCTCCAGCTTTATAGGTTGGTTAAAGTGCGAGCAATGCAATATGTAAATAATTTTGCCAGTGACTGTATGTAGTCCATAAATACTTAGGGATATAATGCTCAATTCACATGGAAGTCAATACTCAGTATCTACAAGTTAATCGATAGTTAACAATTCACTGCACAAAACTATTCAAGGAAATCAATACATTTGAGATGATTCGCTTTTCAATCATCATACCCAGACTATGAATAAACTCTTTATTCATTCGATCAATTTCATCACCTATCTAAATGCATTGGATAGTTTTCTATGCCGAATTATTATGAAGAAACTAAACCAAATGCCAAAAATTGAAGCATTTGTAATTAAATTACATTTCAATTTTACGAATTTGTTTGTTTATTTCTCAAATAAATACGAGTATGCACCTATATACGAGGTGGCGCAAAAGTAATCCTCCTATCAGAAAATGCTATAAATTTTGCGATTGGCCCCTAATGTCAGTTCTGTTTTGACATTTGTGTAGTAAACACATGCGAAATACACGTTAATAAACAATGTTACGCTACACTGCTCCAGAACGCGGAATATTGGTGACTATTTATTTGAGCATTTTTTAAATTACAGCCAAAAAACATCGGAAGGTTATTTTTGCGCCACCTTGTACTAGACTGTGAATACAAGTGTAAGAACAATGGAGAGCAAACAAATTGCTGGATATCAACGCAGCATGGAATCACATTCCAATAGCTATTCGTGTGCATGATTTCAAATTAAGGGTATATTGCAATTTTGTGAGAGATTGGATTTTCCTTTAACGGTTTCCCATCAGCGTCTGTTTACCAGACTAGATCTCGATTTGTTCTTGCAGTATAAACTGCACATTGTTCCTTCGCAATCCCTGACACATGAGCCAGGAAATTGATGTAAGCTATTGTCACGTGCATATGAATGGACACTGCACGCACGCACGCAAAGCAATAGTTGGCGAACGTAAAGTTTTCATTTACAAAACAAGTCAAAGAACAAAGATCCTTATTGTTGTTATGTGGGAATACTCTCAGCCTTTCCAGTAAATTGGAATTGCAAACAGCACAGGAAGCTTTTGAACGCCGTATCCGTACTATGTTTTTGTGTAGTTTTAATTTCTGAATTTCAAATATTTTTTCTTAATAAAGAAAAAAGTTATTTGCCCAGCTTATTGCCAATACGAGTTGGAGAACAAAAGACTGAGAAATAAATGGTTGGAATATGTATCGTTGATTTGATTTTGTGAACTTGAATGACACATTGTCTCTTGCATTCATTACAAATGGGTGTCGAGTCGAGTTAGACACAATATCCTGTTTTATATTAGCACTATTGACTTCACCTGTACGAAAGCGAGTCTTTCGGAACAAATATTAAAGAAGAACTTGCATCACTCTGATTGAATTGCTCCTACGATGGACTCACTATTTAATTAGGGCGGCAAGGATATTCACCCATACAAGGCCAAATGACTTATTCAACTACTAGCATTACATATGTTATTATTATTATTTTTCTTAACAAGGGGATGTATTAAGGCGTCTAATAAATGGGCCTGCAATCAGAAGAGGGCGTTACAACTTCGGAAAACATTGTGAGAGTGCAAGGACCCATCTCTTAATATGGCAGGCGCTCTGATCGGAAACATGCCTTCGCCCTGCGCATTCTGCATGACTATTCCAACATGCACCCCTTCAAATAGTTTTAATGCAAGAACTGACTCCACATGATCATGTAACAGTGACGATTTGGCCCAGTGTAATTTTTTCCCATATTTTGTGAAGCGTAACAAAGTTTGGGTTCTTAGACCTAAACCGTGTTTTATTGCGAAGTCAATTAATAAACGCCACGCCACACCCTAAACAACTATAACGAGAAAAAAGTATCATTTTTCGGATATCTAATCTAATAATCTAATCTAATCTAATAATCTAATCTAATCTGACCCGCGTGCGTCGGGTCTAATTCCCATGTGAGAGTTTTCGGAACAGTAAACTTGTATCTTTTTTATTTTTTTTTTAATGTTTCCCCTGAAAACTATTTGGCTTGGTATCTACATTTGTCTATACCCTATTCTAAGAGTATTATAATTATGACTCATAGTAAAAAGTTACTATATTAATTTGTTATCAGCATCGATAGAAATATCGATTTAGCCATGTGCCTCGGTCCGTCCGCCGGCAATTCAAAGGCCCTTGAACTCGTGCTGGAAAAGTCAAAATTTGAGTTAGGAGCTTACATTTTGAATGTATATACTTTCTACGGGCGCTAAATGCTCTATGAAATGAGTGATAGTGACATTTTTTGCAACTTGGCGTTTCACCCATATGTGGTGGTTGTTGTTGCGGAATAAAACAAATTAATAAGTCTCTTACAATTTATAATCCACTCTTTATTAAATTTAATTGTGCGCCGCTTGCTGGTAAAAAAGGTTAACGAGAGAATAATCCAGAATAGCAAAATTATATACATATTCAATGACAGTTGACTGCCAAGCAAAAAAAAGAGATAATTCACGGTGATTCAACTTCTAAGTTAGGGTCTACTTTCATTTATGATTTATATTTAATGTTTAGTTTTCTAACATACTCCCCGCTTTTGAGCAGACAAGCTCAAACAATCGCCTGGTATTGGTAGAAGGGCCAGTTGGGTTATACCGCGTTTGAACTCCCCGTTATTATTCCTGACCTTTACCACTCGAATGATGCCTTCCGGGTCCGGTGAAACTCCGGATATCCTTCCTAGGGGCCACTTCAGGGGGTCTAGATGATCTACCTTCATAAGAACCATATCTCCAACTTTAACGTTTTTCGTCTTAAAGCACCATTTGGTCCGAGGTTGAAGTACTTGCAAGTATTCCTTGTAGAAACGCTTCCATAGTTGCTCTTCAGCATACTTCATCCTTTGGGCAAGGTGAATACGATTAGTATTGGTTGAAAGAATGGGTAAATCCGGTAAGTCTACTGGAGCGCTTCCACATATGAAATGTCCAGGTGTAAGTGGGTTCAAGTCATTCGGGTCCGCTGATACGGGAGTAATGGGCCTGGAATTCATAATTGCCGCCGCTTGTTTTGCAACAATTCGTAGTTCGTCTTCAGTGAGTTCCATGCAGCCCACCACGTTATGTATTAACCGCTTCAGAATTTTGATGGCAGACTCCCATAAGCCACCATGATGAGGTGTACGTGGTGGTATGAACGACCATTCGATAAAATCCTTATTACACTCCTTCTTAAGTAGTTCAGAATCCTTTTCCATTTCAGTTCACAGCTCACGAAAGTAATTAGATGCTCCTTTAAAATTAGTTGCGTTATCTGAATAAATCTTAGTTACTCGTCCTCTATCCGATATGAAGCGTTTAAGAGCCCGAAGAAAAGCTTCGGTTGAACGATCAGGAACCAATTCCACATGTACCGCCTTAGTAACGATGCATACAAACAAGGCCAGATGTACTTCTTTGTTTTGACGGCAACGGATATGATGTCGAACTCTTAACGGTCCAGCAAAGTCCACTCCAGTTACCATGAATGCCTTGTGTTGTCTTGGGATCACCCGATCCATCGGCAAATCTCCCATGAACTGCCTCATGAGTTTTGGATGTACTCGAAAGGACCAAACACATTTACGTACGATACTCCTGGCTAGCTGAAGTCCACCAATGGGCCAGTAGCGATTGCGGACCATGGCCAAAACCGTCTGGGGACCTGCGTGAAATACTCTGAAATTGTGGAAATAATATAAAATTGAGTCAGTGAATGGATGATTCTTTGGCAACAGAATTTGATGACGGGCATCATATGCCGTTTTGGCCTTCCCAATTCGTCCACCTACTTTTATTAGACCTTTTTCATCAATAAATGGAGCTAACGACTTTAATGTACTGCCTCTTGATACAGATTTGTTCATCTGTAGCGACTCCCACTCCTTTGAGAAGGCTGAGTATTGAATGCTCTTTATGAATGTTTCTTCAGCGTAAACTTCTTCTTCTATTGTAGGTGGTGAGATGTTATTGCTTTCAATGGAACTCAAAAGCTCACAGCGCTTGACTTTGCCGACAGCTGGTCTACGACATCGCTCGATAAATCGCAAGGCGTATGCGAATGCTCGGCGAGTACCTCGAAAGCCACAAGAATAATGCATTGAACGGGTTATATCAACAGCTTCGTTGGCTACAAATGTGATCTTTAGCGGGCGCAGTTCGTCAACCTCACTGTCCTTTATCTTCGATGGATTGAAACTGATAGGCCAAGCGGAATTCTCCTTGCGCAAAAATGCCGGACCATTCCACCATAACGTCGAATCCAGCAACTTCTGAGGGCAACATTCCACGAGTGATAAGGTCTGCTGGGTTCAGCTCTACAGGGATGTGGTTCCATTGCCTAAATGTGGTATCTTCTTGGATGTAAGCAACTCTATTAGCCACGAAGGTATTCCATCTATAGGGCTCCCCATGTAACCAACTGAGAACGATTGTTGAGTCAGTCCAATATAAAATATCATCAATATTCATGTCTTTTACTACTTCATGTTTCAACCGTTTCATGATGTCTACAAGGAGCTTGGCAGCGCATAGCTCAAGCTTTGCTATTGAAATCGTTTTCTTGGGAGCAACTCGTGATTTAGCTTCTAGGAGTCGCACAGAAATAGTTTCGTCGGAATGCAAGCACCAAATATACACACAAGCCCCGTACCCTTGTAGACTAGCGTCACTGAAACCATTCAATTGAATTGCCTTGGCATCGCTGTTGCCAAGTACGTATCGTGGAACTGATATGTCTTTCAATGCTACTAAATCCTTACGGAAGTTCGCCCACCTCGTGGAGAGCTCGACATCTAATGGAGAATCCCAATTTATTTTACTTTTGCAGAGATCTTGAAAGAAAATTTTTGCCAACTCGACGACAGGACAAATGAATCCGAGAGGGTCAAATAACCTCGCTAGTTCCGATAAAACGCTGCGCTTGGTAATAACGGATGGTACTTCACTCTCTGTGTAAATGAAACGAAATATATCCAAATCAGGTTGCCATATAAGTCCTAATGTTTTGATAGCATTATGCTCGTCGATTCGAAAGCATTTTTCTCTGCCCTCTACGGGAACAGACACCATTACTTCCTCCGTATTCGAACAAAACTTTGTCAATACAAATCCGCCTCTGGCAAGAATCTGAACCAATTGACGTCGATGTTCCTTTAATTGTTCGATGTCATTCGCCCCTATCATCGCATCATCCACGTAAAAATGGTTTTTCAATAATTTTGCGCCAATAGGAAAACTTTCTGCTTCATCATCACCCAACTGATGCAAGGTTTTAATAGCCAAATATGAACCGGGGGCAGTACCATAGGTAACAGTTAGGAGCCTGTAAACTTTTAAAGGGTCCCTCTTCTCCTTGCGCCATAAGATAAGTTGCAGATTGGTATCAGAGCTATGTACACGCACTTGTCGATACATTTGCCGTATGTCTGCAGTAAGGACATATTTGAATAGTCTAAATCTTAACAGAATGATTTTTAAATCTTCTTGTAACTTTGGGCCGGCATGTAAAATATCATTGAGGGAGACGCCGTTCGAAGTCTTACAAGACGAATCAAACACCACTCTGAGTTTTGTGCTTGAACTCGACATTTTAAAAATGCAGTGATGAGGCAAAAAATAATGTGCTGCCGACGGGTTAAAATCTACAACTGCCTCTAAATGTCCAAGCCGTTCATATTCCGAAATAAACTCCGTATCCATCCCGTTCAAAATCGGCTCCTTTTCAAGCTTCCGCTCCAAGTTTAAGAAACGACTTGTTGCAATGTTACGAGAGTTGCCAAGGTTTGACGGGTCAGACCGGAATGGAAGCCGTACTACATAGCGGCCTTCCTTATCACGCTGCGTTGTCAGAGCGTAATGATCTTCAGCTGCCTTGTCATTGGGACTCCGACGTACTGGATTAATATTTGTCGTGCATGAGTCTATTTCCCAGAACCGCTGTACTAATTGCGTCAAGGAGTCGTCATTTTCAGAACTAGAAACAGGCGCCTGCACTGCATAAAAAGCCTTGTTGATGGTTTTAGAAGAAGTATCACAAGGCCCAGCTACAATTTGACCTATCCTTGTGTTGCATAAGTAAGGGAGTTCGGGGCCTAGGGATCGTCGCTCACCAGTAAGAAGTTTCCAAAATAATTCTCCACCGATCAAAAGATCGACACGTTTAGGCTTATTGAAGTCAGGGTCAGCGAGTAAAGCACGTGATGGTACATTCCAATTCGAAATATCAAATGGCATGGAAGGGTATGAGTCGGTGATCTTTTGCAGGACAGTAGCATAAATCTCAAATCGCTCAGCATCATTAAATGTGGATCCGAACGTTATCTTGCATTGACCCTTGGATGAAATACTTATATTTCCTATCCCTTCTATAACCGCATCATGCTTTCTTATCTTGGCATTAATCACTTTGGCTACTCTATCCGAAATGTAGTGGTCCGTGGATCCACAATCTAACAGCGCATGGCATGGCGTGGCTCTACCCTCCGAATCGTACACGTACACGATCGCAGATGCCAGTAGCACTCGCTCATCGTAAAAGGCTTGAGATGCTAATAAGGCCTGGTGTGGCGAATTGTCGTTTACAATTGGAGCAATCTGTTGTGTATTTTCGAAATGGAGCAATGTACTCGTATGATGCTTTCTTGAGCATTTCTCACAACGAGCCTTACAAAATCTAAATGAATGGGAACTTTTAAGGCAGGCCACACATGCTTTGATTTGCTTGGCTTCCTCTGAACGTGCTTGAGGTGAAAGAGCCAAAAAGGATGGACAGTCGCTCAAGATATGCGTGGTAGACTGGCATTTGAGGCATTTCAATTCATTGGAGGTTGCAATTAAAGTAGTATTACTCTTCTTACCGGATTGAGGCCACTTATTTATCCCAACCGTAGACCCTTTATTTGCTTGTCTTCTAGTCTGGTCCATTCGCTCCAACGTGGATGTATATTTTTCGAAGAAAGCAGTAAATTTTTCACAGGTCGCGACTTCTTCATCAGTGTGTTCTTCCCATTTTACCTGTGCTTTCACATCCAGTTTCCCAAGAATTAAACTTATAAGCAAATTCTCTGCTACATTCTCAGCTGACCCTAACGATAGAAGTGAGCGGTAGTGGGCTTGTGCCTGATCGATCAAATCCCTATGTGACTGTGGTGAGGTCCCCGAAACTCCCTGTAATGAAATAATTCCGTTAATATGGGCTCTATAAATAAGATGAGGGTGGTCATATCTGTCATTTAGCGCCTTCCAAGCCTTCTTAAAATTCTGTGATGAGATGTCGATTTTGGAGATGACATTCTTTGGGTTTGTGCCTAGTGCCGATCTTAGAAATCTGAAACGATCCACATCGTTGAGGCTCGCGTCTTTGATAATCATAGATTCGAACTCATATTTAAAGTCCGTCCAATCATGGTACTCGCCCGTAAAATATGGCAGTCTCAGCGGTGGAAGTCCTACTGACCGTGGTGGAGACTGTGCTTGAAACACTGTGCTGTTGGGATCAATTTTTTTCTCATCCATAAGATCCAATACTTTGGTCTTCAGATCCGTATACGCTGTTGTAAAAGTTGCTTCTCTTGTTGTAGCATCTTCGTCCTCAGAGTCGTCAATGCTCAAGGCTAAAATTCTCTCTGTAACTGAGGAGTGCCTTTTGTGGTAATGGTCAATGAGTTGCAGCATAACAGACAGAGATGAATAAGTGTGGGTCGCCTCGACATCATTCAGCACATTCCGCTGCTTAGTTAAAAGACCCAAAATAGAGGCGCGAATCTTTTTTGCTCTTTTCAACTCCTCGTCAGCTCCCATTCTGTGAGTTAAATCTGCCAATACTGCTCTAGAGTTTATCCAACCGCAAGAAAGGAAAGTAGTGCACTCCGTATGGCACGTGCATTCGCAGCCGATAACCTCAATTTAAATCAACTACCGACTTGGTGCACGGTGAAAGATTGCAATAACCTGCCTTAATTTGTATGGCAACCAAGAATTCTAGGTAACTACGTTCTGCTACCAATGTTGTTGCGGAATAAAACAAATTAATAAGTCTCTTACAATTTATAATCCACTCTTTATTAAATTTAATTGTGCACCGCTTGCCGGTAAAAAAGGTTAACGAAAGAATAATCCAGAATAGCAAAAACATAGGGGCGGGCTACAGTCCGCTTGGGCGAACTGTTGGATACCCTATTCTTATTCCTATATCTCATAAGTGGGCGTGACAAAAATTTAAAGGATTTTATCGAAAAAACTAAGCTTTTGTAAATAAAAACGCTCCCTAGCTCAAACTTTGGTTTTTCAATAAAATTGTTTTATTTAATTGTGGGCGTGTCAGTAGGCGGATTTAAAAAAAATTTAAGTATGAGCATAAAGGGCACCTAGAGAGTATATACTATAAATTTCAGCTCCCTAGCTCAAACTTTGGACTTTCAAAAATAAAATAAAAATAATTGTGGGCGTGTCAGTAGGCGGATTTTGAAAATATTTACACATGAGCATAAAGGGCCCCTAGAGAGTATATATTAAAAATTTCAGCTCCCTAGCTCAAATTTTGGTTTTTCAAAAAAAATATTTTATTTAATTGTGGGCGTGTCAGTGGGCGGATTTAGAAAATTGTATGTCCCAAGCAGTTTTATGGGCCAAAGATCATATATAAAAAATTTCAGCTTTCTAGCTCAAAATTCAATTTTTCCCAAAATTTGTTTTATTTAATTGTGGGCGTGTCAGTGGGCGGATTTTGAAAATTTTATGTCCCAAGCAGTTTTATGGGCCAAAGATCATATATAAAAAATTTCAGCTTTCTAGCTCAAAATTCAATTTTTCCCAAAATTTGTTTTATTTATTTGTGGGCGTGTCAGTGGGCGGATTTTGAAAATATTTATACATGAGCTTAAAGGGCCCATAGAGAGTATATATTAAAAATTTCAGCTCCCTAGCTCAAATTTTGGTTTTTTAATAAAATTGTTTTATTTTTTTGTGGGCGTGGCAGTGGGCGGATTTTGCAAATTTTATATCCCGAGCAGTTTTAGGAGTCATAGATCATATATAAAAAATTTCAGCTTCCTAGCTCAAAATTCGATTTTTTCCAAAATTTTGTTTTTTTTGAGTTTGTGGGCGTGTCTGTGGGCGGATTTCAAAAATTCTTAAACTTGATTATTTCGGGACCCTAGAGAGTATATGGTTAAAATTTCAGCTCTCTAGGTCCAGTTTAAAGGCATAATTTTTGCCGACGGACGGACGGACGGACGGACGGACGGACATGGCTAGATCGACATTACTATCGATGCTGATCATAAATATAGTAACTTTTAGGGGTCTACGGGCAATATTAAGGTATGTTACAAACTATGCGTCAAAATTAATATACCCCTAGAATAGGGTATAATTATATACATATTCAATGACAGTTGACTGCCAAGCAAAAAAAAGAGATAATTCACGGTGATTCAACTTCTAAGTTAGGGTCTACTTTCATTTATGATTTATATTTAATGTTTAGTTTTCTAACAGTGGTTGTAATCATCAGTCGATTACCACAACACATCGAATCGATACGCAATTTTTCCTCGATTATACCATAATTCGCTACACAAAAGTGAGTGTTAATTGTTTTTACCCATTTCATGCATCTTTAATTTGAAGACGCAATTAAAATCCTTTTTTTTAAGCCCAAGGTCTGGCTATGATTAAATCAATAGTTATGTATATTTAACTGTTCTAGTTCAATATATGTTTAAAATCTGCCACTAATTATTGACAAAATGTACAAACCAGTTACGTATGAATTATTTAAGCAGCATTTCCAACAGCTGCTAAATGTGCATCATTTAGAGAGAGTCATAGCGCAAGAAGAAAACCCACGTTCTGCCAATGAAGAACAGATTTCACCACACAGTATAGAAGAGGTTGGCGTAGCTACAAGAAAGCTAAATAACAATAAGGCCGCCAGCTCTGATGGTTTACCAACGGAGCTAGTCAAATACGGAGGTGATGTTCTGGTAGGACGCATCTACAAAATCATCAACCAAGTATGGATGGAAGAAGGTATGCCCGATGATTGTACTATCAGCTCCATTCATCTTCAAAAAAGGCTATCCTATGTCTTATGAGATCATATCCAACGTACTGTGTGAACATCTGAAGCCGTTCTGTAACTCACTAATGGGCACGTTACAGTGCGGCTTCCGGCCCGGCAACTCGACAATAGACCGAATCTTCACACTAAGGTAAATCCTGGAAAAGACCAATGAATCTCAAGTCGAGGCCCATCACCTGGGAATGGAAATGGATAATAATGCTCCAGCCAAGAGGATCTTCGACTCCCAACTCCCTGGTTCGAGAAGGCAAGGAAAACCGAACCTCCGTTTTAAAGACCAAGAAATCGCGGATGCCAGAGCGCTTGATCTGTGGTGAACTGAAAGCAGAGTGCCCGGGATCGCAGAGGATGGAAGGTTGCAGTGTCTCTGGCAGAGACTCTTCACCGATCGGGAGCCCGTTAAGTGCAATCTGTACTTATTTACACTTAAACTTACTTATTGAATTACATAACACCTACTATGACTATAATAATAAAGTTAGTCTCATATTCTCTTTCATACTAAACGGTTGTATCATTCCATAAGCCGTCACATGGTGCAGAATAGCGGGCTCAAAAAAAAAGCCGAACGTTACGTGCAAGTTGCAAAAGCAATTCTAAAAAATTACTCAGATGTTTACATCGCTCTTCTAAACTACAGGAATACAACCAGAAACAACAAATTGATGTCCCCGAATCAACGCTTGATGAGTCGCTGTACAAGAACACTTTTATTAAGTTATTCCTAAAGTGCATCAAAACTTACAAAAGGTGAGAAACGACATCAAAAAGGCAAGCAGACAAGGTGAGTGCAATTATGTATGTCTTTAAAATCGCCACAAAACAAAGTTGAATTGCAATGACTCTTTGCCATGGCCACGTATCTCAGTAAGTTTTTTCCTAACTTTTCCGATGTAACTAATAGTCCACGATCCTTTTTTTTTTTTTTTTGTTTTATTTTTTTTTAAAAAAGGAAACCCAAATCCCAGAGCACTCAGACTCGGTAACGGTCCATTGTACTACCAGGCAGAAATCCTTCTTTTGGTGTAGAGGCATGTGCATGCATCACAAGCCAACACACTAACCTCTACACCGTCGCCACCCTGCAGTTCCACGATCCTTACTAAAGAAAGATGTTTCTTGGGAATGGACAGAGAACCACAACAGTGGTTTTGAGCGCTTAAAATCAATTTTTTAAAGTACTCCCCTATTAAAATTATATGATCCAAACGAAGATGTCAAATTACAAGTAGGCGCCAGCAATTCTTGCCTGTGCGTCAAAAGCATTATCGTCATTCCAAATCGCATACTCTCAAAAAGAAGCTACATTGATACAATTTGGTTGTGAGAAGTTTCGTGTGTATATATTTGGAAAACGTTTGACAGTAGAAACCGATCGCAAGCCTGTCGAGATTATTTAAAAAAAAACCTATACAATCGGCTCCGAATAGACTTTAAGAAATAATGTTTCAATGAACCTAATATAATCCACAGGTCATATATAGAAAAGGCAAAGACATCGCCTTAGACGATATTCTCAGCAGAGACTGTATAAATCCACCTGAAAAGGAATGATTCATATGTTGTAGATAGTTATCATCTTATCCACAATGGTATCAATATGGGAACTATGGCGAAAACCTCTTTTTCCGAAATTGTCCGCTGAGCCTGGCGACAGCAGAAAATTCTGAAAAAATATTCTCAAACTGCCTGTTTTATGCCGCTTTAATAGAGATAAAATGGCTTCACTGGTCAATAAAGAATTTCGCAGTAGGTTGTTAGGTGCTGTTTCAAGATCCCCAATCGTGTTTTCTTTAGTTTAATTTATTTCATTCAATGAGCATCCTCTCAACGTTATGATGAAGGTGTGAATGGGAGGGTGTGGTTGCTCCTGATGATTGTGTTTGATTAGATCTCTACTATATGGAAACTATACGAACCGAACTGAGCGTTAAAAAGAGACTTAAACGTCAAACGATAAATTTAAAAGCCTGGGTACATTAAATTGATTACAGCAACGCAATCCTTTTTTATACGAAAGAAATTTATTGCTCCTATAACAAAACTAAACTAAACCTTTCACTGAGCTCGATGAAGTGTGATTCTGTAGGCAGACCCCGCCGTAAACTGATTTTACGACAAAAGTTAAGAAAAACACCGCGTTACAGTGGTTTTACTGTTATGTGTATCATTGGTGTTGGTAGCGTATCAACTAGAATCTAGAACTAAAATAAAGCATTAACTATTATCCGACTTTACACAGATTTCCAAGCAGACTCATTTTTCTATAGAAGGTAGAATAAAAGTCTTTGATGGCTGTGGAGTAACAAGTCACACAATATAACTTTATTCAATTAAATTTATACCTAAAATAATCTGAGCCTAGCAAATAATTACAAAGAGTACACAAGTCAATAGGAAGGGTTGACGTATGCAAAAATGTGTATCAATAAAATCCATAGGCCTGCAAAGTGCTGATATCGATCTTAATTCATACACATAAATATTTATGATGGAAAAGAACGTAATGCAGAATATATCTGTTCAAGGTGAGGTCGTCACCTCAGTGTTATTGTCGTCCGCTGCTGTGTCGTAGAACTAACCTGCATCAAGATACCGAAAAGGTTTTGTTTTAAATTTCAATCAGTTTGAGATTTTAATTTGATAATTGCATTTTGTATTCATTTTTCATTTCATTATTAACTTATTTTTAAAAATACGAACAAATTTACTAGAACACATTTAAAAACTCTACGAAAATACAATGCTTCATTTTGACAGTATAATTGGTTAAATAATATTGGACGGGTGTCTAACGAGAGCTTGCTGTACTTGGCAATATTTAATTTGACTTACAGCAAACAAGCTGTATAAAAACAACAATCGATTCCTCGATTTAGTTTTTTGCTCTGACCTTATAAGTACTGTGGTTGTTGAATCTCACTCCAGTGTAACTAACATAGATACAAAATCATCCTTGGATGTATAGGGTGTTTTTGAACCCAGTAGTAACTTCAGACAGTTATATCTGTTAAACTCATTGTGAGATTGCAAACTGTCACTGTCATTTTTGTTCAGTAGTCTTTGCAGTTTATCGTAATAAAAAACACACTTTAACAAATCTAAGAAATATGATTCCGTAATTATTGTTCGGTGCGCGAAACTTAAAGTGCACTTGCACCATATTACACCCGGCATAATCTTTGTCTCTCGGTTGACATTCATCAGATCCAGCCATGCTGGGCCTATGCCTAAAGTTGTGTTTATAAACTAATTGCTATTGAAATTTCATTACGTTTTGTTCAAAATCAAAGTTAGTACAGGCTTAAAAAACATGCTATATATGCATATTGATTTTTGTGATTATTTCTACGCAAATGGTAATTAGACGTTCACAATTCTGAAGAAACTAACAGCTTATGCTTAAATTCCTACTACCATACTAAGGAGCTCAAATCGATAAGAAATACATGTAAACTGTTTGGAACGGAAATGAAATGATCAACTTTTTTGTGACAAAAAATTAAGTTCCTACAACGTTTTTTTCTTTGAACGCACTTTAAACTAAATAGAACAGTCCCTAACTTTGCCATTCACATAGAATCAGGAATCCGCCCAAATCTATTACAAAACTATAGATAGATAGATAGATATAGTTTATTTCTTATAAATTCATTGTAAATTCTCAATCTTCATTAATTACATAAGTATGAAGTAAAGAAATATTTGCGACATTCTGTATTTTTGTAGCTTATATCCGATCATATAGATGCACCTGATTTACTGTTTTCTATTGGCTTTCATTTCCATGGTGGCGCCCATAACGTACGTACTTTTGACTTATTGTTAAGAACTCATCATCGAATGAACTATGGCAGGCATGAGCCTATTTTTCGTTTGAGTAGAATCTACGAGTATAATCTTAATCACCATGTGATTGACTATCAGGTTAGTAAAATTAACCTTAAAATTATTTTGCGTAGGTACTAATGCTTCAGTGTCTTAAATTATTTGCATGATTTATTTCTGTGCTAGTATTATATAGGCATTATTATTGTTATATGTATTTGTTTATTTTATATGTATTGATAACCTATATTAAGCGCATCAATGAAATCAATTTTATGTAAGTTTTGCTTTCCAAATCATTAATTTTCCTTTCTACTATTTATCCAATGTGAGCGAATGAGTGTGGGTCGTTGCCGGGTAGTTCAAATCTTAACTAACGCACTTGGGAGTCATTTTATTTCAGATGTTCCAAAACTTTATCTTCGCTTTTTAGTTTCACTATTGTGCTGACCTATTAATTCTCACTTTTGGTTTTTTGTTGTTCACCATGTAAAATGTTGCTGCCCTGCCTATATTTACTCTTACCTATGAAACGAGCCGTGAGCGTATGTCCCTACGCTAAATGATGAGCATGTGCGAGCACTTCTTGTGCCGGCGTATTTCTGATTGCGATTGTTGCTTCAATTAGGTTTTCCATCCCAAAAAAAAATATACCAAGGTGTAAATTGTTTTAAAAAAATAATTTTATTTCATGCTACTCCAGTTTGATTCCTAGTTGCCAAGAGTTTCACTTCAGTTCGCCTCCCACACATTTTTCGAGAGAGGAAAAATTAGGGTATATACGAGTACATATACAAATGTCTGAAATTAAATTATAACATATCTTTTCGAATATTATTTTTTTTTTCATAAAATTCCCTTCAAAATGAATGAAATTAAATGCCAAAAACATTAAATGTCTATAAGGACGATTTACCAAGAACCTATCCATATTGAACGTCTGGTATGCAAATAACCATCTTTTAAACATCTGTGCAAATATATAAATACAAACCAATACACACTTACTCACCTGACATACTTTAGAAGGCTTCATTTAATGAGAAAGTCAGACGTAGAGAGCACAATCAATGTTCAAAGAGACTGGTATGCTTGCTTGCAGAGTATGCATACCCTTTTATGAAATCAATTAGAAAAACAGATTTTCGATGAAAAGTTATTTAAATTGTGAATCCAGAAATCCATTTTTCAATTGCAAACATATTATGCTGAGCGTTGAGACTGAATATTTAATCATAATTTGATGAGCTTTCAATAGGGAGGGCTCAGCCTGTGAAATTATTTTTTTTCTTACCGATTTGTTTATTAAATGTATGCAGCTTCTTAATGCTTTGAAAGTAAGGATAATGATGAATCTGTCGAGTTGAAGCGCATTCTTAATTGCTTGCGTGATGGCTAGATCTTTAGAATGGAAGTTTGGCCTTATTAGCAAATCTGGAGGCTGGGAGTCAAAAGTCCTCTAGTTGACTTGATTCTCATCCAATCGCCTTCCTCGTAGGCAGGACCAAATATCCTGCAGAGTATGTTTCTTTCAAAATAATGCAATATTAGTTCCAATTTCCTAATTATCTTCCAGCACTCGGCACCATGAAGCAGAAATAGTAGGATTAAGGTTCGATAGAGCATGCATTTTGTCCTTCGAGTGAGGAGTTTTGAACACATTTGTTTTGCTAAACCGAAGTAGCAGCGGTTTCCTATGGCTATTCTCCAGCGGATCTCCCCTAAGTTCTCATTTGTGGAGTTGATTTTTAGTCCTCGGTATATTGTAAAGTTTGCTATTTATTTACTACCTCCCTAATAAATTCTGTGGGGATTATTGGCTATCCCAAAGCCGAAAAGTTGATGGCTAAAGAGCCGAACTGTTTATATGGCTGAAGAGCCGAGCTGAAATATAAAATAGCTAAGAAGCCAAGCATACCCTTCATAAGTCAGATAGTAATTAATTTTTATTCAAAGATCTTAGCCTATTTATACAAAAATATCTTACATGCTACTTACATTATAATATGATAAAGGGAAACAGAAATAAAAAGTAAAATTAACTACTCAGCACAATTTGCTGCGACACGTAAATGTGCAAATCGTCATTGGCCTTGACTCTATGGCGAGCATTAGCTGTGTATCGGGTGTCGAGCGGATTTGGTGGGAAATGTCTGTCTGGTGAGAAATGTGGAATGTGTGTCTATGTTTTTGTGTTGTTGGGAGAATTGCATTTGATGATGAGGCTATTTGTCAGTGTAGTTATTATATACACTACATCCTCACTCTAAAAATTTTTTTTTTTTTTTTCTTAGTGATATATTATTATGTACTTCCTTTATTTCGTTATTTATCTTTATTCTAGTATTTACACCTTTTAATTCTACTACTTCATATGGACCTTTGTACGGTACATCTAACTTTTTCTTATTTCCTACTTTCAAATATACAAAATCACCTATCTTAATTCTTAGAGGATTAGATTTCTTATCTACTATGTTTTTACGTTCTAACTTAGCTTTTATTAACAAGTCCTTAGCTATCTTGGCCATCTGCCCTAATCTAAATTTTAATTCTAAGCTGTAATTCTCTAAGTTATAAATTGGGTTTATTGCAATTTCATCGGGATTTTCTGGTAGTCTTGCTATTCTGCCATATATCAATTCAAATGGTGATATACCTATACTAGAATGTGGTGTCGTATTATAGCTGAATACAAAGTATGGTATCCAATCATGCCTGTTATCTTCTATCGCGAAAACCAGAAGATACTCATTTAGTACTCTATGGTTACGCTCTATTGAGCCTAGCGCCTCATGATGGTAGGGTGTTGATGTTATGTGTTTTATTCCAAATTGTTCATAGATATTTTTCATTACTTCGTTGAGGAATTCTGTCCCCATGTCTGTTTTCAGAATCTTGAAGTTACCATAGGTTAGGTTAGGTTGACGTGGCTGTCAGCTAAGGCCGACACACTTAGACCAAGATTAGGTCCATTGTGGTACCACACAGATCTGGGGATTCCCTCACTGCTCGTTGAACCAATGGGAGCTTCTTATGAAGCGCGAAAGACTTCTGACGCCAGTGTTGGCTAAGTCGTTTGTGTCGTTAAACAAGAAGTCCCCTAGATGGAGATTTCTTTTGTGGGAGAGTGCAGGGCATGTGCAGAGAAGGTGAAGTACAGTCTCCTCCTCCTCCTCGTCCATGCAGCTTCTGCAGAAGTCGTTTGAGTGCACGCCAAGTCTGGAGGCGTGCCTGCCTATTAAGCAGTGTCCTGTGATAACGCCTATGGTCGAGCTAATATGCAGTCGGTTTAATGAGATTAGACTCTTAGAGCGTCGCAGATCCAGCTTTGGCCAGATTCGCTTAGTCGCTAGACAAGTATTGCTACATGTCCACCTAAGGTTTGTTCTCTCGATTGCTGATAGCTTGAGCAAGAGTTTGCATGTAGCGATTGGTATTCCTAAAGAACCTTTATCAGGTAAAAGAGGTAAAGTGGTTCCTTTTTTGGCGAGATCGTCTGCCTTACAGTTACCTGGAATGTCTCTATGTCCCGGCACCCAACAGAGGTGAATGTTGAACTGCTCTGCCATCTCCGAGAGAGATGAGCGGCAATCTTGGGCTACGATGGAATTTGAAGAGACTGAGTCCAGGGACTTAATCGCTGCCTGACTATCCGAGAAGATACGGATATCCTTTGAGGATATCACATTCCTCTTTAGCCATGACAGGGCTTCTTTTATCGCTAAAATTTCCGCCTGGAACACGCTACAGTAATCTGGAAGACGGAAAGAGAGGCTAAGATTTAGCTTTTCTGAGAAAACGCCCCCACCTACCCCATCGCTGGTTTTAGATCCGTCGGTGTAGAAGTGGATCGATTTATCTTCTGCAAATGCATCATCATCCCAGAATGATCTGGAAGGAATGGTGATTTGGAAGTTTTTTCCGAACTGCAGATGGGGTATGGTGTAGTCTATGTTTCTGGGTAGAGACTTAAAGGAGTCCAAAATGATGGAGTGGCCAATCTTCTTGTTGGTCCACTGTGAGGTAGCTTTTAAGCGGACAGCGGAACAAGCCGCTGTTTGCATGCTGAAAATGTCAAGGGGTATCAGGTGCAACAGAATGTCCAGTGCAGCGGAGGGGGTAGTACGGAGTGCTCCGCTAATGCACAGACACGCTGATCGCTGGACTTTGCCAAGTTTGTCGCGGTTTATAGCTTTATCCAGGGCAGTCCACCAGACGACCACCCCGTAAGTAAGAATTGGTCTAACCACCGCTGTATATAGCCAATGCGTAATACGGGGTTGTATACCCCACTTATTGCCAATGGCTTTTTTGCAAGAGAAAAGTGCTACTGTAGCTTTCTTGACTCTTTCTAGTATATTGGGTTTCCAACTTAACTTCCTATCGAAGATTAGACCTAAAAATTTTGCTTCCTCAGAGAAGGTTAAGCTTGTACCGCTAATAGAGGGAGGGTCAATATGTGGGATTTTATATTTCCTGGAAAAGAGGACTAACTCGGTTTTGTGGGGGTTAACGCACAGTCCACACCGATTAGCCCATCTCGTTAGCTTGTTAAGAGCGTTTTACAGGAGTTCCCTAATGGTATTGAGGTGTTTTCCTGAGACGGCTATAGCAACGTCATCCGCATAGGCAATCACCCTGCAGCCCTCCCCTTCCAGGTTTATCAGTAGTTTATTCACCACCAAATTCCAGAGAAGGGGAGAAAGAACACCGCCTTGTGACGTGCCTCTACTGACAGACCTCCTAGCAGATGCAACGGCCAGTTTTGAATTAATAATCCGACTTTCAAGCAGTAGATTAATCAATTCACCAAGCGAGCTATCCACCTTCAGTTCTGTCAGTGCATTTGCGATTGCAGATGTGTTAACGTTGTTAAAGGCGCCTTCTATGTCAAGGAAAGCCACCATGGTATACTCTTTGTGATGAAGAGAGTATTCGATAGTGCGTACTAAGGAGTGAAGAGCGGTTTCCACCGACTTTCCCTTACAGTATGCATGCTGAGCCGCAGACAATAATTGCGGATTTATGTTCGTGCGAAGATGGATATCAATCAATCGCTCCAGCGTTTTGAGGAGGAATGAAGATAGACTAATGGGTCTGAGGTCCTTTGGACTGACGTGGGAATATTTGCCAGCCTTGGGTATGAAAACCACTTTAACTTCTCTCCAAGCCCGGGGGATATGAACCAGGTCTAGACAGCTTTTCAGGATCATCTCCAGCACAGGCAGGATGATATCCGCTGACATTTGTAGTTCGGCAGGTATTATGCCGTCTGGTCCTGCAGACTTGAAAGGTTTGAAGCTATGTAGCGCCCAAGTTAGCTTTTCCCTAGTAATCAGACCGTGAGAGTAAGTTACCTGTGCAAATGACCTGCGAGGGCGTAAATTGCCGGTAATATTAGAGCTGCCTGGGAAATGAGTGTCAAGTAGCAGATTGAGCGATTCCTCGCTAGATGTCGTCCAAGAGCCGTCTGCCTTCTTAAGGCAGCTAGGCATAATTGGATTAGAAGAGAGGATTTTTCTTAGCCTTGATGCCTCAGATGATTCTTCTATTTTGCCACAGAAGAGTCTCCATGAGGATCTTTTGGCTTTCCTTAGTTCTTTTTTGTATAGTATGAGGGATTCCTTATAGGAGTCCCAATCGGTTATTGCTTTTGAGCTTTTAGCAAGATTGAAGAGTCTTCTGCACTCCTTTCTGAGTGGTCCTAGCTCAGGGGTCCACCAGTGAGGCTTCTTCTTACCCCTGGGTTGTACGAGCGGGCAGGATTCCGCCATTGCTTCGTTAAGGGCCAGGGTGAGTTCATCGACTTTATTGTCGAGCTCATTGGAGTCGCAGGGTGGACTTAAGTGTACAGATTTAATACGATTATGTAATGTGTCTCTGTATAAGGGCCAATTGGTTTTCCGAGGATTTCGGAAAATGGGTTGACATGGAGGCTCAACGCTTAGGTTGAAAAGAAGATAGCGGTGATCCGAAAAAGAGTGATCAGCCGAAACCTTCCAGCCCGTAATCATGTCGTTGATGGTATCGGAGACAAGAGTGATGTCAAGGACTTCTTGTCGGTTTTTGGTAATGAAGGTGGGTTCATTACCTGAGTTACAAACAATGAGGTTAGTACGTAAGAGATATTCAAAAAGTGACTCACCTCTGTTATTGATGTCTGTGCTGCCCCATACGGTGTGATGAGCGTTGGCATCACACCCCAATATGAGGTCAGCTTTCTGCCTCCTTGCTTCTTCGATCAACCTCTCTAGGTTATCACCAGGGAGAGGTCCCACTTGATCGTGGGCGAGATACGCTGATACTAGCCAGAATGATCTACTAGCTGTCTCTATTCTTGCCACAGTTGTATCTCGATCGCTGAAATTAGGGAGTAAATAAGCATTAATATTACTTTTCACTAGTATGCACGATCTAGGTTTACCTTTATCGGTCACATACAGTGAGTAGTATCCAGGAGTCCTGAGTCCTCGAACCAGGTTGTTGACAATCCAAGGTTCTTGTATCAGGACGATGTCTTCTGCGCCTTTGGTAAGACGAAGAATAAGTGCGGCCGAAGCCTTTATGGAGTGTTGGAGGTTAATCTGAACTAACTGCAGCATTTTCGCTACAATCAGGCAGAGATGCCTCCACCACGGTGTTATTCAGGCCTTCCAATTCCGAGGACGAGTTGAGAAGCTCGTCTTCACTCAGAAGAGCCTTATCCTGATCTTGATCATCAGTCTCCATATCTGACAAAGCGTCGGTTATGGATGGTGATTCGTTGGTTAGCGAGGGTTCATCGTCCTCTAAAGAGGGGAAGGAGATTGAAGCCCCAGGATCTGAGACTACGATCGTAGAGTCAGAGGGAGGAGGAGGAGGAGGGGGAAGTTTACCCGCATCCATTTCATCCTTTTTATAGACCCGCATTTTGACGTCGTCCCATGCGAATCTTATGATGTAGTCGTTCTTGGCCAGAGGAGCCAGGGTTTCTTGGTTGAGTACAACCACGACACATCTGTAATCGCCCTTCAGCTCTTCCAGTTTGGCAACCAGTTGTGGGTCGGAAGTGAAGGGTTGCTGAATTTCAGGACTTCCAGGATGTCCTCAGGGGTGGATGGATCCGCAGTGATCCAAATACGAGATCTTGGTCGGCAGGGGATGTCCTCCCTTGCAACAACCTCGAGCTTTGCATCGGGCCACACCTCTCCAAGCCTACTTATTGCAAGCTTGTAGAGATCGGCCGATCTTTGATCATCACACGCGACCAATTTGATGTGACCTTGATGCCACCCTCCTTCATGTGTAAGCGGAGGAGGTCCGGGATGGTTTTTTATGAAGGAGAAGAAAGAGCGCGAAAGCGCTCTCTTGACCATATCCCACTTCTCATGGGTTATAGACCCGTCGATGTCATTGCGGTCGATGACTGCGACCACAATTTTGTCTTTCAAGATGTCACTGAAAGATCTGTGAGGTGTGACAGTGGGAGAGATGCCGGTGTTATGCACTCTCTGCCTCTTGGGAACCGAGCTGGTTCCTTCCACTGACCTCTGACGTTTGATCGACGGGTCGCAGGCCTTAAGGATCTGCTGAGCCCAGTCCAGTTTGGCGATTTGTGCTGGCGTCCTATCCTTCTCCGCGATGGTGCCACACATACGCTGGATTCGGATGGCGTTACGTCGGTGTTTGTATGACGCCGTGGACGGATTGTGGTGACGCTTTGTGTTGGTAGAGGGACCATGATGCACAGTCCCACCACCATCAGGTTTCTTAGGGGCAGCTCTTATGCCGACCGTGGAGGTACCATGATGCACAGTCCCACCACCATCAGGTTTTTTGGGGGCAGCGCTTTTGCCAACCGTGGGGGGACCATGATGCACAGTCCCACCACCAACAGGTTTTTTGGGGGCAACGCTATTGCCGACCGTAGAAGGACCATGAGTTGCCACAGTCCGTTCTACAGACAGCGTATTAGCAATGAGCGAAGTTGTTGACTTGGTGGGGCCGGCAGAGGGGGGACCATGATTCACAGTCCTCCCTCTGTCGGAAAAGGATTTTTTTTAGCTCGCAACCACTAGTGGAGGGACCATGAATGTCCACAGTTCCAACACTATCTGGTGCCATAAGAGCTAAGCCGGTAGACAGCTTGGTCGCCGTACTACCGTCCGGTTTGAAAAGGGAACCGGCCATAAAATTTTTTGTTTTTGTTTGTTTATGTTTTTTTGAATTCATATTGAGATCCCACGAGTCGCGGAGAAAAAAAGGTCCATCTGCACAGAGATCCGCATTGTGCAGATAAGGCTGGTTAATCCGGAGGTCGCCAGGTATCCGGATACTCCGTACACGACTGAGCTATTTGATAGACTGGGCCCTCAGCCAGGTTGACTCTCGGCACGGGTCGTATGACACCTTACGTCCAGCCCAGGGGATAAGGAGGGGGAGAGGGAAAAGAACGGGCTGTCCTGTAGAGGCCACAAAGTAGTACATGTACCACACTTACGTCTCAAGAAAGAGAAGGGGGGGGAGAGGGGACGTAGAGTCCTGGTCAGTACTTGGTAAACGCTCGTCAACAGCCTGTCTGTCATGGGTGGCCCTTAGACAGCATAGCCCGTTGAACCTACGCCTCAAGCCTTCGCACCGGCACCATCGAATGCAATGATGGTACGCACGTCAAGGTGACTGACCCACGCGAAGTTACCATGCTTAAGTATAAAATGTTCTACTAACGCTTTTGCTACTGTTTTTGCATCTTTGCTTTTCATTGGAATCGCTTCTATGTATTTTGCTAATTCACATTGCAGGGTTAGGATATATCTAAATTCACCTGATGGTCGAAGTGGTCCTACTGTGTCAGCTGATACTATTTCAAAACTACTAGATGGTGTTTCTGTTATCACAAATCTTTCTTTAGTATTCCTTATTTGCTTGTTCTTAGCACATTCTTCACAATTGCTGACATACTTCTTCACCATTTTGCTCAAATTTTTCCAGATATATCTCTGCTTTATTTTACATATTGTTCTTCTGACACCTGAGTGTCCTCCTACATGTGGTGAATTGTGGAAGTCCATTATTATCTTGTCCATTTCTTCTCGTTCTAAGATTCTTTTCGGTTGTTGATAAATTAAAATTTTAAGTTTTCTACCTTCTTTGTTTTTCGTTTCTTTTGCAGCTTATTATATATTTCTTTGAATTTATTCATAGTTATGTGCTCAAATATTTCATCACTTTTTTCAATTGCTAGTTTTGCAATATTTTGCCTATACATTTCGAAAATTAGCTTCTCCAATATCAGACCTAAATCCAGATTAGGATTATCACTAAATTCTACTATAATTGTATTATTAATACTGTCGACAGTTATTTTCGGCAATTTATAATTATATAAATTCTTGTTGAGCATCTTTTTAAATTTTAGCGTACGTACGTTTTTTATTTCTGCTAATGAGATACATTCCCATGAGTAAAGTTGATCAGGCTCTACTTTTAAAGCATTGCTTTTGGGTGTCTCGCTGATGCTTTTATTTTTATTTATTTCTCTAGTCATCGCTCTTGTCATGACTTTTATTTTTTCGTTAGGTATCATTTCCTTGAGTATCTCGGAATCTACTTTTATACCTGACAAAGCGTCAGCATTTGTGTTCATCGAGCCTTGTTTATATTTTATATCAAAAGTGTAGTCTGATAAATCCAGCCGTATCCTTGTCAATTTTGAAGATGGATTTTTATGAGTAAATAAGCTTACTAACGGTCTGTGATCAGTTACTACTACGAATCTTTTTCCATATAAGTATGGTCTGAAATGGTTAATGGCCCAATGTATACCGAGTAATTTTTTCTCTATAATCGGTTTGTTGAGCTCATGTTTATTGAGACTTTTACTGGCATATGAAATAGGTAGGTCTCTTCCTATTTCGCCTTGAGATAACACTGCTCCAAGTGCAGTATTGGAAGCATCTGTTGTTACTATAAAAGGTTGTTCATGGTCGGGGTATTGCAGAATGGGTGGATTTATGAGCTTTTCTTTAAGCGTATTGAAAGCTTTCTTACAATCATCTGTCCATTTGAACTCTATACCCTTCTTTGATAGTGCATTTAAAGGTTTTGCTATTTCTGCAAAATCTTTGATGAATCTTCTATAGTAGTTGCAGAATGCTACAAATCGCTTCACTTCATTTGCATTCGTTGGGCATGGGTATTTCTTGATAGTTTCATATTTAGCGGGGTCTGTCTTTATCCCTTGGTTTGTTATCAAGTGCCCTAGATATGTTACTTCTGTCTGTAGCCAATTGCATTTTTGAGGATTGAGCTTGAGGTTATATTTTCTCAGTCTCTGTAATGTTTTCACTGGATTTTGGTTGTGGTGATTAAGGCTACAACCAAATATAATATTGTCATCAACATAAAGGAATGCTTCTGCGTTAAGCCCTGCTAAGGCTACGGATAGCATGCGTTGAAAACTATTGGTGGAAATTTTTAGACTGAACGGTAGTCTTTTGAACTGAAAATGTCCCTGATTCGTTGAAAATGCAGTTACTGGTCTGGAATGTTCGTCCAGTTCTATTTGATGGAAGGAACTACTTAAATCCAAAGTGGAGAAATATTTTGCTCGTCCTAACGTGTCTAGAACATCGTCTAGCCTAGTTCGCGGAAATCTACCACTAGTCGCCCTTTCTTGTCTCCCTCTACATCTTTCTTGGGTACGACAAGTAAGGGTGAGTTGAATGGGCTTACTGAAGGTTCTATAATATCATCCTTCAAGAGCTTGTCCACTTGTTGATTAATTTATTTCAACTGCGTGTGAGGAAGTCTATAGTTTTTTATGTATAAAGGGCTGTTATCAGTTATCTGTATATTCTGTTTGTAGAAGTTATTTACTGTCGACGAGTCACCTGTCAGATTAAAACAATCTGCGAATTCCTAACATATTTCCAATATTGATTTTCTAGCTTTGACATCAGCTATTTTGATGTCCAATTCCTTTAGCAGTTTTTTATATTGGTAATCTTTCTTATTTTTCTCATAATTGGCCTTAAGATTCACTACATGATAGTTGCTTAGTGGTACTAATTCCGGTGTAAATTGTTTTATGACGTGGTACATGATCCCTTGGATGGAATAATGGAGTTCGCTATGAATACTCATTTTTGGACCTCTTGGTTTAAAACAATGCTATCTTCTACTATATCCAGTGAGATAGGGTGAAGTGATTGTGTTCTTCCTGCCAATGTTATCTCTCTGTTTCTTGGTATTTTAGTAATAAGTGGCAATACTATCTCATTGCTATTGACTACTATGGATATTGTAAAATTGTCATAATCAATTTGACTACTAGTTTTTATTAAAAAATCCCTGCCTAAAATACCATCTGTTGTGATCGGAAAATTCTCATCTACAATCTGGAAATCTTTCTTTACTGTTTCAGATTCAAAATTTATTTGGGCTATAACCGATCCCAGTGAATATGTTTCTGAGTTCGTTACACCAGTGATTCTGATTTTATTTGTATTGTCCAAAATGACATTGGGTTTAATAGAGCTTAATTTTAATATACTTATGTCAGCACCTGTATCTATTAAAAAAGTATTGTTTGAGGGTGTGACATTAGTACTTGCAAGAATATAGTTTGTAAGATCTTGATTGAGATGAAAAATTGATCTTATTGTTGGTTTCCTACATGGTATTTTGAGTCTCTCAGGTCTTCGGAGACTTGCTGCCCGTTTTCCGAAATACCTAAATGATTAATATTTCTGTTATTGTTTCTAGCGTTACTGTTACCTCTGTTGCTCCTAAAGTTTCTATTGTTACTAAAGTTGTTATTGTTGTTTCTAAAGTTATTCTTGTTGTTTCTAAAGTTATTGTTGTTGTTTCTAAAGTTATTGTTGTTGTTTCTAAAGTTATTGTTGTTGTTTGTAAAGTTATTATTATTGTTATACTCCCTATTTGAATTGCTGCTATTGTACCTCATATCTCTATTTCTGTAATTAGAATTTCTTTTTTTAGAATGGACAAAGTGGCTTATATGTGCCGTGTCATATGTTGCTTCTATTTCAGAAGCGAGTTGTACTGCTTCAGACAGTGTTTTTGGTCTTGCCGCAAAAATGGTTGTTTTTATTTGGCCGTTCAGACCATTCTTAAAAGCATTTAAACCAAGCGTATCATTGAGCTTAGCTATAATTTCTCTACTGTCTTCTCCCTGCTCAGCTATTTGCAATGTGTTTAACTCTGCTACTAGGCCTTCAAGATTTTCTGCATAGCTGTTAATATTTCTAGGTCCCTGAACAATTTTTCCTAATTCAGACTGTAATGGAAGTGCATTTTTCTTGCTTCTAAATACTCGTATAAGTTTCAAAGTTTCTATCAGTTCAGATAGGTTTGTTGGTCGAGTTAGTGTACTTAGTTTGTTTCTCACTTTATCTGTTAGTCTAGTTTCTAGTATGAATTTAAATAGTTTGTTTTTTTCTGTGTCGGTCGTAATTGTGCTCGCTATAAAGTTTGCCATGTTCACAAAATTATTTAATTTGTCGAATTCTCCGTTGAATTCCGGAATGACTTTTAGTGTTGTTACAATGTCAAATGTCGCCATTGTATTTAATTTTATATGGTTTTCCTTATTACTTGAATTTGGCTCTTCTTTTATGTCTTCTAACAAATTTCTTTTGTATTTTAAGATATTCCTTAACTCTGTTATTTTATTTTCAATTATTAATTTAATTGGACCATAGTCTTCGTGTTGATCTGAGTCTCTAAAATTTACAATTAATTGTTCTAATTCTAATTCTTTGTCAATTAAATGTCTACTAGTGTAGATCCTTTTTGTCGTTTTCTTGAAGTTATCAATAATATTATTCAATGATCTTAATATAGTTAACATATCTTTAAAATTTTTTTATTTAAACGTCAATTATACATATGTAATATAAAACATTAATCCTAGTTATTTCCTTATTCACTTCATTGACAACTACTTTATTTATTTTTTTCTTACAAATATTTCTTGCTATTTTACTTAACACTACTATAATAATAAGTATAGCTATCAGTATTACTATGTCTATCATCTTTCCATTATTATTATTATTGTCGCCTGAGTTGACGACAATATTCTCTTTGGAGTTTTGTCCTCCCATTTTTTTTTTTTTTTGTTTAAAGCAGAAAGATATTTAAAACTAAAAAAAAATCTATAAAAATACTTCAATTTGAGAATAACCAGCTTATTCATATACAAATTATATCTAATGTATGTAAATTCAGTAATACGCTAGGTAGGTATTGCAAAATTATAACAATCTTAGTAACTGGATTGACGAATAAAATATTTTATTACATTGTGTTGGTTTGGTGAATAGTGGAAAATTTTTTTTTTGTATTTTATTTCTTGGTACTTAAATAATATAATCGCTCGGTATTGTTCAGCTGCCTTATCTCTCCTAAAAATTTGTCTTTTTCCATTGTTGTGGTTACCAGGTGGGCCAACCTGTGGAGATTCGCTATGGCCTGTCTGTGGCGCACTTTCCGTCCTCTTCTTGGTTTTTTTTTTTGCTTCAGTGGTTCTTCAAGTACCAGTTTATTTGTTCTTTGACGTTTTTTATATTCTTCAATTGTTAAAGGCCTTGGGCCTGCTGTTTTTGGCGTTGGTATATATGTCGGAGCATCTGGATCACCGATTGTCGGATGGTAATGGTTATAAAGATGCTCGAAGAGCTCGTCTAATTCTTCTTTGTTGTATTCTTCGGACATCCTACGGCCAGTGGCAGGATCGCCATGTAAAGTTTGCTATTTATTTACTACCTCCCTAATAAATTCTGTGGGGATTATTGGCTATCCCAAAGCCGAAAAGTTGATGGCTAAAGAGCCGAACTGAGATAGATAGATAGATAGATAGATTCTTTATTTTTTCATCATAAAGTTTACAAATTGGTATACTTAAGAATAAGGACATGGCAATACTGCCGTCTGCCTGAGATGACATTTCATAATATGATTTAAAAATAAAAGAAATAATAAAAAGCAAAAATTTTAAAATATAAAGAAAAGGAAAAAAGAAAAAAAAAAGAAAAAATGTTTAACAAAAGATATGAAGAAATATTACTATATAAAACAATGCTATCAATTTTAACGTGATTTGAAACACAAAATATTATACAATTTGGTTAATTTGATTAGCTGTTTATACAAAATTTTATCAATTTTAACATGATTTGAAACCCAAGATAATACACAATTTGGTTAGAAATAGCTGTTTATACAATATTATCAATTTTAACGTGATTTGAAACACAAAAGAGATATTATCAAATTTAGTATGATCAGAAACAAAACAATAAATAGTTAGGTATAAAATTTGGTCAAAACTGCAATAAGTGGGTAATCGACTAAGTTAAATATGTGAAACTGTTACGGTAAGAAAGAGCATGTTGGCAATATTTAAAGAGGCTGAGCCAGCCCATTGCTCCATTTAAAATTTCAAAAAGTTTGTCCAAAGATATAAAACTTTCCCGAAAATGCAACCGGCGAATTTCTTGTAGAATAGGACAAGCAGCAACGAAATGGTATATATCTTCATTCACTCTTCCGTTACATAGATCACATAGCTGGGGCAAGTCTGATCGATGAGGTATAAAGTTCAAATTTAAAATTTCAACTCTTGCTCTAAAAATAATACTTATAACCGAGGCTGAAAATTCATTACTAAAGTAAGAGACTTCCGAGGGCAGTTCATGGTTTAAATGACTATAAATAGCTCTTGAAGTAGATGAAGATGCTCTGGAAAGGTTATCCAGAAACATTTTGTGATCCACCTTAGCAATCACATCAAAAAACTGAGCCTGCCAATCGGTCACATTAGTTTCTGTTAAGTTTAAACTTGTTTCGTAAGATAGATAGTTCGTTCCAGTTTTTAAACGGGGAAGCATTCACTCGAAGTAATTTTCTTAAGATGATTTTGTGAAGACAAGTTTCACTTCTTTTCATCACTCTAGTAATGAAGTTCGCATTTGATTTCAAATTTTGTATATATATAGGGACTATTCCTGACTCTACATATATGGCGTAGTTGGGTGTTGAGTTAGGCAAACGAAATATCCTCTTAAAAAAGTTCCTTTGTACAGTTTCAAAAGCTTCGAAGTGTGTGTATCCGACGGGTTGGACGCCATATGCCATGCATGCATTTACTGTCGCGTTGAAAACTTTGTACTTGGACGTTAAATCAACATTTTGGTTCGAAAAAAACTTTGGCCACATTATATTAAGAGCCAATTTAGCTTCGTTGCTTTTTTCTTTGGAGTGCTTTAGATAGCTTAAATTGTAGGTCAAGAGGACACCCAAATATTTAAACTCTTGTAAAACCTCAATGTGTGTATTGTTTAGAGACCATTTTTCTTCCGCTCGCCTTCTTGATTGTCTCTTTTCAAATATAACAATCTTAGTTTTTTGGGTATTAATTTGCAAGCCCCAAGACTCGCAAAATGAACTTAGACGGTTTATTTGCAATTGAAGCGTGAAAGGATTATCAGCAAGCATGACTAGATCGTCCGCGTACAACAGGACTTTGATTATAATGTTAGCAAAATTAACTCCACCCGGAAGAAGCTCGCAGACATCATCTATGAACAGGGCAAATAATAATGGGCTGAGGATACAACCCTGAGGAACACCTGTAATTGTATCAAATCGATTTGAAAATGTGAAACCGTCCCATACCCTTGCATTTGTTGACGAAATAAGACTTGCATACACTTCGAGAAACTTTCTTGACAAACCAATGCAAGAAAGTTTGTATATTAAAGCTTGTCTATTGACTTTATCGAATGCAGCTTTAAAATCAACAAAGCAAGTGTATAGTTTCTTTTTTCTATCTATAAATTGTTGAGCAATGCTTGAAATGGCCAAGATATGATCCATGGTTGAAAAACCTGGGCGGAAACCGGCTTGAAAGATGCTCAAAAGACTGTTATCCTCAATACATTTTGAGAGCCTTTCATATAGGATTGCAGTGAAAGTTTTTCTTATTGAATTTAAAATTGAAATACCTCTATAATTTTCCGCAGCGTTAGCATCACCTTTTTTAAAAATGGCAAAAATTACAGATTCGTTGAAACTGTTAGGGACACATCCATCATTGTACACTTTGTTATAGAAAGACACGAGGTAGTTTTTAAAATCAATAGTGCTGTTTTTATAAAACTCGACTGGTATGCCGTATAGGCCAGGAGCCTTGCTGTTTTTCAATCTTTGGAGCGTTACTTCCAATTCGGGCAATGAGAATTCTAAATCCAGCTCGTTGACTCTAGTATCAGGTAGCGCGTAATCAAAGGTATGAAGGTCTTCATCAGCTGAGAGTAGAGTTTTAAAATGAGCTGCTAACGTCTCAGCTTCTAAAGAGAACTTCATACCCTGATTGCGCCCACCAAGATTGCGCACTGTCTCCCAAAATATCTTTGAGTTTGTGCAGTTTTCCAATTTCTTAGCCACGTTTTTTAAATAGGTGATTTTCTTAACTGAGCACATTTTTTTAAAATCATTATTAACGCGAAGATAGATGTTTTTGAAAAATTGAGAATTGGTCGTTCTAAACAGTTTTAAGTAAACGAACGAAAGTTTACGGAGATTTCTGCAATCCTTATCAAACCATACATTTTTAGCTACAAAAGTGTGTGTACTCTTCAACGCAAAAGGGGCTGCGGTCTTTATAACCCGTTCTATACTTTCACATACCACTTCAGACGAGACTGCGGATTGTTGGGGCAGAGATAGTAAGTGCCGAGAAAGGAGGCTTCTATAGAGGGTTGCATTGTTCTCCGACCACTTCAGCTTATTAAAACTAGAAGGTGTAGCTTGCTGGATTAACTCCTTTAGCTGAATTTTAATTACAATTGGAAAATGAGCCGAGTAGTTGACTAGTGCAACTTCAAAGTCATCGATAATGTTCAGCCAGTCCCCTGAAATCGCAGCAAAGTCAATCACGGATTGTCCCTGCCCGCTAACAAAAGTGAATTCGCCACATGCATCACTAATAGAAGACCCATTCAAAACAAATAGACCGAAAACTTCAAAAAATTCTGTTAAACTCCCCCCGTTGCGGTTATAAATTTTATCCTTAGAACATCTACTCTCGGCCAGTGCAACTCGTGCTCGTATAATATTGGCGGAAGAATTTTGATATTCACCAATCCTAGCATTTAAATCACCGACGATTAACACATGGTCAAGAGAAGTGTTATTCATAAATTCCACTAGTTCATCGAAGTCGCTAAGCCAATGATTGCAATTTAAATAAATAGGAATAATATAATAGTTTAGGTTGTTGCTAACCATATGAAAAATAATTTTAGATTCAATAATTTTAAAATTAATAAGATTACCCCATAAAGATTTTTTAATCCCATATAGAATACCCCCACTGGCTCTTCCATGCAAATTAGATCTTATCGCGGGTGTAAACATTACTTTAAAGTCTTTGAAATATTTTAGAAATTCATTTTGATTCTTTTCTTCAATAAAAGTTTCTATAAGAATTATAACATCAAATTGGTGTAAATATTTAAAAAAAATCGGAATGTAAAAGCTTACTTTTGAGACCAGTTATATTATACGAGCATATATTTAATTTTTGAAAAATAGTTGTGTTATGGCAGACGACAGAATTTACCTATTGTGTTTTATCCCTAACATGGTGTGAACTCTGATTTCCAAATGGCGCTCGCTGCGGTTGGAGGACAAAAGCGGAAGAAGAGCTTGGAACCACGGCCAACCTCGCTCCCTCGCTGCAGTCAAAGTACTCGTAACCACTGTCACCAAATAGTTCACTAATGAGTGACATGTCCGCTGCTGATTTGACAACTAAACCTCGTGAAATTTGATAAACAAAAAGTTGATTGTTGATTTGCAATTTGTTGTCTCCTTTAACGAAAATTCGGGCGTTTGGATTTATCTGCCGCAGATTGTTTTTTATTTCTATTAGTGTTTTTCTTTTTCTTCTTGATAAAAGTGATTGCTCGCGAAATATACTTATTCCGGAGCCTTTGAGCGTGTGCGCGGAGTTAATAAGTTTATCGGTGATCGCCGCTGTTGGAAGTTCGATGATGACAGTTGCTCTTTCAGTGTTGTTGTTGCGTATTTGTCTGGAGCTCTTAAATTGGATTTCTTCGTCTTCATTTAACTTCAGAAGCCCCTTGCAAGTCTGTTTAGCTAATTGGATTGCATCGGTTTCTGTGTCTAAAGGAAGGTGTACCACAATAGACTTATCGTTTGATTTCCGTGAGAGAATTTCCAATTGGGTTTCAAGCAAATCGCATCTTTCTGTCATTAAAGTGAGTTTTCTGCTGAGTTGGGTGTTAAGTGTCTTCAAAGGAAGTATCTCGTTCGAGAGCACCAACAAGTCATTTTTTGTGACTAGATCTTTAAGCTTTTCTTCGAGACTCTCATTTAAGATAGTTTTTAGATCAGCAACTGATAAATGGCCTATTCCCATATTTGCTGCTTTTAGATGAGAAATCTTTTTGTTGGTAGTGTTTTGTTCAGGAGAAATTTCACATAAGTATCGCTTGCGGTTCATCGGCAAGTCGTTGTACCGCAATTTGATTTCGATGCAACACGGAGAAAACTTTTTTTTTTTTATTTTTTGTTTTACTTTTTGAGCTTGTTTACTTGAGTAAATTTAACTAGCAATTTGCGGTGTTAGTTCAAAGTGATTAAATGAGTGTTTTTACGTTGTTTTTCTTAGGAAGTTACTTGGATTTATAATTTAATTTGAAAAAAAATACGGAGCTTCGAAAATTTTTGCAATTCCACTTTGACAGTTGAAACGTCACTATCAGAGCCGAACTGTTTATATGGCTGAAGAGCCGAGCTGAAATATAAAATAGCTAAGAAGCCAAGCATACCCTTCATAAGTCAGATAGTAATTAATTTTTATTCAAAGATCTTAGCCTATTTATACAAAAATATCTTACATGCTACTTACATTATAATATGATAAAGGAAAACAGAAATAAAAAGTAAAATGAACTACACAGCACAATTTGCTGCGACACTTAAATGTGCAAATCGTCATTGGCCTTGACTCTATGGCGAGCATTAGCTGTGTATCGGGTGTCGAGCGGATTTGGTGGAAAATGTCTGTCTTGTGAGAAATGTGGAATGTGTGTCTATGTTTTTGTGTTGTTGGGAGAATTGCATTTGATGATGAGGCTATTTGTTAGTGTAGTTATTATGCACACTACAATATTAACTCACACTGACGTCATTATTTTAAATATAAACTATTATTAATAAATCTCATTCTATGCTGGGCTTCGTAAAAAGGTGGGCCAACGAATTTAATGACCCTTACGTTTCTATGTCATTGTACAATTGTTTTGTCCGTCCGATTCTAGAGTATGCCTCTCAAGTTTGGACACCGTTCTACAACATTCATTCAAATCGAATAGAATCCATTCAACGTAAATTTATTCGATTTTCACTTAGAGGACTTCCATGGGATGATCCATTTAACCTTCCTCCCTACAGTCAACGTATCAAGCTTCTTCAAATGTTACCCCTTTCTCAACGAAGGCTTAATAGCGATATCATTTTTTTACAGCAGCTTATATCCGGTCAAATAGATGCACCTGACTTGCTGTCGTCTATTGGCTTTAATTTTCGTGGTGGTGCCCATAATTTACGCAGTGTTGAATTATTGTTTAGCCCCCATCATATAACGAATTATGGGAAGCATGAGCCTATTAGTCGCATGAGTAGAATCTATAATCTAAATGATCATGTGATTGACTTGTTAGTAAAATTAAGCTAACAAATATTTTGCGTAATAATGCTTTAATGTCTTAAATTGTTTGCATTATTTTGTGTCTGTGTTAGTATTTTGTAGGTAGATAATTATTGTATTTTTAATTGTTTTGTCCTTACTAACACCTGCACTCAATGATGAGCCTGTGAGAGCACTTTTTGTGCCGGCAATTTCTGCTCGTGATAGTTGCTTCCTTTAAGCACTCGACGACACAGAACTGATAGTGCATTAAAAAAAAAAAAAAAAAAAAAAAAAAATGTCGCCTGTTCTTCAATCACTGTAAAAGCCTCTTCCCCTTCACGGCACGCTGGAAGAATCTATTGCAGATACTTCCTTTCACCTTGACTCCTGCCCACTATTTTCTGCAGAACAAGAATGAAGAAGTCACATGACAGCGAATCTCCTTGCCAAAACCCGGTGCAAGTCTGGAATAATTCGGAAACTTCCAAACTGCACATTCCACCGCGTTGCTGGGAATCCATATTCGGCAATTGCCATGTAGAGCTCCTGACGATGATTGCTATCAGTATGTTGCTTTAAAGTCGATGCAAAGATGGTGAGTCTCAATTCGAAATTCGCTGGTTTTTTTCTCAGAATTTGCAACAGTGCGAAAATTTGGGTATGTTCCGATTAGTGATTTGGAAAACGGCTTCAGATGTTCACACAGAAAGTTGGATAGGATCTTGCGCTTGTAAGCCATCAGAGCTGGCGGCCCTATTGTTGTTAACCTTTTTTTTTATAGCTAAGCCAACTTTTCATATAATGGGGGGTGAAATCAGTTCTTCATTCAAAGGATATGGGTTCTCTTGCCCTATAACTCTATCTTCATGATGCCTATTTAGCAGCTTTTATAAATGCTGCTTAACCCTAGAATACTAATCTTTTTTTTGTCGCTAAACACTAATCCTCGCCTGGGAGGCTACTTTAAAAAAAAACTACCTTACCTTTTAAAAGTATTTATCATACTTAGCAAAACGTTAATCTTTTAGAAAAAATACTAACTTTGAAGTTTTATTAGAATTTTAATAATGAACACATTTTTGAACTTTTCAAATAGTAAGTGACGACTTCACAAAAAAAAAATTAATATCTTTAAAATTGCATATAAACTTTGCAAAAACCAATAAATAAATAAAAACGCTTTTATAACACACAAAAATGAGAGCTGTATCACAAGAATTGTGGCCTCCTCGTTAATTTAAAAACTAGTTAGCCTTTTTAGGAACTTATTTCTTTGTACATCCAAAGCAGTTCGGCGACCTATGTTCTAGGCAATACGTATTGTCGCAATTTGCACATTTGTACAAGCTCATGCATTGGTTTTTAGCAGGATAAAAGCTGTATACTGATCTCTTTCCTTTTCTCATGATCGGTTCTTCAGGACAAGGTGCAGAATCCTCATAAGCAGGCAAATTAAGCACTTCGATTAAGTACTTAGTCGGACAGCTCTTGTAACCACTGGCTTATTTGCTCATTGGAATCCATCTTTAAAAAACTCAATTATCTTAATTTAATTCCATGCAAATAACAGATATACTAAAAAAAATGTAAAATTAAATACTAGAAAAATACTTACCTTAAACACTAATGCTCGCCTCTCAGGCGACACTGAACTCTATAACTGGGAAATCAAACACTGAAATGTTACAAACGTCCGCTATGCGTCGCGTCTGATTCCCAGCCAGCTGAGTTGGCAAGGAGACAGAATCCCATGGGAGTAGTATATTCTGAGAAAAATGCAACAAACCGGTAGTGAGCGGCATCACAGGCGAGGATTAGTGTTTTAGGGTTAAATGCATCTACTATATTCCTATATTATTGTTTCGAAGAGCCTGCGTTCCGTCACTACAGCCAGTTACTTTGCTTTGATGGTAAAATCTCCGGATATTGTTTCGATCGCAGACTCTTCAATTCGTTTGAGCCGTACGCCATCTTCTTCTCCTGCCTTCTCTTGGATCGATACTCTTCTCTCGCTTTCCTTGTTTTGGGCTGCAGGGTTTAAAATGTGCATCTTCTGTAACCTTTTTCGAAATCGCATCACCGCATTACATGCTGCTGCAAAAATAAATCACACAAATGAATAACACCAGCATTTGACTGGCCAGGCCATAGTAAAAAAGTGAACGGAAGCCGAGAGGCCTGCCAATGGAAAATTAAATGCTGTTGTGGCCGCATTGGTATGATCCATTAGTTTTCAGGCCTTCCTCTTTTTTACGATTTCGATACTTGCATGCATACTTGAGAGACAGCATGCAGATGTTAAATTTATCGCTAGGCCCACCTGGTTGTTAAAATTACTTAGATGTTATTTCTCTCCTTAGTCGCCTTTTACGACAAGCGCTGTTTTTTTTTTTTTTCTGTACTGATCTTTTATGTCGGGCGCAGTGGCTCAATGGTTAGTGTGTCGGACTCAATGTCTTAGGACCTGTCTCCGGTTGTTCCGAACGCCCGAATCCAACTATATAAAATACTATCCCAACAAAGTCCTATACGATGGGGCTCAGTTGAATAGGATTGACAATTTCCTCATTAAGGTCACTCGAAGGCACGTTGCAAGGGCGATGGCCAGCAACAATAGTCTGATATTTGGGGCTTACTACCCCAATGAAATGTACATAGAGAGTACGCTCCGGTCTGGCTTTATCCCGCCAGAGGCATTTATCCATATTGATTCAAAAGGGCTGGTACAGACGAGGGATGGTATCCCGGTCTTATACCATCGCTACCGCAGCGCGAGAGATAAGCGGCTCCTCCATGACGGGGACGTCGCCAATGCTCATGAGCTCCTCCGTTTTAGTACCGCAATATCGGAGAGGGATAGATTCGACACGGAAAAGCAATTCGCCGAATTTTGGTGGCTTGTTGAAGGGGGAGGGGTCAACATGCCCTCCCAGGACGGTGCGTTACTCTAGGTAACATCCTCTTAGCTTATAAGTTAGATTAAGTCAGCTAGGGCATTTTTGGGAGAGGCCGGGCTCGCCAACGTGTGGTGGTGCTTCCGGGAGTTGACTGACGCTGTAAGGCTTCAGTCGGCTCACGGCGGCGCGTGTGCACGTTGACGACTGCCAGGCGCTCGGAAAGCAATTGGGATTTTGACCACATGTTGCGCAAGGCAACGAGTGCTCAGAATCCTAATTATAGTTAGAATATGCTAAGTAGTTTAAGTAAGTAGAGTAGGTAGTTTGTAATTTGTTTTTTTTTTATATAAAAATATTAAATTTGATAAAGATTCCGAGTTTTCTTAACAATTTTCTCGATGAAAACATAATTATGTAAGATTAGTTCGTAAAATAGTTTTTAGGCCGAAAGGCAATAATTATAAGATAGAGTTAAGTTTAGGGCGTCCGCATAAGGATCAATAATCTAGAACAAGTATCCTGTTAATTTTAAGTTAGATTTAATCATTTTTGTCTAGTATTTAAGTTGATATAAGGTAATAATTAATAAAAATGAATTTAAAAGTAAAAGTAAAAAGTGTGTCGGACTACTAATCAAAAGGTCCCCGGTTCAATTCCCGCAGGGCCAAGTAACATCTTGAGTTTTTTTTTTTCACTGCCCCACCTTTGCGAACGTCTGACAAACATCCAAGAGTATCAATTGTCATGAGAAGCTTCTCAAATTTGCCGTTCGGATTCGGCGTAAAATTGTAGGTTCCTTACACGTCACAAAGAAACTGGTTGGAGAAGCTAGGTTTTAGGCCCTCTATGGGCCGTTAATGCCTAATATTTTTTGTTTGTTTATCCCCGCTAAAGGACTTAGCGGCGATAGCTATCCCCGCTAAAGTTAGCGTATATAGGATAAGTTATTGTTGTATTTTACATGCAAATTTCAAATTATCCCTATATTCGCGTGCAAAAAACACGGCTATAGTAGGGTTGTGCACAAAAAATAAAAGTGAAACTGTGAGAATCGCGTTGTTGTGGCATAAAAGTATTTTTGTTTGGAAATTAATTAAATTGGACAATTTTCTATACATACATTTTATACTAATTAATACAAACGAACAACAATAAATTATTAACAAATTTGTACAGAACAAATAAACGAAAATGTTTCTAAATGGCTGCATTAAAAGCTGCACAAGCGTTTTTGGTCAACATGTTCACTGTTTCATTTTTTATTTTTGCTTTTACATTCTCTTTAATTTGGTAGTTTTTACTCTTTAATAGATTTTGTTTTCACTTAAATATACACTTTATTAACAATCACAATAATTTGTCCCTCAAGTTGTGCAAATTACTGAAATAGTTTCATTCAATTTGTTTGTCACATTCAGACAGAGAAGTGGTCTATTGAGTAAAAATTAGTTAAAATTCGTAAGGAAAGGAACGGAACTAATGAAGTTATTTTATTTTTTGAATTCGATGGAAAATTTGTCGAATTAGATAAATTGATGTTTTGAGATTCGATCGAATAGAAAGTTTATTTGAGGAAAACCTTTATTAGAACGAAAAGTGACATTCGAATGAATTGACTATTCTTTCAAATCTCAAAATAAACATGCTTGATTTTTAGTTCAAGGAGAATGTTTAATGCATTTCCGGTTGAATTGAAATGTTAAATGAAACCCGGGCGTTTGTTTTTTAAAGGCTGTAGTAACGCCGCTGAGTCTGTTCAATAACGATATACCTATCTAGGCTCATGATTTATCTATCCCTTGTTAACTAACTGTTCATTTATCCGTCAGCAATAACAAAATAGGCAATAACAGCCCATAGTGGACCTAAGGCCTAGCTTCTTCTATCGTTTGTGCGTGCGAAGCTATATTTTAACACCAATGAAAGGGACGGCAAGCCAGCTTGTACAGCGGTATAACCATTTTTAAAATAGCCGTTCAGAGAAGGAGAAATGCCCAGGAAATCCGTTCGCCAAAGTTCCTGAACAATGCTTAAGGGCCGCTTTTTGAAGATGACGAAAGTCATTCCTAATAATGAAAAAGGAAGTGGCGGGAAACCTCAGTCATCTTCTGTGACCGAAAAATGCCCAGAAACTGAATGGAAGGCTCTACACCGCAGCTATGCTCCCGGCACTCGCATACAGTTCAGAAGGTTTGACAGCGTACACAAGTATGAGGGCAAACTAACGGCAGCTGAGATGAAAATGCTTCGCATGACAGCAGGAGTAACAAATATTGATCGAATAAGAAGATTCAAGATCCGAGGACGCCTTCACGTCAAAGAACCTAACTCGAAGAAAATGGAGCACGACTTGCTCAGTGGGTACTGCCATGTTCAAAGGTGAGATCCTACATACCCTGTCAAAAAGCAATATTAATCAACTTTTCCACACAAACGCGAAAGAGAAGGTGTGAAAACTCCTGGCTCACACAAATGCAGCAACACCAGCATTTGATTGGCCTCAGCGATGAAGTGATTCAAAACCGGGAGTTCTGCGTTATTTTCTGAGATCGACTCGGGGAACCCCACAGGCGGACCAGTAGGGATCCAGTTAAGTGGTAGGTTTATGATCCCTTTAATCCTGATCATAGGCTCACCGTTATTAAGGGAGAAGAAGAACAAGAAGAAGAAGTAGGGGACCTAAAACTTTACGCAGACTCCAAGCGGAAAATTTGGAGAAGCTCCAAATACCAAATTATACTCTTCGATGCTTGTCAGAATTTCGCAAGATGTGTAGCAGTGGAATAACTTTAAACGTTACTGCGTTGGTAAAAGCCTGTGACCCTCGGCCAGGAGTCCAAAGTACTGCACTACACCCACAATCTAACTCTATAAAAGCAATAGCTCAATTTTTGTATAATACGAGTAGATAACAACTAAATAAAAATATATATTCCCAATGCTAAATGCTTCCAAAAGCCACACTGTTAATTGAGTTTTAAGGTTTTGAATAATTGCTTTAGTTCTTCGGATAAAAATTGTAATGTTACTACAAATTAAGTAAACAAAACAAAAATCATGCTCATAAATTATGTTTTCCATTTAATTAAGGAAATCCGCTTTGACTGGTTAAAGAATCCTTTATCCTTCTAGTTAGAAATGGACACAGGATTCCATATTAATGGAATCATTACATAAAAAAATTGAATTAGGACTAAATTGATACCCTCAAGGATCACAAATGAGGACCGAAGTGATGGAAGGAAATGAAGAAAAGATTGATTATCCAATGCTCTTGCCAAAGATGAAAACGAGGACATATAAAATGGGAATAAAACGAGCAAATAATTTGATAGATATAAAATGGGTCAAGGAATAGACATGTATAAATAAATCAGAAATTGTGATAATGTTAAGCTTTTCGGTGTTATTGGACATTTGCTCAGAAATCAATTGAATTTATTAAGGACCATTGTACTCGTAGCTATACAATTTTGTTTGTATTCTTAGATAGAACTTTCCTTTCTATGTATGTATGCATCTGCTCCGTTCTGCAATTTACACTCATATCGGTATCAAAAGTTGGTGTGAAATAGGTACGTAATAAAAAATGAACTGATTTTAAGGTGGGAATTTGCCAGATTGAACTCGATTAAGGCAGTAATTTCGTTTTTTAAATGCAAACGAATATTTTCATTTTGTTGATTGTTGTTAATCAATCCGATTTCGGTCATTCGGACCGATTATATCATCTCCAATTTCTATTTATTTCAGTATTTTCAACAAATACAATCATCAATGAACCAATCCCATCAAAAAACACATGTTAGTCAGGTGCTTGGTCAGCGTTGCATCCTAACTAAACAAATACTGTATAATTCTTAATTACTACTGTTAAAGGTTACCCAAGTCCCATAAAGTATACGAAATTTGAGGTTGTTGCTCTTTAACATAAGATATTACCCGAATATAACGTATTTGACTTCTCTCAAAAATGGGAAAACGCTAGCACTGCTCAGAACATTGAAATAAGAAAAAAGCTACCTCGATCCATGTCCTATTTTTTACACACCTTGTTCCAATTCGAATCATTGTTGACAACCTGTGCCCATGTTCTGTAACTCGTGCGAAACCTCTTCGAATCGAAATCTTCGGAACACCAAATTTTACCGTTTATCGCATCTGGAAAATAATGGGGGTCTGTAACTTCATGGTAATTTTAAATACCATGGAAATATTGGAACGATTAACCAAAGCTGTCAAAACACTGGAAATCGAGTTTAAGTTTGGCGAGGAAATTCAGTGTTTATTCATATGATGGAATTGACATTCAGTTTGAGAAGAGTATATCTCGGGTCGGATATAGGTTTGGTTCGGCCATTCAGATGTGCTTTGATCTCGGTCCAAGTATGGGGATTATTATTTATTTAGTGAAGGGATTGATTTCAGTATTCGCATTGCGTTTGGTATTATATTTGTGTGGATTGTTATCACAAATGAGTTCGATAAACGAATCACAAAGATCGAATAAATAACTATTAAAACATGGAGAGCCAGTTCACGTCTCTCATCTAAGCAACAACCCGTTTGGACCACTTGAGGATCTAGAGCAAATGGAAACCAGCCATAATGAAGATGGTAACAACGACGAACGTGCAAGTAAATCTGTAAGACAAACGAACAATGTAAATAAATCCACAGACAATAAAATTGTTTTTTTCCCCCGATTTTGTTATTTGGTGCCAGTTCCACATTAATTTCTGACCTAATTAAGCTTGCTGCTGCACATTGTAATATAACAGACATTAAATATAAATTTGTTAACATTGGCTATCAAAAAACCAAAGCGTATGTAAATAATTCGAGTGTGCACAGAGTAATAATTGACGAACTTCGTAAAACAGGTATAGGTGCTTATTCTTTCTCTCCAAAGGAGACAAAGAAGGTCTCTATCTTACTTAAAGGTCTTGACGGTGATACACCAATCGAACAAATTATGAAAGCTCTCAGAGAGTCTGTACCAAACGTAAGAATTAGCAAAGTATCTCAATTTTCTAGTGCGAGAACTAAGGAACTTACCATCAAACTTAATATTTTTGCTGTTCAACTTGATGTGGGTGAATCAATCAAGGAATTATTATGCATTCGAAGTCTACTTCACCAAAGAATTTATTGGGGGTAAAAAATAGTAAGCTTGTGATTAGATGTTACCGCTGTCAAAGATTCGGACACACAGGTGATTGCTGCGCATACAATGATCGCTCTGTTGTATGCGGAGACAATCACGCCTCCGAAGGCTGTATTCAATTGTGCAAATCTAAAATAGAAGCAAACGAGGAAGTTCCAACCCCAAAATGCATTAACTGCAACGAAGTTGGACACGCAGCTAGCTCTCAGAGTTGTCCAACATACTTAAAATACAGAGAAAGGAGGCAAGCCTCATCCCAAGAAGAAACTTTTGTAGCTCTTAATAACAGAAGAGTTGTCCAAGACACTTTTAGCCAATTGGCCAACCCAAATATTTCTTTTGCTGATATTACGAGAAATTCTCTAAACAAACCTCCTCCTTCAACTAGAGAAACATCTCAAACAGGAAATCTCAATGACTTCCTCAATGAATCTAAAAACCTTTTTAATATTCCGTTCAAAGACCTTTTAATTAAAATCCGGATCTTTTGGCCAAAATATCAAAAAATTCAATCTCAAAAAGAAAAAATGTTTACTTACCTAGAGTTCGTAGCCTCTATAGTTGTATAATGGCTTCAACAAAACTAAATATAAAATCTATGAATTTTAATTCTATAATTTCCCATGAACGACGTCTTCCTCTTTTGAATATTTTGAAAAGTGGCAAGCCAGACATTTGATTTCTCTCCGAAACAAGGCTTTGCAGGAGACATAGACCATCTTTTGAAGGGTATAATATCATAAGAAATGATTCAGGGAGAGGCACCGCTGTACTTCTTAGACAAAACTTTTCATTTCAAGCTGTTCACTTTTACAGCGACATATTTTCAGTATGCTTAGCAACGATTACTTTCCATAATCCAAGGACCTCAGATCTTCGATTACTGTTAGGAAGCATATACATACCTGGAAACTGTGGTCAAAATCTACAAAGGGAACTCGACAGACTCTTTTCTTTAACAAATTCGTTTGATGCTATAATTATCGGTGGAGACTTTAATGCTCGCCATCCTCACTGGGGGGATAGTGCTCAAAACAGAAACGGACATTTAATTCACGACTGGTTTTTCAATGGTGCATACTTAAACCTTGATCTTATTCCATCTGATGGGCCGACCTTTCCACGCTCCTCTTCATTTATTGATTTTTTCTTCCTTTCTACGAAGCTAAAAAATGATGCTACCTCTGATATCTGTTCGACATTTGCAACACCTTCAGATCATTTTGGTGTTTCCCTTATTGTAGAGCTCAACAATTATTCTCCTATCTTGTTATCGTCACACCAAGCGTATAGAAGCTTCAAAAACACTGATTGGGAAGCATTTCGATTAAGCCTTCATAACAACATTTCCCGCTTAAATGCACCTTGCGATAGAAACAGAACTAATCCAGAAATCGATGGCTTCATAAGCGAACTTAATTAAAAAATTACAACAGTTGTTGAATCCAACTCAGTCATGTGTGAACTTAAAAACCATAAATATAAAGACGTTACTGAATTCACCATCAAACTTATGAAAACGAGAAGCACTTGGCTAAAACGGTTAAAAAGAATATTCCATAAGTACTTAAACAAAGTTAATTTTGAGTACCGCGAACTCTCATCCAGCATTTCATGTCTTACCAAGCTCATTAATGAAAGAGTTAATATTGATCTCAATAACGCGTTTAAAAATAGGCTTCAAGAAATACGTCCTTCTCCACAACCATTCAAAGAAATTGACAAAATCACTGGAAGAAAATTCTTCGGTACCGACATTTCCAAAGATGTGCTTACCTACAATGGCCTTGATTTAGTTGACACTCAGTCAAAAATTAATGCCTTCCAACATTTTTTTTCTGCTTTGTATACAGAAAAGATTCCTAATGTTGATAGTAATTTCACCAACGAAGTTTGCTCCACGGTCCAACAGTTTTGCTCTTATGATCTCAACACACCCATCATCACATTTTCAACTTCCAACCCCTCTTATAATCCTGGAATCCATCCTTTTACTACCCCACGCAGGTCCAAATTTGCAGATCCAACCTAAAAAATAAGAAATCGTCAGGAACTGATGGGATATCAAATTTTCTCTTGCGAAAATGTTGCCTTTCTCTCGATTCTCTTCTTTCATCTTTATTTAACCATTGCATTAACAATAGCTATTTTCCCTCGAATTGGAAAATAGCAAAATTGTTACCAATTGCAAAAAATAAATCCACTAAAGAAATTCAAAGTTTTAGACCTATATCATTGCTCTCAAACATTGGAAAAATTTTCGAAAAAATACTATCAGAGCCCATAAACTTATTTTGCGACAACATGAATATAATACCTAAAAATCAACTTGGATTTAGAAAAGAATATTCTACAGAACACGCTACACTTCTTCTCTGCAACAAAATTGTTCATAACTTGAGATCTAAGAAATGTGCAGTTTGTGTAAAAATAGACCTCGAGAAGGCATTTGATTCCCTCTGGCACAAGGGACTGTTATACAAATTAATAAAACTTAATTTTCCTAAGTGGATTATTCGAATGGTAGAAAATCGATTTTTCTCGATATTTATACGATCTGAATAATCAGATCTATTTTCAATATGTTCGGGAATCCCACAAGGCTCGATTTTGGGCCCAATTTTATTCATCATATATATATGTATGATTTTCCATTCCAAAATTGTGAAGTCGACGAACCAGAAGCTATTCTTTTTGCAGATGCACTCTGATAACAGCTAGCGATGTGAGACCACAAAAAGCCTTATTAAAAATAGAACGAAAACTTCCTTTGCTGGTTGATTACTTTCAAAAATGGGGTTTGAATATTAACTGTGAAAAGTCTAGTTTTACTTGCTTTCGAAATGCCAGCGGGAAAGGCCATCGACTGGCTGTAAAGGAAAGTAAAACACTTTCGTTAACAATGAATAACAGACCTATTCCTCTTAGCTCTGAAACGAAGTACCTATTGATTAACTTTCATAACAGGTTCCTTTTTAATAAACACGTACGTAAAACATTATCTAAAGCTAAAGCTGTAACCGCTACATTGAAACCAGTCTTGCATTCAAGGTCAATGTCGAAGAATACTAAAATATTATTATATAAAACTCTTATTCGTACAATTTTGGCATACGGGTTCTGCACATGGATTACTATTTCTCCCACAATAGCTAAAGAGGTGGACAAATTTGAAAGACAAATTTTGAGATTTTGCTGCGGAAAATTTAGAAGGGCAAACAAAAAATACTTCCCGAATAAAATAAAGTAACACCGCTTCTAACATATTTAATAAACCTCACAACAAATAAACTTCAGCGAATTGAACATCATCCGAATCCATTGATTAATTCCTTATTTGATTCTAACACAACAGAGTGCTTGTCAAATAATTATTATATTTCTCCATTCAATATGCTTCACCATAGATCTCTGTCAACTATTGCACCTGATTTAAGTAGGGGCTCAATTGTTCCGTTTTACGAGAGAGTCTCAGGCCTGAACCTAAGAGGATAGTAAAAATCACTTAACTCATAGTGACATAATCACACTCGAATTATGTATCTAAATACTTTGTTTTCTTCCTTTTTAGAATTCTGAGCTTATATGGTATGTCTTGCCATATCTTTAAGTATTTTTAAGTATTTTTAATTAATTTTAAGTATTTTTAAATAAAATAAAGTAAAGTATGCCGAGAGCAAGCATACAAAATAACTTTTGCTATACAAAATATTATATTAATCTACCAAATATGTGTAAGTCATTAAATAAAATTACTTCTTTGAACTGCTTTGCCAGGCATAACTGATAAGTCGGCTATATACTATGTATTCATGTTAAACAGTTATTGTTAAAAAAATGTATGTTTTTTCAAAAAGCCTCAATAAAAGAAATGAAATGAATGAATGAGAAGATGTGAGGCTGATCAAAGAAGCTTGGCAGCAGCATACCGGAATCATAATCGGTTGCGATGCTAACATATGTACATAACACCGTATGGGGCAGCTCGGATATCAACAACAGCGATGAGTCACTTTTTGAATATATTTTAAGTACTAACCTCATTGTCTGTAATATAGGTAAAGAATCCACTTTTATTACCAAAAATCAACATGGAGTCCTAGATTTTACTCTTGTCTTTGACACCTGGAAGGTTTCGGCTGATCAACCTTTTTCTGACAACCGTTATCTTCAATGCACACTAACCGTTGATCGTCCCTGCCAATCAATTTTCCGTTATCCTCGGAAAACTAACTGGCCGAAATACAGTGAACCGCATCACTCATTGGCAATATGTATCGATCGTGAGACCAATTCTTAGATACGGGGTGCATGTCTAGTGGACTGCCCAAGATAAAGCTATAAATCGTGATAAGCTGGCAAAGTCCAACGTACATTTTGCTGTGCATTAGCCGCGCACTTCGAACTACTCCCTTCGTAGCACTAGACATTCTGCTTCATCTTATACCCCTTGACGTATAAAGCAGGGAAACAGCACCCTATTCCACTGTCAGCTTTAAAGCTACCTCGCAGTGGGTCAATTAGAATATTTTCCACTCCATCAATCTGGAATCAAGAAACATAGACTACTCCATACCATAATTACAGTTTGGAAAGTTCTGAGAGGTCGATACTTTTGCGGAAGATAAATCGATCCACTTCCACACCGATGGATCAAAAACTAGTGGGGTAGGTGAAGGCGATTTCATAACGGCTAAATATCAGTCTCTCTCTGCGTCTTCCTAATCATAGTAGCGTGTTCCAGGCGGAAATTATGGCGATAAAAGAAGCCCTGATGCGACTCAAGAGAATTGTGGTATTCACTAAGGGCATCCGTATCTTCTCGGATAGTCAAGCCGCGATTAAGTCCCTGGAATCAGTCTCTTCAAATTCCATCGCATCTCTTGATTGCTGCTCATCTCTTAGGGAGATGCCGGAGCAGTTTAACATTCACCTCTCTCGCCAAAAAAGGTACCACATTAAATCTTTTACCTGAGAAAGGTCATCAAGGTATACCAATCAATATATGCAAACTTTTGTAAGCTATTCGCAATCGAAAGAATAAAATTTAGATGGACACGTAGTAACACATGTCTAGCGACTAAGCATATCTGGCCAAAGCTGGACCTGCGACGCTCTAAATGTCTAATCTCACTAAATTGATTGTACATTAGCTCTACTATAGGTGCAATTATAGGGTAGTCTCTAATAGACAGGCACGGTTCAAGACTTGGCGTTTATTCAAACGACTTCTGTAGAATCTGCATGGACGAAAAGGACAAGGAAACTGCGCTTCAACTTCTTTCAACATGTCCTGCTTTCTCATATAATACAAATCTCTATCCATGAGCCTTCTTGCGACTTGGCTAACACTGACGTTAGAAGTGGTATCACAATGGACCTCACATTGGTCTAAGTGTGTTGCCTAAAAGCCGACAACCACCTCAACCTAAATTAATCTGAACCATGTCATTGATATAAGGTTTTTTGGTCCTTTGCACGATGTAAGTCTTTGGAATAGAATAAACTCTACAGGCCTTAACGGAATTCACGTTCTCATACATTCCACCAGACTATTGGCCAAAAAGCATGCATTTGCGAACTTTTACTTCTTCCATTCAGTTAACAGTTCATGCAGGACCTTACGCCTACGTTCTCAAGACGTTCGTGCATGCGAAGTTATATTTTTGGCGTGACTTGAAGGGATCAACAGTTTTACATCGTTCCCGAAAGGCAAATTTCAAAGCTTTTAATGACAGTTCATACTTATAGCTTTTTGACAGAAATTCGCAAGAGATGGCAGGTGAACGGACATTTTAAAGGTTTCCTTTCATTCGAACCTCTTTACTAAAAACGATTGATTGACGAAAGGAATGAGGTAGAAAAAAAATAAGAAATTAATAAATAAAAATAAATAAATGTATTATGAGCTGTTTTTAAAACCAAGCCTCTTCAACCATTTGTTTGGGCAAAGTTATATTTTTGGCACTAATGGAAGGGACCTTCATTTTTATATAGACTCCGAACTTCAAATTTGATAAGCTTCTCTTACTTACTTACCGGGCTCCCGACCCGTGAGGAGTCTCTGCCTGAGACTCAACAGCCTTCAATTCTCCGCGATCCCGGTCATGCTTATTCCAATTGTTCAGACCAAGCGCTCCACAATCCGCGATGGCTTGGTCTTCTGAGAGGGATTTGGAGATCATCCTCTCTGGAGCAATATTATCCATTCGCTCAATGTGACCGAACCAACGTAGTTGACAGTAATTATCTTTTTGGGCGACATCCACATCTCGGTAAAGCTCATAGAGTTCGCTGTTGTATCTTCTCCTCCAGTCGCACTCCTCGCACACAGAACCAAAATCAGAAAGAACCTATATAAGCTCTCCTTTTCTGTTCATCGTCCAGCATTCAGCGTCATAAAGCAGAACTGGCAGTATCAGTGTTTTGTAGAGCTAGTGCTTGATATTCCGGGTAAGCAGTTTGGAACCCATTTGCTTTGCAAACAGAAGAAGGAACGATTTCTTATGGTAATTCTTCGTCGGATCTCCACTAAGGTGTCATTCGTGGATTTGATGTTTACTCCCTTATGACCTTAAAGTTGCTGCTATCAACAGTGACGTTTTGTCGTAGTCGGTAGACGAATGTTTGGGTGTATGTTGAAATCAGTCCCTTCGTTTTATCCTTTTGGACTTCAAGGCCAACCAATTTGAAGTAATCTCATGAAAATTAAATATTTATCAGACTTTCGCCAGAGGTGGGGCAGTGGAAAAAATCATGGATGTTACTGGGCTCGGCGTCATTTGAACCTGAGACCCCTCGGTCAGTAATGCAACGAACGGAGCACTTACTTACTAAAAGAAATATTTTATGTAGCTTAATCCCATAAGTTTACGGGAATCTTTTGGTATTGGTCGAAATTCAGAAAAAACATATTCCTGAGAATACTTTAAAAAGTCATCAACTATTTTAGGATGCGAACAAAAAGCTTCAAGAAAAAGGTCAGTGGATATAAATATTCATACCAAGGGGTCGTAAATTGTAATTACCCCAGCCAGACACATTTAAATTTTTGTTCACTACGCCACTATCTCTTGCGAAAGTCTGACAAACATTCAAGAGTATTATTTGTCATGAGAAGCTTCTCATGTAGTGTGTACTCATAAGTACACAAATGGTTGGTGGGCTCGGTTTTAAGCTGTGCCTATTATTTATTGAGTTTGTATTCACTCATTTTGAAAAATATCCGTTTATTGTTTATTTAAGTGTTTAATTGTTGACGATTTCTCAAACGAACCCCTAAAAAGAGCACAAAATCATCAAAATCTTTTGCGGATTGATATGGGCAAGCAAATCGAATTACATTGACCAATTATCGTTGGCAGTGGCATTGAAAAAGCTGCGTTCTTATATAATCAATGTTTATGAGTCCGAAACGATTGCGAATATAAAGAAGAAGCTGAAAAAAGATCAATCACTACCCGACTTATTTTATTATTGACGCAAGAAGCTCTTACCGGTTTTGTATTGTAGTAAAATTATTTATTTATGAACCATAAAACAATGAACGAGCAATATTCTATAAACCGCAGCTGCTTTTATGTCGTTAATACAAATCTCAATACGTAGATGCAACAATGCATGAGAAAAGTAATAAACTTTAGCACAGGTGCTGGCTGAAAGCTGAAGAAAAGTCAATTTTCTAAATTGAAGATTTACTGCCCGAAAATAAAATTTACATATTTACATCTTTTACGTTTTTCCTTCACTGGGTCCGTCATGAAAACATTCATACGCTTAGGTGCGTCAATTTTGCTAGTAAATATAATTGCTGCCTTTTATACGACACACGTCAAGATCTTCGTATAAAAAAAAAGTACTCACACATTCTGCAGACGTGAAGATGATATTATTTTCGAATTTAAATATTTCTATTCAAGAAGTACAACGGCGCATATAATACGATACGTACACAGAGGTGATATCTATCTTAAGCCTAAAGTTATACGTGTATTTCGTATTGTTATGTATTTTTTTATCTAAAAAATAAAATATTTCGTCAACGTCCAGTTATGTTTATATACGCTCAACTGTCAGAACGATACCCCTATCGGATGATAATAAAATATTTTTCGTATCATATGTCAGCGGAATGGGTGTTCGCTTTGAGACTGAAAATTTGAAATTCTTTAATAGCAACGCTATCCCAATGCATGCCTGCATTTTTCCAAATCGTAGTCCAATGCAATTCCTTGGTCCTGCACCGAAGGGCAGCCATGCAACGGAATGACGTTTTTGTACCTCATCTGGCCCAAATCGTTCCGGATCGAAAACGTCTGGATTCGGGTATATATCCGGATCATAATGAAAGGCATCAACTGGAATGAGTACTATGGTGTCCTTTTTGATGTAATATTTTGGATCAGAGGTGGCGTAATCACTTTTAGCTCGTCGATTTAGATGAGACACAATGGAATATTTGCGGAGAGTTTCTGCAAGTATAAAAATAATCAAAAATTGGTATGTACGAGTAGGTACTCTTAATGACTTATATTGATTTTTGTTTTCAATTTATAGACAATCAAACAATCTTAACTTTGGCATATCCATAGGTTTTTTTTTTATATATATATAATTGTAAGTATTCATGTTCATTATTATCTCATAAAATTTTTAATAATAATTAAGTTTTTAAAACTTGTTAGTATGCGTGCGTCAGCGTAGTTAGTGACTGACTTTAACAAAAAGGTAGGAGAAATCGGGAGACTTGAACCACTCGCAATATTTGACTAAATTCCATTGGAATCCTGCATTTATAAGTGTATACGATGCAAACAGTGACCCGTTAATTGCAAACAAAAAGAATTCGAAATCATCAAGTAAATTCCGTTGCTGGACAGAGACAGGAGTTTTTTCGGTTAAAAAAGATTTTGTTTTGCTTAATAAAATTAATCTGCTAATTGAAAAAAAGTGTGGTGATCTATGTGTCTGCATTGGCCCGAGAGTGTTTGAACGAAATCCGTCCAGCTTTGTGTGTTACTAAAACATGTATTATTTTTAGTTAGGTATAGCAACGCACCCTGATAGTTTTATTATATTAATATTCGCTTTTGTTTATCCCAGTGCAATTTTTTTTTTATAAATCATCTTCCTTACAAAAGCTTATTATTAAGGGTATTCATGCAATTTCAAAAGCCTACCATCTTCGTAAAAGTGTAAGTTCACGAAGAACGTTTAATGAAAACACCTAAAAACTGATTGCGTAAATGAGAGTAAATCAATCAGCTGTTCGATACGCGCCTTTGTTTCATCTGTACTGTTTGGCAGAGGGTGCAATCAGTATTCCACAGCATAACTACAGCTCGACCACCTTGATTTGCCCACCAAATTCGTGTCGAAAATTTAATATTGTGTTGGAAATGGCTTTCCATACTTCGAAAGTTTTTGACATGGTAAATGAAGTGGCAACATTTTTATGTATCTAATTTTTTTATGTTTGTAAACATCTAATTGTATTTATTGAAAGCTTATGAGTCTTATATAAGAAAAGACAAATGTAGCTATGTTAGGTTAGGTTAGGTTGAGGTGGCTGTTAGCCGAAAGCTAACACACCTAGACCAAAGAGGTCCATTGTGATGCCACTAGGATCGGGAGTATCTACCACTACCCGCTAAAACCATTTGGAGCTTCTAATGAAGCGTGATAGACTTCTAACATCTGAGTTAGCCAAGCTAACATGCGGCAGAGATAAGCCGATACGTTTCTATTAACGATTCAACAAAAAGTGGCTTAAGTCTCCCACTTTCCCCCTACATAATATGCAAACAAGATTCGCGTAGTGGGAGCAATACATTAAAGAAACATATGTAAACACTGCAGACCGCTACAGAGAACAACTGTTTGATTTCATTTCCAAATTCCTATACCCCAAATATGGCAATGGTTGAGGCTTGAGAGATCAGTAATTTACAGGCAAACGGGGAGAAGCAGAAAATTTCTGCGCAAAACGAAAATGGCTTAAGGTGGCTGCCGAAACTAAGGGCCCAATTGTAGCAACACGAACAAAATGGAACAGTAAATACGTTGCAATAAACACATCATAAGAACGGCTTTGTATCATTTCTGTTTTATTTTTAGTTGTGACATATTAGTTAATTAATTCGTAGGCAATATTTTAAGACAAAGATTGTGTCCATAAGAGCAATTCTACATTTTCACGTTTGTTTTAATTTTACGTATGGCTAAAACTAAGCCCTAAGCGTGGTGCGGGAGTAGCTAAGCGGTGAGTGACTTTTGAGTGACATGAGCTTATAACTGCTGTGAAGAGCCGCAAGGCGTTAATGACCGGTAGTTAAATAATAACAATAATCATACAAATTTATATATCATCCCAAGAAATTTAGTGCATCCGAGACCGTGGGTGGTGGGAATAAAAATCAAGTTTTAGTGTTCCCTTAAGTTTTATGAAAGAACAATCAGTTTGATTTGGATAAAAACATTTCGTTAAGTATTTGAGAACACACTTCCTCCAAAGTGTTGACGTTCTTAGGGTTTACTCCAATTTGCTTAAGTGAGAATTCGTTTAATACACTTTGAAGAATTTGGGCGTTATAAATTTATTGTTTTACACAGAAACAGAATTAACTTGCTTTTTTAGCCATAGAACAAAAACTACTCAAGAATATGTTGAAACGTACAACTTTCGTTGTAGCCATTGCTTATACCCTATTCTAAAGGTTTATTAATTTTGACTCATAGTTTCTAACATATAATAGACCCCTAAAAGTTACTATATTTGTGATCAGCAGCGATAGTCGATCTAGCCATGTCCGTCCGTCCGTAGCAAAAGTTTAACATTGTTTTAAAAACGTCCACAATCTTAAAAAACAAATGTATCGAAAAAGTCGAATTTTGAGCTAGAAATAATTTTTTAATATATGCTCTTTAGGACCACAAAGTGCGCGGGAGTTCAAATTTGTAAAATTCGCCCACTGACACACCCATAATTAACAATTTTTTTTTATCGAAAATTCCAAGCTTAAGCTAGGACGCTGAATTTTATAATATATACTTTTTAGAGGCCCCTAAGGCAACAGCTAAGAGATTTTTAAATACGCCCACTGATGCGCCCACAATTTAAAAAAACCTGTTTTTGAAAAATCAAAGTTTGAGTTTGAGCTAGGAAGGTGAAATATACACTGCCGATTACAAGGATGAGGCCATACATTTTCCAACCGATTTTCAGTCTTTATACCTGTTGGAAATTTTATACCAAGAAACTTTTACTATCTGGGAACCGGTAGGTACATATTTTCCCAACAGTAAGTCATAAAATTAAAGTGTAAATAATAAACGACGGCTGGAATTTCCCAAGATCAAACAATGAACTTGAAAAGCGTATAAGAAGCATTACGAATATTTCATTGCAGAGGTTCACATCAGCGATTTTTTTCAAAGTTTTGTTAAGAATATTTAAAAAAGCGTTGAAAAGAACTGTTTTTATTTAGTTACAAAAAATGGGTTCCGGAAAGTCTTTGACAACGACAGAAAGAGGAAAAATAGCTGAAAAAATAATTCGCAAAAATGTAGAGTCGTTTTCAACAATTCTTTTATATAACATTTTCTCCAATGCCCACTTTTAAGGGGCTTTTTTTAAAAAAAAAAATGTTTTTAAAAAAAAAATGTTTTTTTTTTCAATAATATTCTTAAAATGTTGAATAACAAAAATATTCAAATCCTTCTCAATAATTCTCCCATGCTTTGATTTTGTCAAGCCCACTTTATGAGGGATAGGAATAGGTGCAAGCAGACGGACTGAAGCCTTTCCCTATGTTTTTATTTATTTATTTCTGAATTTGTGTTGCTTGTTCGTGTTGCTGAGCGATAAACCTCTCTGTGCCAGTCTGAGTCGAGTAACTAGTATAGAGGAAATCTTTGCTTTATTTGCCCAATCATCCGCTTTCTTCCAAACTTTCCGCTTCTAAGGAGGGATTTTTAAAAGGAGTCCCACAATCCATGGTGTCAAACCATATCCTTTATTTTCATAAAAATCATTTTTCGTTTCTTTGTGAGTGGAATCTATAGCACCAATCGCGCATTATATTCTACATTTTATCCACAAATCTTTGTTGCCGAAAATGCAGATCCAATGTTTTTACCACTTGCAATTTGCAATCACGTATAACGAATTAAGTCGAAGGAGGATATTCATCTTCTCGATATTAAGGAAATGATTACTCAGCCATTCCATTTTGTTTATAGATCTTTAATATGTAGTCCCGCATGACCAACATGTCGAGAACCGCAATTTGATGATCAATAGCCTCGAAAGGCTCTTCTTCAAGTTTACAAAGAAGTTTCTGGCAAGTTCATAATTGCACAAATTCATAATAGCTCCAGTAGGGTGGTCCTTATTTTTCGACTTTTGAATTATCCCCGGGGCACTTTCCCATTTGATTATATACCTCTAAATATGAAATACGTTTTTTTTTTTTTTTTCTTGAGGTCGCTACCAGCTGACAAAATTTTTACACAAAGCCATCGCCTCGACCCCTCTTCTGTACCGATGCGTCGAGATTTAGCCCGCCCATTCTAATAAGTCAATTTCAATTTCATTTTATTTCGTAACAATCTTTTCAAAAAAGTCTGTGACCGCACATTTTACAATTCAGAGATTTGATACATTATCTTTCTACTGAAACATTTTCTTGTATGGCAAACAATAAATAACTATGAATGATCGGAAAAGTTTATCGAAGGAAAATACGAAAAAAAAACCTTCATTTGACAAAAAAAAAAAAATAAAAAAAAAAATAAAATAACAATAACAAATAAATAAATATATAAATAAATAAATAAATACAAAAGTAAATTAACAAATAAATAAATAGATAAATATATAAATAAATAAATAAATAAATAAATAAATAAATAAATAAATAAATAAATAGATAAAGAAATAAATACAAAAATAAATAACAAATAATAAATAAATAAATAATAAATAAAAAATAAGTCATTTACGAGAGCGCACGCGTTTTATTTGTAACGTAATAGTAACGTGTTTCAACGTGTTGCAATGGCGTCTAAGGGTAGCGGACTCGGTAAAGCTACTAGAAATCAAAGTAAGGTTTGGCTTATCGGTCAATTATAATCCGAATTAAGAAAATCAGCATTGCCATCCATCTTTGAAGATTTTGTATTATTTTTTATGTCCTGAGTATATAAAAACAGTGGGCAATAAGTTCACTTTTTTTTTGTGAAGTTATTGCCCACAATAGCTGAGCAATATCTTCATTTTTTTGTGGGAAATAAATTCTCCTAATATTTTACGATAAATCAAGAACCGTACCTCGCACCTACTCCAAATCAAACAGTGACCCCAAGCAGGGGGGTTGCATGGGGGCGGCATGCCCCCCATAGGTATTGAACTGTTTATGGAATCTACTTGCGATTACGCAACTAATCCCATAAACAGAGCAATGCATATGGGGGGCATGTTGCCCCACTGCAACCCCCCTGCTTGGGGTCACTGTTTGATTTGGAGTGGGTGCAAGGTTCTTTAGTTATAACAGACAATGTCTCAAATTTTAGGTGGGAAATAACTTCACAAAATTTACGGTGAAGTTATTGCTCGCCATCAGTGGGCAATAACTTCACAAAAAAAGGTGAGGTTATTACCCACTCAAGGTGAAGTTATTGCCCATGTGAAGTTATTGCCCGTGAAGTTATTTCCCTGCACCTCAAACTTAATTAAAGAACATTTTTTTTTCTTAGCAATAAGGACCACCTCCAGTATGGCTCGGGAATTCATACGTTTTTTATAGGATCTGCAGCAATGCAGTTTTAGTCCCTAGTGCATCACAATGCCCCAGTGTGACGGTTGCAGGCATCTCCAGTCCCGTCAACATATAAACCTAACCCAACTTATCCTAGCTTCGTGATTCAGTTTGTATTTGACAGCCATAAAAGTGAACTACATTCTCATATTGGCCTAATATCATTTAGGCTTCTTGAACGGAGCCCCAAATCACAAGTATACGTATGCAGTGCTATTTCGTGAAATTCGTCTACTGCCAAGCCCCACGATTTCGAACATTATATATATTTTTAAGAGTAGGAGCACTACCCGTTGATGTTATCTTAATTTGTACACCAAGTGAAAACTATAAATAAAACTAAATGATCTGTGATTAAGTGCGGACTCCCGACCTCTTTGAACTTCGTATCATTTCATATTGTTGTTGATGGCATCAAGTTTGCTTTAGAGGGAGTAAGAGTCTGATATCATGTTATATATAGATTCTGTATATAAGAGAAGTGTGCGCAAAAGAGCAACGTACTCCTACGATGAGTATTTAGAGGAGGAGTTTTAGGTTTCCTTGGACACGAATCCAAATGGCATAATTGATTTCTATAGCAAATACACGAGGGAGGATGCACAAAGCCCCCACGTTGCAAAGCTTATCCGCTGAGATTGAAAATGTAATGTGTGACTTAAATACGACAATAAGTGGAAGAATCGATTTTTCCAATTTTTCCTGCACACATAGTATTAGAATTAAGAAAAATCTTAAGCGTTAGCATTTAAAAGCCATCGATATGTTCTTAGCTTACTTTTAGATAAGACGGTTTATTACCGCTGGATCATCGAACAGAGCAGAATTAATGATGGGCGGAAATGTCATTTGGATCAGTTGATTTTGTATATAAAGGTTGATCTGATCCAACGGTTGGTGCTAGCATTTTTGTGAAATAAAACAGATTTTGAATGAGTAATTATCGTGGATCTGAATTGAATATTAATGTTCAACTTCTGGGTTTGTATGTAGGAAAAAAATCGTTCATATGACCATTAATGCTCCGATAACAAGACAGTATCCGAAAGTCAACATTATCGATGTTATTTTTATACCCTATTCTAGGGGTATATTAATTTTGACGCATAGTTTGTAACATACCTTAATATTGCCCGTAGACCCCTAAAAGTTACTATATTTATGATCAGCATCGATAGTAATGTCGATCTAGCAATGTCCGTCCGTCCGTCCGTCCGTCCGTCCGTCGGCAAAAATTAGGCCTTTAAACTGGACCTAGAGAGCTGAAATTTTAACCATATACTCTCTAGGGTCCCGAAATAATCAAGTTTAAGAATTTTTGAAATCCGCCCACAGACACGCCCACAAACTCAAAAAAAACAAAATTTTGGAAAAAATCGAATTTTGAGCTAGAGAGCTGAAATTTTTTATATATGATCTATGGCCCATAAAACTGATTGGGACATAAAATTTTCAAAATCCGCCCACTGACACGCCCACAATTAAATAAAACAAATTTTGGGTAAAATTGAATTTTGAGCTAGAAAGCTGAAATTTTTTATATATGATCTTTGGCCCATAAAACTGCTTGGGACATAAAATTTTCAAAATCCGCCCACTGACACGCCCACAATAAAATAAAATATTTTTTTTGAAAAACCAAAATTTGAGCTAGGGAGCTGAAATTTTTAATATATACTCTCTAGGGGCCCTTTATGCTCATGTGTAAATATTTTCAAAATCCGCCTACTGACACGCCCACAATTATTTTTTTTTTATTTTTGAAAGTCCAAAGTTTGAGCTAGGGAGCTGAAATTTATAGTATATGCTCTCTAGGTGCCCTTTATGCTCATACTTAAATTTTTTTTAAATCCGCCTACTGACACGCCCACAATTAAATAAAACAATTTTATTGAAAAACCAAAGTTTGAGCTAGGGAGCGTTTTTATTTACAAAAGCTTAGTTTTTTCGATAAAATCCTTTAAATTTTTGTCACGCCCACTTATGAGATATAGGAATAAGAATAGGGTATCCAACAGTTCGCCCAAGCGGACTGTAGCCCGCCCCTATGTTTATATTATAGATGAAGACTTAACGAGCTTTAAGTTATCATATATCAATAAAGGGAGTTTGATTTCATAGTTTTTAACAAGGAAGGATGTCACTCTGCCAATAAATTGTACGCTAGCGTTAACTAGAACACAAATCAATTTTTATTTAAAATATATCGATTCAGTCAAATATCAAATATGCAAGAAGGTGTTCAATACACGATAACAACAGCAGATAGAAGACTTATCATCAGAACTGCTTAAAATTCTCAACGTTCTGCTGCCAAAATCAGGGAAGAATGCGGAGTTAATATAAGTCTGGCAACTGTAAAACGGATTATTCGGAGTGCCAAGCTATGAGGACTCTTAAAGTAAAAAAAAGCAGCTCCCAATGATGTGCGTAAAGCTGCACGCCTTCGGTTTGCTCGAGACCATATGACGTAGAATAAGGAGTGGCACACTGTCATGTTTCCGAAGGAAAAAAAATTCAACCTGTTTGGACCGGACGGCTACAACTACTACTTTCACGACCTACGAAAGGAGGAACACGTGTTAAGTCGTCATCACACCTCTGCAGGTGGCGTAATGGTGTGGGGGGCAATATCGTATTATGGGACCTCTGAGCTGCAGTTTGTGTCATCAAAAATTAACGCAAATGCATACAAAACTGTACTACAAAAGGATTTTCCACGTTTCTCAAACGTTTTCGGGCGGATTGCATATACATACCAGCACGACAACGCCCCCATTCATATAGCTAGGTTAGTGAAACAGTGGATTAACGACCAATATGTAAAATTGCTTGAGAGGCCGCCGTACTCCCCGGACATTAATATTATTGAGAACGTTTGGGGGCTGTTGCCCCGAAGAGTTTATGAGGGCGGAAGACAATTAACGATTCTGCGACCCTGATTGAAGCCATTAAAAAAGACTGGTCTACGATTTCGCTAAGGGATATTGGAAAATATTATAAGTCTTTACCAAACCCAATGTATGAAGTTATTTTGAACAAAGGAGGGAGTACAAAATACTAAATTAGCATTAAATACCTACTACATATATACTTATAAAAACAAGAAACAAAGCTGTGAATTTTTTTTTAATTTTAAGTTTCTGAACCAAAATAAATCGACTTTTTTTGTTTTGTTTTTGAACAAAATAAGTAATGTAATGAGTTATATACCTGTGGTAGACACCGCATACTACTTCTTTCATTAATTGTTAATTATATATGGAAAAACAAATTATTTCATTAAAATCGGTACCTAATTTGGTTGAAGAGATATTGCCATAATACTTTTTAGAAGTGTTAAACCTATTCAGTTGAGCGGGAGTGTATATAAATGCACCACACATCTATTAAAATGCTTCTTTTTTCACTCGAATTGATTTATTTTGGATTTCATGGCCTTCTTTGACAGCCTGTTAATTTTGTCTGCTTGATGTAATTAAAATTCTACCTCATGCGAGAGGTGAATACAATTTTCTCAAAGGTACGAAAAAATCTCCGTTTAGAATACCAATCAAATTTCAGGCGGATTTATTCGCATACGTGTTATGAAATGGCGTCCTGGTGTGTGGTGTGAACGATTGTTGATGTTATCTTTTTGTATGTAAGAATACATTTATTACATTTGCAATGGACTCTGGTACTTACGTGAGGTAAGTATCTCTGACATCTCTGCTTATTACACGTAAAACTAAGTTTGCTCCTAACTGCACACCCATTTGACTTGCATGCAAACACTAAATCAGAAAGGCCGCTAATAGTTTTTCAGCTGGTTCTTCGTTTTTCGGCAAATTGTTCTCAGTCGACTATCTCGTGTAGGTAATCTGTGATTGGTAGAGTTTAGAATGAGGAGCAGATGGTGGGCGAAATAGAAACATAAAATGTGTTGTTTTATATTTGATTGTTTTTATACCCTATTCTAGGGGTATATTAATTTTGACGCATAGTTTGTAACATACCTTAATATTGCCCGTAGACCCCTAAAAGTTACTATATTTATGATCAGCATCGATAGTAATGTCGATCTAGCCATGTCCGTCCGTCCGTCCGTCCGTCGCCAAAAATTAGGCCTTTAAACTGGACCTAGAGAGCTGAAATTTTAACCATATACTCTCTAGGGTCCCGAAATAATCAAGTTTAAGAATTTTTGAAATCCGCCCACAGACACGCCCACAAACTCAAAAAAACAAAATTTTGGAAAAAATCGAATTTTGAGCTAGAGAGCTGAAATTTTTTATATATGATCTTTGGCCCATAAAACTGCTTGGGACATACAATTTTCAAAATCCGCCCACTGACACGCCCACAATTAAATAAAATATTTTTTTTGAAAAACCAAAATTTGAGCTAGGGAGCTGAAATTTTTAATGTATACTCTCTAGGGGCCCTTTATGCTCATGTATAAATATTTTCAAAATCCGCCTACTGACACGCCCACAATTATTTATTTTTTATTTTTGAAAGTCCAAAGTTTGAGCTAGGCAGCTGAAATTTATAGTATATACTCTCTAGGTGCCCTTTATGCTCATACTTAAATTTTTTTTAAATCCGCCTACTGACACGCCCACAATTAAATAAAACAATTTTATTGAAAAACCAAAGTTTGAGCTAGGGAGCGTTTTTATTTACAAAAGCTTAGTTTTTTCGATAAAATCCTTTAAATTTTTGTCACGCCCACTTATGAGATATAGGAATAAGAATAGGGTATCCAACAGTTCGCCCAAGCGAACTGTAGCCCGCCCCTATGTTTTTTTTTGCAAATGAAGCGGCCTCGATACAAGTTCCAAATATATGTTTTAATTCTTAAGAATTGTTAGCGTAGACCTTACTTTACATATAAATCCATAAAAATATGTCTAAAGAGCAGAATATTTGTGGCCAACCTTTTCCTCTAAGAAAAATAATGCAGTCTTCCAATTTCACTTCTCGCAATAAGTTAAACGTTTGATGAGAAGCGTGTGCCGTAGCGCCGCGCCGTCTTATTACCCCAAAGCTCACCCACATTCAATTCGTCATATTTCAGGTCGAAATACGTCCTATTGTGGACTTCTGCGATAAATCGATGTGCTTGGCTCACTGCGTACACTTTGGTTTACAGTGGTTTTGTTTGGTGTAGGGAAATAAGTCCACTGAGGTACTTAGTTCCCACATAGTGGGAAATAAAACCACTTTCGCGAAGTGGACTTAGTTCCCATGTAAAGTGGGAACTAAGTCCATTTTTGTATGGGAACTTAGTACACATTCAAAAATAAGAAGAGGGAACTAACTAACTAACTAATTAGACAAAAAACTGTAAAGTGCAGTTAGTTACCACACTTTTTTTAAGAAAAATCTTAAGCTTATCATGGTGACATAAAGACAAAGTTTCAAAACCGTACCTCGCACCTACTCCAAATCAAACAGTGACCCCAAGCAGGGGGGTATGCATTACACTATTTATGGAATCTACTTGCGATTTCGTAACTAATCACATAAACAGGGTAATGCATATTGCCCCCCCCCCCCCCCGCAACACCCCTGCTAGGGGTCACTGTTTGATTTGGAGTAGGTCCGAGGTCACGGTACCTATATTACTCTGTGTCAATTAAAAGTTAATTTCAAAGTACCTACTTGACTCCTACGGGTTGGTCACCTACCAGGCGCGTCCCCGGGTGGTGGATAGGGGGACCTCGGTACGATACGTTCGTGATCCGAGGTTTTAGAGTTATAGCGGCGTTTTATACACCGTCAAAGCTCTATCGCGAACCAAACCCAAAACAAGTATGCAGGAACAACTAAAAGATATAACTACTACAGGTGGTACTCGCATGGGCGAAAATCCACCCGTGGTCATTTAGACCACGGTCGGGGCACGGATTCTGGTGGCCCCAACCGACATACTTATACCCCCCGCCTGTACAGGCGTTGACCTTCGAGTTGCGAAAAGGTTTGCTTCCGAAGATTTCTGCAGCTCTATCTCCGACACGTTCGGTAGACTGGGCTGGAAAAATGGAGAAAGTGGCGGAGAGGTTCAACCTGATACGCTTAATCTTCAGACCAAGAGACAGACAGCCGATAGGTGCGATGCTGCCGGCGAGGCCTGTGAAACCGAACAGGTGAAACGGGCCACAGCAGCGGCGTCCACTGGTCAGCGTCCATCTAAGAGCCAGCGAAAGAGGAAAAGGAGAAAGGCGGCTATCGTGCGGGGCAAAGAAACTGCACCGCAAGTTGAAGGCGCAAGCGCTGAGAACGGCACTTCCCCGGCGGCGACGGCAAAGAGATGCAGGTCGGCAGAGGCAACCCCAACCGAAACCAGCCAGCTGACTGAAACCAACGCTGCCTCCCCTTCCAATAGCTCGAACAGGAAAAAACGGAGGAAGAAGGCCTCAAGCACTCCTGTCGGTGGAACTGCGTGCGCACCTTCTGCGTGCCCTTCCGCTAGAACACTTCCAGATGATGTATTTCCAATGATTGGATTTACTCAGATTAACATTCAACACTCCAAGCCTGCTACTGCACTCATCAGTAAGAAGCTTTCTGTGTTGAATACAAAAGCCCACATAACATCCATACAGGAGCCATGGGTGTGGAAAAATCGCATCTGTGGCCTTGGAGGTGTCCGTGGCACTACGATACTCTGTGACGAGCGGTATAAGAGACCAAGGGCTTGTCTTGCTTTGTCGAACCTTCTCTCAACGACTAAGCTTGGACAATTTTGTGGCCAAGATTTGGTTGCTGCAGCCATTAGCTACGAAACGAATGGAGATTGGAAGATCTTCGTCGTGGCGTCACCTTATCTCACCTATGATTCGGTAGTGCCTCCATTACCGAGGGCAATTGCTGAACTCATTGACTATTGCGACACCAGGAAGATGGGCCTAGTTATATGCTGTTATGCCAGTGCTCAAAACACTGTTTGGGGCAGCAGCAAATTCAACATGCGAGGAAACCATCTCCTGGATTTCATTCTATCATCTGATCTTACTATCAACAATGTTGGCTCGCAACCAACTTTTGTGACGTCAAGAAGACAGGAAGTGATCGACCTAACTTTATCAAATAGATACTTTAAGGCGGTTACTAACTGGAGGGTCTCTTCGGAGGTGTCCCTCTCAGACCATAGATATATCGAATTCCAAATCGGATGCGAAGCCATAACTTTGCAGGAGAGGTGGAATCCGAGAAAAACCAACTGGATACGCTTCAGGGAGGAATTAGGGAAAACTCTCAAAACTCCAACCAAACTCAGGACGAGACAAAAGGTAGAGGAAGCTGTTCAAGACCTGAATAGTGTTATTACTAGCTGTTTTGAACTGACGTGCCCAGTAAGCAAACCCCTTGGCAGAACGCCGGTTCCCTGGTGCAGCTCGGAACTGCAAAGAATTCGTAGAGAAGCTAGAAAGCTTCTAAATAGGTCACTCAAGACTGATTTGGAGACAGACTGGAATCTCTACCGATCGAAGCAGAAGGAATATAAGAGGCTAATTCGGGTATCGAAAAGTGCTTCTTATAGGAATTTCTGCGAAAAGATTGAAACACTGGGTGAAACTAGTAGGTTGGTTAAAGTTCTGAAAAAGGGCAAACCAGCCAAACTGGACTCACTTAGAAAACTTGATGGCACCTTCAGTGAGATGAAAGCGGAAACTCTTAGTTATCTGCTGGAGTATCACTTTCCAGGTAACCAGATTACAATTGGTTCACAACCAGCCCCGACTACCGAGACTGTCAGTGAGCCAAGACAAACAACTCGGCGTAGCTGGTATATTGCGAAGGCCGTGGTAATGGACGAGGCCATTAAATACGCTTTAGCGTCTTTTGACGGTTTCAAATCACCTAGTATGGACGGAATATACTCAGCCATGCTGCAAGAGTGTACAAACCAGTTGCTACCGACTATGAAGAAAATCTTCATCGCTGTCCTAGCACTGGCATACATTCCAACACCCTGGCGTTCAGTTAGAGTGGCATTTATACCTAAAATTGGCAGAAGTGACTACTCACTCCCCAATAGCTTCAGACCAATCAGTCTGACTTCCTTCTTGCTGAAAAGCATGGAAAACGTGCGCAAAACTGCTTTGCGATTGCACCCACTATCTCAGATGCAACATGCCTATCAACGCGGAAAATCCTGCGAAACTGCGCTCCAAATTCTAGTTGGTAGAATTGAGGGCGCGCTTGACAGAAAAGAATACGCGATGGGCATTTTCATCGATATCGAGGGTGCTTTTGACAATGCGACTTTTGATGGCATGTGCAGCTCCGCCAGACAACACGGCGTAGACGAACCATTGGTGTTGTGGATTAAAGAAATGCTAATGAATAGAACATTGGTTGCGGATGCGGATTGTGGCGGCTATGTTATGGCGGGGGTAAACAGAGGCTGCCCGCAAGGCTGCGTTCTGTCTCCACTGCCGTGGTGTATGCTGGTCGACTCGTTGAACGCACTCAACAGTTCTAATGTATACGCTCAGACGTACGCGGATGATGTTGCCGTGCTTTCTGTTGGATCATGCCTAGCGACTGCATGCGCCAAGGCGCAGGCGGCCCTTAACGTGATCGACGAATGGTGCGCTAGGAATGGGCTCTCGGTCAATCCTCAGAAAATTGAGGTTGTTCTCTTTACGAAAAGGAGGAAGCTGGTCGGGTTGACTCAGCCACAGCTAAAAGGCGTCACAATCCAACTCTTCAATGAAGCAAAGTATCTGGGAGTCATCCTGGACAGCGAACTTCTTTGGTCCAAACATGTTGAGCTGAAGACTGCCAAGGCGCTGGCTGTTTTCTGGCAGTGCAAAGGCATTTTTGGCAAGACATGGGGCTTATCACCGAAAAGAGTCCTATGGATTTATACGGCTATGAAAAGACCATTTATGGCATACGCATCGGTTGTTTGGTGGAATAAGCTTTCACGTAAATACGTTACTGCTGCTTTTGCCAAACTCCAAAGGCAGGTATGTCTCGGCTGCACGGGGCCTTCCCCAGCACGCCTGGCTCCGGCATAGATGTGGCTTTTGGTATAATTCGCACTGGAGTTTTGATGAACTTCGACTGACGCAAAATAAAACTGCATTTTTCCATATTGAATGCTTTGCAAGGGAACCAGGGAAAAAATAGCGGTACTTTTTGAATTATTCTTTCCGATTTTTTTTTCAACATCATACGCAAACAGTTTGCATCATCAAATGATATATTACGGTACAAGGTTTTGAAAAAATGGACAACGTAGCATAGAAAATGTTTGTGCTTATTCAGTTGAAGCGAAGTGATTCAAAGGGAAACAGCTGCTTGTTTCGCTATCATTCAGGACTCATTTCGGTCTCTATCAAGAAACATAGACTACACAACACACCATACCCCAATTACAGTTTGGAATGAGCTTCCAAATCGCCTTCCTCACCAAGTCATTCAACACTGTTGGATCAAAAAATTGTGATGGGGTAGTTGGAAGCGTTTTCTCAGATAGACTAAATTTCAGATATGTCTTATTGTCTTCCAATCACTGTAGCGTGTTCCAGGCGGAAATTATAGCGATCAAAGAAGCTTTATCATGGCTGAAGAGATATGTGATATCCACTAAGGGCATCCGTATCTTCTCGGATAGGCAAGCTGCGATTTAGTCCATTGACTTCAAACTCCATCGTAGCCCTAAACTGCCGATCATCTTTTAGAGAGATGGCGGAGCAGTTCAACGTTCACCTCTGTTGAGTGCCTGGGTATAGAAACATCCCAAGGAACTGAATGGCTTATGAACTCGCCAAAAAAGGAACCGCATTACATTTTTCACCTGAGAAAGGCTCTCCTGTTATACCAATCGCTACATGCAGAGAAAACAAGACTTTGGTGGACATACATGTCTAGCGGCTAAGCAGATCTGGCCCATGCTGGACACGAACCGATTTAATTTCACTAAACCGACTGCCCTTCAGCTCTACTATAGACAGGGAACTGTCAAATAGGCTAGCTGGTGTTCATTCCAACAACTTCGGTAGAAGCTGCATGGACGAAGAGGAGGAGGAGGAGATTTCAGTTCACCTCATTTCTACATGCCCTGCTCTCCTATAAAAAAAATCTCTATCTAGGAGCCTTCTTACTTAATGATTTAAGCGACTTGCGTAACTCAGACGTTAGAAGTACATATATCGCGCTTCATTAACGGGTAGAGGGAGAAACTCTCTAGATCCATGGGGTATGACAATGGACCTCACATTGGCCTTAAGTTCTGCCCCAGGAAAAAGAGTAGAAACAAACAAATCAAACAATTGTTCATAACACACACCGAACGAAGCAGAACCAACCGTGTTTTTGCGCGCACTTTTTATTTTGAGCTCTTAATAGTCTTGTTTTCATTTGCTCAGCAATATGTAATGTATCCATATCCACAATTTGTCTATAATGACTTTATCGCTGTGACTTTTAACTTAAAATTATATATTGCTAATCAATTTTCAATCAAAAATAATAACTTGTCAACGTCATATTATGATTACGCTGTTGCTGCTGCACTTTTAAATAATAAATAAATGAACGAAACATAAATACCGATAGTCATCGCATACATGCTCTAGGTTACATGTCTAAATAACACACATAATCTCAACATTTGTCAACTTAGCATAAACACTCAACACATACCAACTCAACACCGAAATACCGGAAATCCAAAATCAAGAAAGCCCGAAATACGAGTAGATCCCATAAGCGCAGTAATTGCTATGGGTTGCATGCCTACAAACCCTGCTGGATTTGGAGTAGGTACTAGGTTGGAAATATTCCATTTTATATAATATTTCGGGCTTCGTTTCCCGGATTTCTATTTTCGATATTTTGGATTTTCAGAATTTTGGCTTTTTTGCAATTTTGGATTTCGTGATTCTAACCCCTCGTGTGTTGAGTTTATATGTTTTGAGATAGTGTATGTATGTTGAGATGGTGTGCTGAGTTTTTGTGTTGAGTTGACAAATGTTGAGATGACTTGCGTTAGTTAGACCTGTTCTCCATGCACCAAATGGTTATTCTTGTTTTGATTGTTTGACTGGGTTTATGTAGGTGCTACCATTTGATTGCATGTATTTATCGCTTGTCTGTGCTTTGAGCGTTTTGCCTTGCATTTGTCTGACTTGATTTGTTTAAAATAATTTGTTGCTTAATTCAATGTAATTTGCTCCATTTACATAATGTGCAATGTTACGTTCGGCAATAAAGCACAACATTTTTATTTGAAGTTTTTTTTTTGCTTTATTCAGTGTGGGTTAACGTCTAAAATGGGTGTATTTAAATACCAGAAAACATTCAAAAAAAACTGTTTTGTTGGTTTCAATCAGTTTCGGTCTATGTAGAGTAGGATGCTTCCCCCTTAGTGTTTTGGATCCTCCACGAAGGGTCAGTCACCTTGTCGAGAGTACCATTCCTTCTGAATGGTGCCGGTGTGGAGGCTTAAGGATGCGGTTTCAACGGGCTACAATGTCGACGACCTCCGTCGTCAGAAGGGTCACCCATGGCAGGCTGGCCGTTGAATCAGCATCTACTAAGAACTGCCCATAGGACATTCCGTCCGATCCCACTCCCCCTACCCCCATCCTTTCCCTCCCCTAGCTCCCTCTCACTCTCCTTTCTTGTTCCTCTCACTCTCATTTCCTCTCAATCTCCCCTCCTTTATCCACTGGGCTGGACTTAAGGTGTCACTCGACCCGTGCCGATGGTCAGCCTGGCTGAGGGCCCAGTTAAATAAATAGCTCAGTCGCGAACGGAGTATCCGGATACCTGGCGACCTCCGGATCAGCTAGCCTTATCTGTACAATGCGGATCTCTGTACAGACGGACCTTTCTTTCTCCGCTACTCGTGGGAACATAATAATGAACAAAAAACAACAAAAACAAAAACAAAATATTAAGGCCGGTATCCCTTTAAAACCGGACGGTAGTACGGCGACGAAGCTGTCTACCGGATATGCTCATATGGCAGCTGATAGCGGAACTGTGGATAATCGTGGTTCCTCCGTCAGTACTTGCGAGCAAAACAAAAATCTTTCCAGCAGAAGCAGGACTGTGCATAATGGTCCCACCTCTGCTGGCAGCACCCCCCCAGGCAGTGCTCCTAAGCTGCCCCCTGGTATCACCCCTGCTACACTTGTCAGGGGCAAGACTGTGGAAATTCATGGTCCTTCCACTGGCAGTATACGCACGGATGCTACCAAACATAAACACCTTCCTAGTGTTAGTGGGACTGTGCAACATGGTCCGGCTTCCACTGGCGCGTCTTGCAGTAGAGGAGCTCCTCACCGCAACCCCTCCAAGTTGCATTACAAAAACAGACGCAATGCCAATCGTATAATTGGCTCCATCGGCGCTATCCCTGAGATAGATAGATCCCCTGCACAGATCAGCAGACTAGCCTGGGCACAAAACATCATTTCAGGTGACGACAAGACCAGCGGAGACATTGCGTCAAAGCGACAGAGATCGGTGGAGGAGGTCGCTTCGGCCTCCAAGCGCCTGAGGATGCACAACACCAGCATTCCTCCTAACGCGTCCATCGTTAAACCTCACAAGTCTTTCAGCGATGTCCTCAAAAAAGGAATTGTGGTTGCAGTCATCGACCGCAGTGACGCCGACGGCAGGATCTCACTTGAACGGTGGGATCTCATCATGCTCACCCTACTCGAAAACTTCGCCGACTTTTATAAGGACATCCCCGGACCACCGCCAATAATTCACGATGGCGGTTGGCATCAGGGCCGCGTAAAACTCATCGCCTGCGATGATCAACGATCACTGGATCTTTACAAGCTCGAGATCAATAAGCTTGGTGAGCTATGGCCAGGGGCCAAGCTGGTGGTTGTTGCGAGAGAGGATATCCCCTGCCGACCTAGATCGCGTGCCTGGATCCCAGTGAGCCCTTCATCCCCTGAAAGAATTCTCCATCTGATCAAAATCAGCAATCCATCCCTTCCGACTCATGATTGGAAGGTCGCTAAACTGGAGGAACAAAGGGGTTCCTACCGATGTGCTGTCATTGTCATCAATCAGGAATCCCTTGCTCTTCTGGCGGCGACTGCGGGCGTGATTCGGTTCGGATGGAACGACATCACGCTGAGAGTTTACAAGAAGGACGATGTAGACGCTGACAAGCGACCTCATCATCCCTCGGAAACTGTTGTGTCGGGTGTTAGCGCACCTGTCGCCTTCCCCCCCTTAGAGGTTGACATTCCCGAGCCCTCTACAGAACCTACCACGTCTTCAATCCCTGTGATCGACTCTCTGTCGGTCATGGAGACGGACGAAATTCCTGACAAGGATCTTCTGAGGGAAGACGAGCTCCTGAGTTCGTCCTCTGTATTGGAAGACATGTCCAGCAAGGATCTTCTGAGTGAGGATGAGCTTCTCAGCTCGTCCTCTGAATTGGAGGACCTCAACAACACAGTGGTGGGGGTTTCTCTGCAAGATTGTAGCAACAATGCTGCAGATCATACAGATTAACCTCCAACACTCCATTAAGGCTTCGGCCGCCCTTATTCTCCGGTTAACAAAAACTGGAGAAGACTTAGTCTTGGTCCAAGAGCCCTGGGTTGTCAACAACCTGGTTCGTGGACTTAAGACCCCTGGATACTACCCACTATATGTGTCCGACAAAGGTAAACCTAGATCGTGCATATTGGTGAAGAGTACTCTTAATGCATATTTGCTCCCTAATTTCAGCGATCGAGATACGACGGCTGTCAAACTAGAGACTGCTGGTGGTATATACTGGTTGGCATCAGCGTATCTTTCCCACGACAACATGGGACCTCTCCCTGGTGGTAACCTGGAGAGCTTTATCGCGGAAGCAGAGAGGCGAAAAGCTGCACTCATCGTCGGATGCGACGCTAACGCGCATCACATTGCATGGGGCAGCACTGATATTAACAATAGGGGTGAGTCGCTTTATGAATATATTTTAAGAACTAACCTCATTGTGTGCAACACGGGTAATGAACCCACCTTCATAACTAAAAATCGGCAAGAAGTCTTAGACATTACTCTTGTCTCCGTAAGCATCCTCAAAACGATATCGAGTTGGAAAGTTTCGGCTGACCATTCTTTCTCCGACCACCGATATCTCACTTTCAATCTTAACAACGCGGACACCCCTCGCCAATCAGCATTCCGAAACCCTCGGAAAACAGACTGGCCCAAATACAGGGATATTATGCGTGTACATATTACCTCTGAACTATTAAGTCCCCCTTGCAATCCTAGCGAGCTTGACGACAAGGTTAATAAGCTCACCAGGGCTTTTAATCTAGCGATGGCTGCTTCCTGCCCCCTCATACTACCCAGGGGGAAAAAGAAGCCTCACTGGTGGTTACCTGTATTAGGACCACTGAGAAATGATTGCAGGAGACTTTTCAATCGCGCCAAAAGCTCAAGATCCAACACTGACTGGGACTCCTATAAGACTTCCCTCAAAATATATAAAAAAGAACTTAGGAGAGCCAAAAGATCATCGTGGAGACTCTTCTGTGGCAAAATAGAAGAATCCTCGGAGGCATCAAGGCTAAGAAAAATCCTTGCTTCAAATCCAACTATGCCCAGCTGCCTAAAGAAAGCAGATGGCTCGTGGACTACATCTAGCGAGGAATCGCTCAATCTGCTACTTGATACACATTTCCCAGGTAGCTCTAATATTACCGATCATAGCAACCTAAACAGGTCACCTATGTTTTCACAGGTAACAAATTCTCAGTGTCAGAGTCTGATAACTAGGGACAAGCTTCTTTGGGCGCTACAAAGCTTCAAGCCCTTCAAGTCTGCAGGACCTGACGGCATAATACCAGCCGAACTTCAGATGACTTCGGATATCATCCTTCCAACTCTGGAGATGATTCTGACAAGTTGCTTAAAGCTGATCCACATTCCTCAGGCTTGGAGAGAAGTAAAAGTGGTTTTCATACCCAAAGTAGGCAAATACTCCCATGTTAATCCCAAAGACCTCAGACCTATCAGTCTATCATCTTTCCTCCTCAAAACACTGGAGCGTCTGATTGATATCCATCTTCGTATGAACATAAACCCGCAACTGCTGTCTGCGGCCCAACACGCGTACAATAAGGGTAAATCGGTGGAAACCGCCCTTCACTCCTTGGTACGCACTATTGAATACTCCCTCTACCACAAGGAATACACTATGGTTGCTTTCCTAGACATAGAAGGCGCTTTCAACAACGTAAACACATCTGCAATCGCAAATGCACTGACAGAACTGAATGTGAATGGCTCGCTTGGGGAACTGATCAATCTTTTGCTCTCAAGCAGGATTATCAATTCGAAACTGGGCGATTCATCCGCTAGGAGGTCTGTCAGTAGGGGTACGCCACAAGGTGGTGTCCTTTCCCCCCTTCTGTGGAACTTGGTGGTGAATAAACTACTGACATGCCTGGAGGGGGAGGGTTGCAGGGCGATTGCCTATGCGGATGACGTTGCTATTGCCGTCTCAGGGAAATACCTCAACACCCTAAAAGAGCTACTTCAAAATGCTCTCAATAAGCTGACAAGTTGGGCAAGAAGATGTGGGTTGGGGGTTAACCCTCATAAAACCGAACTTGTCCTCTTCTCCAGGAAAAATAAAATCCCTCACATCGATCCTCCTTCCATTAACGGTACGAGCTTAACATTTTCCGATGAAGCCAAATTCCTGGGTCTTATCCTCGATAGGAAGTTAAGCTGGAAACCCAACTTACAAGAAAGAGTAAAAAAAGCGACAGTAGCACTTTTCTCTTGCAAAAAAGCCATCGGTAATAAGTGGGGCCTTCAGCCCCGCATATCTCACTGGCTATACGTTTCGGTAGTGAGACCGATTCTGACATACGGGGCGGTTGTCTGGTGGACTGCTCTTGATAAAGCGGTAAACCGAGATAAGCTAAGCAAGGTGCAACGTACAGCTTGTCTGTGTATCAGCGGAGCACTCCGTACGACCCCCTCCGCCGCACTAGACATCTTACTGCATCTGACACCCCTGGATATTTTTAGCAGGCAGATGGCTGCCTGCTCCGCTGTCCGCCTAAAAGCCACCTCACAGTGGATCAATTCGAACATTGGCCACTCTATCATTTTGGACTCACTTGGGTCCGTACCTAGAAACATCGACTACACCACACCCCAACTACAGTTCGAAAAGAAGTTCCAAATCACTATCCCCACCAGATCATTCTGGGAGGATGCTGGTTGCACGGAAGTTAAATCGATCCACTTTTACACCGACGGATCAAAAACTAGCGAGGGGGTAGGTGGGGGTGTTTACTCAGAAAGACTAAATATCAGTCTCTCCTTCCGTCTTCCTGATCATTGTAGCGTGTTCCAGGCGGAAATCATGGCGATTAAGGAAGTCCTGTCGTGGCTGAAGAGAAATGTGATATCCGCTAAGGATATCTGCATTTTCTCGGATAGTCAAGCCGCGCTAAAATCCCTGGACTCAGTCTCTCACAATTCCATCGTAGCCTTAGACTGCCGTTCATCTCTGCAAGAGATGGCAGAGCAGTTCAATATTCACCTTTGTTGGGTGCCGGGGCATAGAGACATCCCAGGGAATTGTAGGGCAGACGAACTCGCCAAAAACGGAACCACATTACCTCTTCTACCTGAGAAAGGTTTTTTAGGTATGCCTATTGCTACTTGCAAACTTATGATCAAGCTATCCGCAGTCGAGAGTACAAACCTCAGGTGGACAGGTAGTGATACATGTCTAGCGACTAAGGAGATCTGGCCAAAGCTGGATCTGCGACGCTCTTTGAGTTTGATCTCACTCAACAGACTGCACATTGGCTCTGTCATAGGTGTCATCACAGGACACTGTCTAATAGGCAGGCACGCATCAAGGCTTGGCGTTTACTCAAACGACTTCTGCAGAAGCTGCAGGGATGAGGAGGAGGAGGAGACTACGTCTCATCTCCTCTGCACATGTCCTGCACTCTCCCATAAAAGAAATCTCTACCTAGGAGCCTTCTTCGTCAACGAACTCAGTGACTTAGCTAATACAGATGTTAGAAGTCTATCGCGCTTCATTAGAAGCTCCAAATGGTTTTAGCGAGTAGGGGTCGAAAAACCCGATCCATGTGGCATCACAACGGACCTCATTGGTCTAAGTGGGTTGGCTTTTTGCTAACAGCCACTTCAACCTAACCTAACCTAGTGTTTTGGATTTAGCTCACAAATACCTCAATCATAACTTACCTAGACTAGCCTTTCGTAGAAAGACGTGCAATTTCTAAGTGTTTAAAGTGATTTAGGGCAACAGAGATATTTAAAGTAAAAAAACGTTTTAAATTATAGTTAACAAAACTTTTATTTGCATTTACCTATATATCAAAGACTGAAGGGGCTAGGAAAACAAATCAAACTTTTTAGCGGCCACAAAGGAAATGATAAGCCAGCAATCATCTTGACTAAATCAGAATGAGCGTCGTGGTGCATGACGGGGATAAGAAGAAAAATCAAGTCCAGACTGTTTGCGGCTAACTAATGTCAATGATATCAAATGGTGGTAGTATGATAGTCACAGTTTCTTGCTGACGTGTGTGCAAACTAGTAGTAAGAATTTGCTGGTTCTATTTGTTTGTATCCTGTAAGCACGAGTTTGTAGTACTGTACTTAACTTTTATGAAAGATTTTTATTCAACATGTGTGCCACCCTAATAATTTTATAAATACTCGTATTTTGCATTTACGTGACAAGATCAATGAAAGAATTTTGAAGAGTTACACATATACATACAATGATATGAATACTTAAGCTCATGGCCCGTATTGGAATAAAAGCTAGAAAAACTAGCAAACTTATTACTTGTAAATAAGTATCTTACAAATAAATTGAGCATCTTAAAGTATTAAGGAACAACATAAATCATCCAAGCATAATCATCCAATGTTAACATTCCTTATAGCACTGGTCCCATTGCGGATTTTTTTTGCGTGACATACGTAGTATCAAAAAATGTTTGTGATACTAATCCCAACAAAACGTAAACAATAATGAGTTGCCGTTTGTTAACTCAATGGAATTTATTTTTTGTAAGCAACCGAAAGAAAAAAAAGGAAGCTGTTGATATAAACAATCAAGAATATCTACTGGTATTCGTATCTTACGAGCACATTATATGCTTCTTCTATATTTTGAATGTAAATAAAAGAAGCACCAAAAAAGACAATATATATATCTACCAAATATTTGCTCCAAATGGATTACTTCGTAAATACCAAGCATTGCATTGATTAAATATGTGTGCTGGGAAAGAACTGGGGAAATAATAAAAAAACTGTAATGTTCAATACGGATCAAATTTTGCCTTGATATACCTTATCGGTGGCGAAATCAGGGGGATTTAATAAGGAGGATGTGTTTGAAGACGATGGCTATGTCTCATCAAAGACAAAACCTCCATAAAGGCGGCTCAAACGTCTCACTAATAATGCCAATAGAAGGGCATATATTTCAGTTCAATAAATACACGTATAGATTGCATGTTTTTTATTGCCACCTGAGGCGCATGTTATAATCACACCTATCGTGGAATCCGTCGGTGGGAACGATCCGCTAATAGTGAACAATTTGCATCGTGTAATCCGCAGACATGAACCATCCACATGTCGGTAACGGGAATGATCCATGCATATGACATCCGCAGTTTTTATTTTCTTTTCACTGAATTTAATTTTTACAAAACAAATGTGTTTGAAATGAGCAATTGAATTTCCTAATCACCAATAATGGTCGGTAAGGGAGAGTATCCGACGGATCCCACGATAGCAATTTTCTGTTCACGTGAATCGAATAAGTGAAGTGAATCTGAGATCCGACGGATTCCACAATAGGGGTGATTATTTTTCCGATAAAATCCTTAAAAAACGTTAAATAAAAAACAATAAAAACTAAATTTGCAGAAATATCCTTCTTCCAAATTTGGTGGTACGCCTGCTTTTCGGTAGCGTCTTTGACAAAAACCTTGTTTTTGGGATTAATTTGTAAACGAAAATAAAACTGATATCAAACATAGGGGCGGGCTACAGTCCGCTTGGGCGAACTGTTGGATACCCTATTCATATTCCTATCCCTAATAAGTGGGCGTGACAAAAATTTAAAGGATTTTATCGAAAAAACTAAGCTTTTGTAAATAAAAACGCTCCCTAGCTCAAACTTTGGTTTTTCAATAAAATTGTTTTATTTAGTTGTGGGCGTGTCAGTAGGCGAATTTAAAAAAAATTTAAGCATGAGCATAAAGGGCACCTAGAGAGTATATACTATAAATTTCAGCTCCCTAGCTCAAACTTTGGACTTTCAAAAATAAAAATAAAAATAATTGTGGGCGTGTCAGTAGGCGGATTTTGAAAATATTTACACATGAGCATAAAGAGCCCATAGAGAGTATATATTATAAATTTCAGCTCCCTACCTCAAATTTTGGTTTTTCAATAAAATTGTTTTATTTAATTGTGGGCGTGTCAGTAGGCGGATTTTGAAAATTTTATGTCCCAAGCAGTTTTATGGGCCATAGATCATATATAAAAAATTTCAGGTTTCTAGCTCAAAGTTCAATTTTTTCCAAAATTTGTTTTATTTAATTGTGGGCGTGTCAGTGGGCGGATTTTGAAAATTTTATGTCCCAATCAGTTTTATGGGCCATAGATCATATATAAAAAATTTCAGCTCTCTAGCTCAAAATTCGATTTTTTCCAAAATTTTGTTTTTTTGAGTTTGTGGGCGTGTCTGTGGGCGGATTTCAAAAATTCTTAAACTTGATTATTTCGGGACCCTAGAGAGTATATGGTTAAAATTTCAGCTCTCTAGGTCCAGTTTAAAGGCCTAATTTTTGCCGACGGACGGACGGACGGACATGGCTAGATCGACATTACTATCGATGCTGATCATAAATATAGTAACTTTTAGGGGTCTACGGGCAATATTAAGGTATGTTACAAACTATGCGTCAAAATTAATATACCCCTAGAATAGGGTATAAAAATGTAGACAATGCTTCTCTTAGAAAAATTACCTAAACGAGCTAAGCCCACTGTGTTTTGACAATTTTTGTATTATTCAAATGTTTGACATTTTGTTAGAAACGAAAAATATTTCAAAATGGGCAAGGACTCTCAACCCAATTCCACGCTTACTTTGGGGGATAGGCATATAGATAATAATAATTTATTCCATACACCAATCAGTGTGTACCTTTCCAAATGGTAACTGTAATAAATAAAATTAATACAGCCCATTTTAGCCGAAAATCGACCAAACACGATTTTTATTGGGATTATGGTACTATACTATGTATAACTACGGTGACCATCCGTTCATTATTATAATGAACTGTTCATTTTTTGAAGTAGATGCTCATTATGAATTATTTTGTATTCAAAAACATAAAAATGTTCATTATATCAAAAGCTGTTCATTATTTGTTCAGTATTTTATTCAATTTTGTTTAAACAAAAAAAAAAACTAACCAAACCAAAATTACAAAATGATAATGCGTGCAAATCTTTCATTTCGGAATACTCCCTACATCATTATCGGAACTCACTTTATGTCAAAACGTCAAAATCGAGCATTCAGATAATAATCAATTCAAAAGCTTTTCGAAATACGAAGACAAATTTTTGTTCCGTTGTGGTAAATATTAAAATTGGTAAATTGTAACACGGGAAGATAGTCAAAAGACTGCAGGAGATAGATGGATGGAAATTTTTAAACATTTTATAGAAAAAGGCATAAATTTCAAAAATATTTTAAAAATTGTAGAATTTGGCTTGTGTCTTCCCGGGTCGAATGCTCCAACAGAAAGAGTTTTTTCAGTCTTAAATAATGTTTGGACAAATGAAAAAAATCAAATGAAAGTCGAAACTATGAAATCAATATTAATTACTAAATTTAACTATGAAATGACCTGTTTAGAGAGAATATTTACACCCCTATCGTGGAATCCGTCGCGGGGAACGATCCGCTAATAGAGAACAATTTGCATCGTGTAATCCACAGACGTGAACATGTCGGTAACGTGAATGAAATTCACTGTATCGTGGAAAACGAACGGATCGAATCTATCCATGCATTTGACATCCGCAGTTTTTATTTTATTTTCTCTGAATTTAATTTTTAAAAACAAATGTGTTTGAAATGAGCTGCCACAGTTGAATTTCCTAATCACCAATAGTGATCGGTAAGGGAGAGTATCCGACGGATCCCACGATAGCAATTTTCTGTTCACGTGAATCGAATAAGTGAAGTGAATCTCAGATCCGACGGATTCCACGATAGGAGTGTTAAAACAAAAACCAGATTTAATTAAACAAATTTATACTTCAGGAAAGTATTCAAATATGTAAACAAATAAATGTTACCTGCATTAGGTCCTTATTTTAAATAATTAGGATACTTATTTAGTTTTTAAGCGTTTATTTTACAACATTTAGTTAAATTAAAGACTGATTTTTTTTATTTATTTATTTTGGCTAACATAGGTACAAATTAAGAGTTCCTTCTGTAGTATTAATTTTAATTAACTAAAGCAAAGACTGAATCCTTGTGTTATATTGTTTTTTATTGATTTATTTTTTAAAATAAAAAAATAATAATTAAGAACTGAGTATAATTTTTTTTCTCTTTTGGTAAGAATGGATTTTGCGAGATTTATCTTAAAACGGTATCTCCTATACCTATAGAACCGATTTTTTAACATCAGAATTTCTCGCTAACAACAAAACCGATTTCAATCAAATTTTAAATTTAGGAAGGATTTTATGATCAAATTCATACATTACTTTTTTGGTTTTTTGAATATGCTGGAAACGGGTAGGTAGCTATAAATTTTTCCAGATTTTTTCCCGGATGAAAACTACAGATTTCTTTGTATTGAAATACTCGAAAAATTGCAAAATATTTTTAAAAATTAAAAAAAAAACGGTTTAAAAACAACTGCGAGGGAATAGAAGCGCATGGAATGAACCGGGTAAAATGTTGCAACTAATTAAAGCGGAATAACGAAGTTGAAAACTAATACACACAAAGATACCATTTGTTTATTTGGGAGGGAAATAAAAATATTGTTTCATGTACATATCTATCTATGTAGGTACACTAAATTTCCTTGAGTTGTGGTGGAATGTGGAATCGAAGCAAAAGTTACCTGGCTACCTGGGGCCAAGATAAACAGAATACAAGGTAATATATTCGCGCGCAAATTTTTGAACATCTACTGCGCATGCGGAACAGAATATAAAGGAAAAAATGTAATCAGAGTAGATATTGTTTTTCCACATAAAAGCCTATGTTGCTTTAGTTTGATCTGTCAGATTTTGATGATTTATATTTATTATGCTAGAGAAAATGTTTACCTTTAATTTTACGTATTAAACATTATTGTGAGTTTGATACAAGTTTAGTAATGAGTCAAATAAAATGAATTTTACAAAATTTTCTGTTTGGAATACTGGATAAACTTGGCCGCTTGGAAGTTTGGTGCCCGGGTACCGATGAATTTTAATTTAAAGTACATGCAATATGAGGCAAGAACTTTTTTTTTGTACTTATAAACGGTCACTTAAGTTTACCAAAATGAAGATATATTTTCCTCAAAAAATACATAAGGAGAAAAGTTGAGCTGTTTTGTTGATTTTTTATCGTACCATTGTAGCCAGAATCTGGGCTTAAGCAAATATGTTCAATGCTAGTCTTCGAACTGAATATTCTTGAAATGGGAAAAAATTGGTGGCTGATGTCCCAAACGTCGTATTTAGATACCTGCCTCTGGAGGCTGTAGATATTTTGACCACGCTGTTTAACCATGCGCTGAATAATGCATGCAATTCGGGTTGTGGATTATAGCTTAGTTTATAATTTAGACTAAAATGGCTAGCGCGTTTCTGGGATAGGCCAAACTCGTCAACTTGTGGTGGTGCTTCCGGGAGGTGACCGCCTTATTCCGTTTAAGTAAGTAGAATAGGTAGTTTGTAATTTGTTTTAATATAAAAATATAAAATTTAATAGAAATGCGGAGTTTTCAAAAATTTTCTTGATGAAAATGTAAATGTAAGATTACTGCGTTAAATAGTTTTTAGGCCGAAAGGCAATAATTATAAGGTTATAGTTAAGTTTATAGCGTCCGCATAAGAACTATTAATTTAGAATAAGTAAGTATCCTGTTTTTTTTTTTTTATAATTTGCTTACGCTAAAGGGATTTTTTTCTGTTGTTACAGTACCCTTATAATCTAAGAACACAGTGTAAGCTACTTGGTATTAGAAAGAATAGAGAGATAGGAAAGAAGTGTTTGAGTGCAGTTGTAGGGTTTTTCTCCACGGGTGGTGTCTAAGTTACTTAGGGAGATTACGATTTCATGTATTCGGTATAAAGTAATGGACTTGGCCGGGATTCGAACGCACGACCTTCCATTCCGTAAGCGAATACACTACTACTGCACCATTGCCACCCGCTTTTTAATTTTAAGTTGGATTTTATCATTTTTGTCTAGTATGTAAGTTGACATTTAATTAACAAGAAAATATGAATTAAAAAGTAGAAAAAAACTCGTTAATCATCGAGCAAAGAAGTGTTTAGGTATGGACTTGATATGTTTTGTGATAATGCACTGATGATCCCAATCATCGCATCTAGGTGAAACACGAACTTGAAAAACTTTAGATATGTTTATCCGCATTAAACGAACTAATTGTCGAGTGTATGTGATCGAGTGAGTTTGTAAGCTGCATTAAAGTAAGAAGAACAGTACTGGTACACTTACCCTACCTATCATATCATACCTATATTAACTGAAAAGGAAGAGGAATCCGGACGCTTTTCAACGATCAATATTCTATTTCTATATTTCTGAGCTCATAATATCCCAGCAAAAGAATTTCGGTGCACAATGCGTCGCACCGATTACTTAATATAGAAAGGGCGTAAATGTACCGACAGTTCATATGTTCATATCTGTTAACAACTCCTACCGCAATCATTCATCCCAAAGCCTTATCGGATGCGAAACATACACAATAAAATCCTCCCATTTTCAACTTAGTAATTATTAATATTCTTTGTTTTGCATTGGACTCACCGAAAATCACCATTTGCATGTACTTCATTTCCTGCAGTCCCTCGTATGTAATTTCGTTGTCGTACTTGCCGATAACCTCATTCACTTCGTTGCGCAGTTTCACTTGTACCTCTGTGTTAAGCGCCAGCTCATACAATGTGAATCCCATGGTTGTTGATGAAGTATCAAAGCCGGCCAAGAAAAACAAAAACGCTTGTGCAGTGATCTCGTTCAAGGTCAGTCCGGCGGACTCTTCGCCATCCTTGGCCTTTCCGTTTTTGAGTTCAATTAACAAGTTCATAAAATCATTGCGATGTATATTGTTTCGCTCTCTGTAGTCTACGGTCTCACGAACAATGCGTGTGTAGAAGCTTGTGATATCATCGTGAACTCGTTTTAGGCGCAGGAACCTTGACAATTTCGGAAACAACTCTGAGAATATGAATACAAAGCGACTGCGCTTTAATTCGAAGGTTTTTTTGCCCCAAACCCTGAACTCGGCATTTGGATCCCGCAGACTGTTGCACTCCAAGCCGAATGCGCAGTTCGCAATGACGTCTGTAGTGAATCGCGCCGCGTATTCCTTTATTTCAACATCTGTGTCTTGTTGCAAGACTTCATTCAGCACGCTAACCAGCTCATTTCCCACGCTCAGTACACGAGAAAACATTAATTTCATTTTTCCCGAAGAAAACGACGGTGATAGTTTGTTGCGCAAATTTCGCCACTTGCCCCCCTCCAATGCGAACAGATGCGCAGTTAGCGGGTCATCCCGCTCATTGTAAAACATTCCGCGATCGTCAAAATTGCTGAAATCCCTGATGAGAACATTCTTCACTAAATCCAGATCCAGAACGAACGCTGCCCGTTTTGAAAACAAAAAGAATCCAGCGAATAGACCGGTGCCTTTGTATTTGTTGTAATACTCTCGGAATATCGTGTGGAAGTTCTTTGTCCGGCGAACTCCATTTAGGTTACCGAACGGAATAACCGGCTTGTCGTGGAGGATTTTTCGTATCTTCCAGTAGGCATAGTGATTTCTTACTAGGTATACCACAAGCGATGCGATAGCTATTGCCGCGTACAAGACGATCTCAATCGCATTCATCGTACCTTACACGACCAAGACCAGGCAAACACTACAACGGGAGTGTAGCTTCTGATGCATACATAGCATAAAAGCAGTTGTGTAGTTCAATATCTCGAAAGCTTTGGTGGCAAGTATGCACATGAAAACTGGCTTACACAATTCTGTACGCGAATTTCGATAAGAATTTTACTTTGAAGATGTGTGTTGCATGGTGGTGGCTATGAATCACTGAAATGTTTTATTTATTAGCTTCCTGCTTAGCCTTGTCAATATGCGTCAGTCAATTATGCAACTGACCAGACAAATGAATCAGGGATCAGCTAGTTGCTTCTAAGAGGTAGGTAGGTAGAGGTGACGGTTCGGCCTGAACCCAAGTAGCACTATGTTGTGCCTTTTTGTTACCACGACTCGTGTGACCTATGTTGTTATGAGTGTAGAGGATTTGATGTATAGATATATCCAACCTGTGGAGTTGAGAAAACGGATAAAATCTTGTATCGCTTTGCCCGATATATCGCTAAGGTCGTCGAATCTTTGATTCTTCTAAGAACTTTTAATAGCAAAAGAAACTGTTCACCAGTGTTTGACTGGCTATTTAAAAAAGGGGGTTTACTTCAGCAAGTGTTTCTGATAAATTCGCCAAGGTAGGTAAATATTGAATAATTTATCAGGGTGTTCATATTCCAGAAAAATAAAGTGGTTCCATCGAACAAAAAGGTAACATTTGTATTGTTAGAATTATAATAAATAATTATTATAAATAATTTTTTTTAAAACAAAAACACCACAACTCAATTTTGTATAAATTCACTTTATTTCTTTTAGTTTTTTAATTGTTCTTTTCTCAAGAACACAACCGTTCCATACGAACTCTCGACAAGAAGTGTTTTTTCTTCCTTCATCGTTTTCTAGGGCCATATGGTAAACATCCCCCTCGAATACATCTGTTGTTGACAGTTGCTTTGCACATTGCACATCATGTGCCCTCCAATAGATCTGCACTGCCACATAATAGGGTCGATTGTGATATCTGCTGCCAATCGGTTGTTTGTTGTTTTAAAATCCTTCGAATACCTCTGCTCTAGGTATTCGAAAGGATCGACGGGTCTTATCGTTTTAACAAACGGTTGTTTGTTATTTTAACATCCTTCGAATACCTCTGCTCTAGATAGCAAATGGTTGTTTGGCATATTTGATCCCTTCGAATACCTCTGTACTAGGTACACGAATTTATCGACGGTGGTTGTTGTTTAAAGGAAAACCGTATGTTGAATTGTGTGTCGCTAACACTATATACCTACTCAACTTGACACATGTTGCAATTCGTTGGTTAGGAAACCTCAATAATAATAGTGTTTTTTTCAATTATTACTTTAATTAGAAACTACGCTATGTATCTACCTACGATTCTCCACATTCAATCCAGTGCTATGACTGTTCCTACGTCTCGGGGGTGAAATAATTGTCCCATGTTTCATCCACGGTTATGAATAGATGCAAAAACTCGGATCTGTTGCTTTGAAACTTCTCCAACTCGATTGAAAATGCAGACGACGCTGTTGTTGTTTCATTATTGTGAGGATTGGCAGCTCCGCTCTTGGGCACAGGTTTCTCATGTCCAAATTTTCAGTCAACGAGCGATATAGGTGCCTACCATGTTTGCTAGCATCTAGACCAGTGGTTCCCAACCTTTTCAACAGCATGCTCCCCTTAGGGCGAATTGGAGAATCGCATGCCCAAATAAAAATTCCAAATGTTCATCGAAAAATATATTTAATGCATCGAGAATTTTAAATATTCTTGCTTGTATGTTACATGTTTGTTTATACATTTTTTGTAAATTATTGTGAAAAGCGTATTTTTATTTGTTAGTAATGTAAGATGTTCAATGCAACTTCGGTGGTTGCATTTTCTTCACCAGATCTGAGATTCTGGGTGCAAATAAATATTGAAATCTTTAATACTGTATTCTTTGCATAAAAAAATGTACAATTCAAATTGTGTCCACGCTTCCCTTTTACAATTCCCATGCCCCTGGGAGCCGTGCCCCACCGGTTGCGAACCACTGATCAAGACGGCCATCCAATACAATTCTGTGGATTCTGTTCTCTATGTCTGGTATAGCTAGTCATCTCATTTGGTCGACCACTTCGATGTTCGTCTTTGCAGCTCAAGCGGCACCATTTAAACTTTGCCACTCAATATCGTATTATTGTAAACGAAGAAGCAGACTCCCACAGAGTAGATTCTTGCTCCGCTTTGATATTGGTTGGACATCTTTCAAATGAAAGTATTGTACTCGTATCACATAACGATGATCAATTTTGTCCATGTTTAAAATTCACATAGAGTCTGTACTCATATAGGCTGCCGACCAAATACTTAACAATGTAGCGTCATCAAACTTAAAATTTAAACTATAAGGACCACAGTCATTTTTTCAAACAACAGCCGCCATATACACGTCAATAATCGGGTACTTTTGGGACTACCCTCGTATAGCTAGTTTCTATTGTAAAAAAGGAAGAGGGTTATATTATTAAAATCCGTACTATTATTATAAATGCGAAAGTATTTTTTTTTTGTCGAGGTGTGTGAGACTTTCTGCACTGGAGCACTCAGACTCAATACTGGTCCATTGTACTACCAGGCAGACATACCACATTTTACTGTGGGAAGGCGCTTCACTGATAAGGAGCTTAGGTTTACAGCACTCACCATATCCACACCAAATACCTGCCAACTGATACGAGCAAAAGCAGGACAATCACAGAGGAAATGTTCCGCAGTGTCGTCGCTTTCTCCACAGGCTTCGCAGTTGGTGGTGTCGCTTAGGCCTAGCACCTTCAGGTGTTTGGCAAAAGCGTAGTGTCCCGTAAGAACGCCAGTAGTCTGTCTGCAGTCTTTTCTGTTGAGAGACAACAAGAATGCCGCGGTTTTCCCACAGACGTCGGGGAGCATTTGCTTAGTCTGTCTGCACCCTGGAGAGTCATGCCAACGGCGATTGTGTTCAAAGGAAACCCAACCGTCAATGGAAGCCCTGACCGAGGACGCAGGCAGACAAATCGCTGGTTCAGGTCCTGAGAAGCCCCCCTCTGAGCCTTGTCTAGCAAGTTCATCGGAGATCTCATTTCCTGTGATCCCGTTATGGCCCGGGACCCAGACAAGTTTAAGTGAATCCAGCCTTCCGACCGAATTCAGAGATATCTTGCATTCACGTACTATTTTGGAGGTAGTTAAGGGTTTGAGTAAGGCCTTAAGCGCAGCCTGACTGTCGCTACAGACGCAGATACTTCGCCCCCTCCACCTGTTCCTCGTAACATAGTCCATGGCCATTAGGATAGCATAAGTCTCTGTTTGAAAGACTGACGCATATTTGCCTAACGGAAAGAAAAGTCTAATGTTATCGCTCTCCACGAAGACACCAGCACCAGATCCTTGATCGGTTTTGGATCCATCCGTGAAGATTCGACTGCATTCCCTTCCAGGTTCAGTGCCCGGCCAGAGCCAGTCCTGGACGCGAGGAAAGTCGACCTCGTAGTTGCGTTTTAGCCGAAGTTCCGGTGTCATCGCATCAGACGGCATATCCATAAGACAGGAGTCGAAGGACAACCGTTGCACAAGTTCATCAAAACTCCAGTGCGAATTATACCAAAAGCCACATCTATGCCAGAGCCAGGCGTGCTGGGGAAGGCCCCGTGCAGCCGAGACATACCTGCCTTTGGAGTTTGGCAAAAGCAGCAGTAACATATTTACGTGAAAGCTTATTCCACCAAACAACCAATGCGTATGCTATAAATGGTCTTTTCATAGCCGTATAAATCCATAGGACACTTTTCGGTGATAAGCCCCATGTCTTGCCGAAAATGCCTTTGCACTGCCAGAAAACAGACAGCGCCTTGGCAGTCTTCAGCTCAACATGTTTGGACCAAAGAAGTTCGCTGTCCAGGATGACTCCCAGATACTTTGCTTCATTGAAGAGTTAGATTGTGACGCTTTTTAGCTCTGGCTGAGTCAACCCGACCAGCTTCCTCCTTCTCGTAAAGAGAACAACCTCAGTTTTAGGAGGATTGACCGAGAGCCCATTCCTAGTGCACCATTCGTCGCATACAGTCGCTAGGCATGATCCAACAGAAAGCACGGCAACATCATCCGCGTACGTCTGAGCGTATACATTAGAACTGTTGAGTGCGTTCAACAGAGAGTCGACCAGCATACACCACAGCAGTGGAGACAGAACGCCGCCTTGCGGGCAGTCTCTGTTTACCCCCGCCATAACATAGCGGCCACAATCCGCATCCGCAATCAACGTTCTATTCATTAGCGTTGCTTTAATCCACAACATCAATGTTGTCTGGCATGTTGTCTGGCGGAGCTGCACATGCACATGCTATCAAAAGTCGCATTGTCAAAAGCACCCTCAATATCGATGAAAATGCCCATCGCGTATTCTTTTCTGTCAAGCGCGCCCTCAATTCTACCAACTAGAATTTAGAGCGCAGTCTCGCAGGATTTTCCGCGTTGATAGGCATGTTTCATCTGAGATAGTGGATGCAATCGCAAAGCAGTTTTGCGCACGTGAAGCTCGACCAGCCTTTCCATGCTTTTCAGCAAGAAGGAAGTCAGACTGATTGGTCTGAAGCTCTTGGCGAGCGAGTAGTCACTCTGCCAATTTTTGGTATAAATGCCACTCTAACTGTAAGCCAGGGTGTTGGAATGTATGCCAGTGCTAGGACAGCGGTGAAGATTTTCTTCATAGTCGGTAGCAACTGGTTTGTACACTGTTGCAGCATGGCTGGGTATATTCCGTCCGTACCAGGCGACTTGAAGCCGTCAAAAGACGCAAAGGCGTATTTAATGGCCTCGTCCGTCACCACGGCGTTCGCAATATACCAGCTACGCCGAGTTGTTTGTCTTGGCTCACTCATAGTCTCGGTAATCGGGGCTGGTTGTGAGCCAATTGTAATCTGTTTACCCGGAAAGTGAGACTCCAGCAGATAAATAAGAGTTTCCGCTTTCGCCTCAGTGAAGGTGCCATCAAGTTTTCTAAGTGAGTCCAGTTTGGCTGGTTTGCCCTTTTTCAGAACTTTAACCAACCTACTAGTTTCACCCAGTGTTTCAATCTTTACGCAGAAATTCCTATAAGAAGCACTTTTCGATACCCGAATTAGCCTCTTATATTCCTTCTGCTTCGATCGGAAGAGATTCCAGTCTGTCTCCAAATCAGTCTTGAGTGACCTATTTAGAAGCTTTCTAGCTTCTCTACGAATTCTTTGCAGTTCCGACCTGCACCAGGGAACCGGCGTTCTGGGGGTTTGCTTACTGGGCACGTCAATTCAAAACAGCTAGTAATGGCACTATTCAGGTTTTGAACAGGATCCTCTACCTTTTGTCTCGTCCTGAGTTTGGTTGAAGTTTTGAGAGTTTTTCCCATTTCCTTCCTGAAGCGTATCCAGTTGGTTTTTCTTGGATTCCTCCTCTCCTGCAAAGTTATGGCTTCGCATTCTATTTGGAATTCGATATATCTATGATCTGAGAGGGATGCCTCCGAAGAGACCCTCCAGTTGGTAACCGCCTTAAAGTGTCTATTTGATAAAGTCAGGTCGATCACCTCCTGTCTTCTTGACGTCACAAAAGTTGGCTGTGAGCCAACATTGTTGATAGTAAGATCAGATGATAGAATGAAATACAGGAGATGGTTTCCTCGCATGTTGCATTTGCTGCTGCCCCAAACAATGTTCTGAGCGCATTGACATCGCAACATATAACTAGGCCCATCTTCCTGGTGTCTATGAGTTCTGCAATTGCCCTTGGTGGTGGAGGCACTACCTAATCATAGGGGAGATAAGCTGACGCCACGACGAAGATCTTCAGATCTCCAATCGTTTCGTAGCTTATGACTTCAGCAACCAAATTTTGGCCACAAAATTGTCCAAGCTTAGTCGCTGAGAGAAGGTTCGATACAACAAGACAAGCCCAGGGCCTTTCGGACCGCTCGTCACAGAGTATCGTGGTGCCACGAACACCTCCAAGGCCACAGATGCGATTTTTCCACACCCATGGCTCCTGTATGGATGTTTTGTATTCAACCCGGAAAGCTTCTTGCCTATTAGAGCAGTAGCAGCCTTCGAATGTTGAAGGTTAATCAGGGTAAATATAATTACCGTGTTTTACCTCGCGACAGCCAATTTCTGTCCACTGGTGCTGCAAGCATTGCTGGTTGCGGAAAATGTTTCATCCAGATTTTTTGCGCGGGGACCTCCATGAGTTAGAGGTATTACAGTGGAAGGGAACGCAGAAGGTGCGTACGCAGTTCCACCGGTAGGAGTGCTCGAAGCCTTCATCCTCAGTTTATTCCTGTTCGAGCTATTGGAAGACGAGGCAGCGTTGTTTTCAATCCGCGGGTGCGTTTCGGTTGGGGTAACCTCTGCCCACCTGCATCTCTCAGCCGTCGCCGCCGAGGTAGTGCAGCTCTCAGCGCTTGCGCCTTCAACTGGTTCAGTTTCTTTGCGCCGCGCGATTGCCGCCTTCCTCTGCTTCCTCTTCCGCTGTCTCTTAGACAGAAGCCCACCGGTGTGTACCGCTTCTGCAGCCCGTTCAATCTGTCCGGTTTCCTGGACCTCATCAGCAACAACGTAACAATCAGCTACATGTCTATTTCTCCATTTTTCTACGAGTCTTCGGAAGCAAGCGTTCTTACAGCTCCTAATTCATGCCTGTACAGGCGGGGGGAGTTATTAGTATGTTGGTTGAGGCCTCCAGAATCCTTGCCCCGACCGCGGTCGTTAAGATCACGGGTGGATTTTCGCTGTTGCGAGTGCCACCTGGAGTAGACATAACCTTAGGTTGTTCCTTCATACTTTTCCTTTTGGATTGGTTCGCGGTAGGGCATTTACAGCGAGTAAAGCGCAGCCTGCATAGGCGCAGACCGTAGTCTATTCCCATACAGACATCGCTTACATCTCTGCTATAACCCTACAACTTCGGATAGCGAGCGTATCGTACCGAGGCTCCCCTATGAACCACCTGGGGTCCGCGCCTGGAGGGAACCACCCCCAGTATGGATTTTAGTCGCCTCTTACGACCGGCATGCCTACTTCGGGTAAATTCTAACCCCTATCCCGAAGGGTAAATTCTGACCCCTATCCCGAAGGGGGAATGCGAAAGTAACTCTGTCTGTCTGTCTATCTGTCTCGCTTTGACGCCAAAACAACTGAACCGATTTAAATGAAATTTGGTACACAGATAGTTTAGAGCCTGAGAATGGACATAGACATAGGCTCCTTTTTACCGCGGGAAAATGCTTCTTCCGCTGTCCAGAAGCGGAGATCTAAGCTGATATCTAAGAAAAGTTGTAACTCTCGAATGCTTTCTAGCTCCTAGCTTTGGAATGACTCATCCAAATGAAATAGGATTTTTTTTAAATATAAAGTTCAATTATGTACAAAGATTTTAAGATATAAATCATCTTTGTATGTTATCCTGAAGTTGAACAATAAGCATTAAACTATAAATTTTATACAATTAAAAAAAGCAAAATGTTCGATTGAAGCCAGATCGTTGGATTTTACCAGCGTTCAGTGGAGGAAAATTTGTGTGTGTGTGCGGCACAAATCTGTTTCTCTGTACCTGTACCTTTTGTGCAATGTGCTTTTTCTTTCCTTTTTTTATGCACCTTTTGCAGTTTGTGTTGTTTTTTTATGGCGCATGGCCATGGGATTGAGAAAGATAGGGTATGAAATGTAAATGAGATTGACACTCAGAGTATATCCATATAATGAGTAGGGACACTCTCGACGTTTTCTTTATCAGTTCTTATCAGCAAGTATTTTGTTTTAAATTTGAGAAGTGGCAGGCTGGCGAAGCAAGGCGAGCACGGGACAGCTAGTTATTTATATTTCAGGGTACCTAAAATGGTGTTCGTCCTTATAGGTGCCATGACTCAATTCAGATTCAATAATTTTTATTTTTCGTTGAAAAGGCTCAAAACAGGCATTAAAGTTGAACAATTTGGTACCGCTCTTATAAATTGAGTTTCTTTTAAAAATACCAATTCTCAATGATAAAATTGGATTGATGCAATATTTGCTTTTTTTGTAGACTTGAAACTTATGAATAGGTATAGTAGAGTATCACAAGTAGAGCCCATAAACAGTGCAATGTGTATGTGGGCCATGCTACCCCCCTGCAACTAGGGTCACTGTTTGCTTTGGAGTAGGTGCGAGGTTTTATTTTAGCGTTTGGCCTTGCACTTCACGTTGAGCGATAGAAATATGGATTGAATACCCAACCGTTCGTCTAAGCGGACTATAACCTTTTCATATGTTTTTTTTGTTTATTTTAATTTCTGATTGGCAACGGTGAGTGCTATTCACACGTTAAAAGATCCTTTTGTGTTTGTTTTGCTGCAGTTCTGCCGAAGTGGAGGGGTTTCATGCAAAAAATTAATCTGACACGTTTCTACATTGACAAAAAAAATATATTTGTTTTCAATCGACGCACTTCGGTTGACTTTCGTTCATATTAAATTTGTCGTTTCTAAAATCAATTCAGAGTCAATAATTACCATAACTTTGTTTTATTCATACAACAGTTTTTTAAAAAATTTTAAAATTCCACTTTCTTAAAAACTGCTATAACGATTTTGATCAGTTTTGATATTTTGATTACATGAGGTAAGAGTCAGAAGATGAATTACTAAGGGCATCATATCCACCATAAAAGATCACAACCATCTAACTAATTCTAAAAAAAAACAAATCCAAAAAAATAGAATAATCATGGCCCAGCGTAAGTCATTTAACCAAGAATCTTGATATTTAGCGCGGGAGTTTTTTATATGCACAAGACACGAGATAAGACGGGATTTTCCCCTCCAAAACATCCACCCTTATATGCAGAGGTCGTTGCAGGGGCATTTGATCCTCGCTTATGATGACTCCATCGTCAACAGAGATTAATTAATGCACTTTGCAGTCCGTCAGATTTCCTTCGAGCTGAATCAATAACTGCAACAAACAGCAAAGGACCCAGGCTGCTTCCCTAGTGTACACCGACTTTGCTTGGCAAATCCTCGGGAACTCAAATTCACTTTTGTCTTTGTACGTAATTTTCTGGAACTCCTCGTTGTCCTAACGCCACCCGTAACAGAACTTTTCAAAATCAACCAACACGACAAATCCTTTGAGGTTTCTTAGCGGTTTTTTTCATTATTATCCTTATGCTTTGGATTGCATCTGTGAATAATATGTGAGTAATATGATAGACCTTTTATCTTCCTTAACGTCTAAAAGCGGCTCAACGGTCTGCATTGTATCTGACATCAGCATGTATATTTTGATTTGTAATGTAATCTTTTAATTAAGGAATACTGTACATATGAACACAGTAAGAACAAAGAATTCGCTTCCTTTTGGCTCTTAAATTCAATTTGAATTAAATTCATCAATTTCATTGATACCAGTGCTTTAGTTTAAGATGTTCATCAAATCTATTACAAACAATTATGTTTCGATAATCAAAGCGAGATCTCTTTTTCTCTACTGTTCCTTGTTATCCAGATTTAAAATTTGCCAAATTGATATTCATAAATCCTTTAAAGGAAATTGTTTGCAAACAGAATTTATTACATCCTCACCTTATTTACCATAACACAATCATAAATCGATTCTACATTTTTCACATCACACCCATGACAAGCAAGGCAAGGGATTCGAAATTGAGTCTACCGCCCCGAGTGATCTTTACATACATACCTGTTGTGGTGCGTAGCCGAAATGAATAGACGACATCGCATTACATTATTGATTTAATTTTCGTCAACCTGTGCTCCGCCGATACGAGTTTATTGAAAAAACAATTGCGAATCCGATTTTTCGATGATGATGGCTTTGCATCAAATCGCATTTCCCGGAAGAATTTTTTATTTCGTGGAGTGAAACAAAACACAGATTTATACTCGGCATCAATTTTTCAGAAGGTAAGCACCAGGAAAAATGTTCGCACTCTTATTCCACAGGGAATGTAAGGCCCGGAAGTAAATAAGTTAACAGAAGAGACGATGTTGATGATACATTAATGGTTAAATATTGAAGTTACATAACTGCTCCGCCAGGAGCTAATTCCGAGCAGTATAATAAAGGTATTGAACAAATTAATTTGGCGTGCAACGGGACATGCAAGGAAGTCATTACAATGGTATAATGAGTGTTAGATTGCATAGGTTTAACACGGCCTGGCGTTAGTAGGGGAGGGCGCCGCAAGCTACAACCGTGTAGAGGCAAGGGTTCAAAGTATCTGCCCCAGGTATCGATACCGAGTATTTTTTTCTATCGTGCCGGCAAGTACCAGTACCTAAAAAGTGTCAAATTGAAAGTATCGATACTATTTGTTATCGAAAACTTTTCTTAAAAAAATAAATACATATAATAAAAAAATAAGCAATGGAATAGTTCTTCCTTCACAAAAAATCCAATGAAACAAAACACTATACAAATTTATATATTAAAACCATTCTTCTTTAGGGTGACGGGGCAACAACCATAGCCCGATGTCAAAACTTTCGAAAAAGAGCAGCAAATAGCTTTTGACCTCGTCTTAGCAACGGCAACATTGTATCATTTATGATACTTTCTTAACGCGCTCCCGACCCGTGGAGAGTCTCTGCTTTAGACACTGCAGCCTTCCATCCTCCCGGTCCCGGGCACACTTCTACCAGTTGTTCAGATCAAGCGCTCTGGCATCCGCGATGGCTTGGCCTTTAAAACGGAGTTTCAGTCTACCTTGTCGTCTCGAACAGGCGGGCTGGGAGTTGAGGATCTTCTTCGCTGTAGCATTATTATCCATCCGCTCAATGTGGCCGAGCCAATGTAGTCGAAGTATTTTAGCTTTTTGGACTACATCCACATCTTGGTACAGCTCATAGAGTTCGCGGTTATATCGTCTCCTCCATTCACCCTTCTCGCATATAGGACCAAATATCCGACGGAGTATATTTCTTTCGAAAGAACCCCAAATTAGGAGTTTTGAACATATTTTCCTAGGGAAAGTCTTGGTCGGATATCCACTTAAGTATCACTTGTGGAGTTGATGTTTACTCCGAGGTAGGTGAACTCCCTTACTACCTCGAAGTTGTTTCTATCAACAGTGATAGATTGTCCTAGTCGGTAGACAAATGTCTGTTTGTTTGTTGAAAGCAAGTACTTAATTTGTCCTCGTTGACTTCTAGGCCAACCAATGTTGCATCTTTTTCAATCGCCATGAAAGCCTATAACACAGGACGCTGAGATCGGCCGATGATGTCGATATTGTTCGTGTATCCCAGTAAGTTAAACGGATCTGTTGAAGACAGTGTACTACGTACTATCTTCTCCAGAACAAGATTGAAGGAGTCACATGACAACGCATCGCCTTGCCGGAATCCGGTACAGGTTTGAAATATTGCGGAAGATTTTTTTCCATACTGCACATTGCACCGCGTCATTTCCAGTGTCACGCAACACAACTAGGTCAGTTTTTCCGTTATCCTGATTTCGGCCATCGGCACGAAGTGCTCCTGATGATGATTGCTTTAAAGTCGATGAAACGATTGTGGGTCTCGACTTGAAATTCATTGGTCTTTGCCAGGACTTGAAAATTTGGTCTATTGTCGATCTGCCGGGCCGGGAGCAACGCTGGTCCGTGCCGATTAGTGTGTTGCAGGACGGCTTTACACGTTCACAAAGTACGTTGGATATTATCTTATAAGTGACATTCAGCAAAGATATTCCTCGATAGTTCTTGCAATACATAGTATCGCCTTTTTTGTAGATGGTGCATATGAAGCTGATAGGACAGTCATCGGGCATGCTTTCTTCCACCCATACTTGGTGTCTGATTTAGTGAATGCGCATGCGATTTAGTGCATTTAACTTCCGTATTTGCAAAGCTCCGCTTGTAAACAATCTGAGGCGGCAGCCTTATTCCTCTTTAGCTTTTTTTACAGCTAACCTCTTCACTACTAATAAATTATGGTAATATGATTACGGATAGGGTTATTTAAAAGAAAGGTTGTGGAAGTACACACGAAAAAGACACTTTACCTTCCGAAATAGGTCTTTCCCGAAGAATACAATCACACGAAGTTTTCTAAACGTTCAATATTGTGATTAGCGAAAAGAAAACTTCCCAGGTGTAAAATGAGAACTATAAATATTATGTCGGCATGACAAAAGCGTTCGACTTGGTCGACCATGACATACTTCTAAACAAATTGTACAACGTTGGTTTTAGAGGTGAAATTTACAAGTGGTTTATTTCTTATCTAAAAGGCAGAAAACAAAAAGTCAATGTCAATGAATGCTTTAGTGACTCTCGTATTTTAAAAAATGGTGTTCCACAAGGCTCAGTTCTTGGTCCTGTTCTGTTTTCAATTTATATAAATTCTCTCTTCGAATTACATCTTAATGGAGTGCCAACTGCCTTAGCAGACGACATTGCATTTACTTACCAGTCTGATGCAGAATACGAATGTATTGCAAAGATTTCGGAAGATCTAGAAACTTTGAAACTTTGGTTTACGGAACATAAGCTGATGATTAGCGAGAACACAAAACTTATGTCATTCAAAATATCTAATAACGTTTTAAAAGATTTTAGTTTATGCTTTCATGCATTTGATTGTAATAAATTCTCTCTACCTGTACATAGTTGCGGAAAATCAAATTTTGTAAGTAGTTCAACCTGCTCAAAGAATTGAATCAGTTCATCACTATAAATACCTTGGAGTATTAATTGATCAAAATTTGAATTGGAAAGATCATATCCACACCATCAAAAAAACATAATGTATTTGTTAAAGCAATATTGCTCTAAAAAAGTTCTAAAATCGCTAACAGTACCCATTTTTCACATTTTTACATTGTTACAGCCCCTTTAATGTTTAATAAGTTACCATTCTCTGTCCGGACAGTCATACATTTCAATTTGTATTTAACAAAGGTTAAAAACTGGTTATTTACTATAAATTATGACGTCCTTGAATTGTTTTTAAAAAGTGATCTGCTAACAGCACAAATCAATGTTTAAGTTTACTGTCAGTTTTTTTCTTAAATTGTTTATCTTATGAATTTTTACTTGTTATATTTAAATTTAAATTGTTTCCTTATTATTTATTAATTGTATTTTATCTTTTCTTTAATTTTTTTATGAAGTTCATGAACTATATTTTGTAACCGATGTATCCCCCACATCTTATTTATTTGTTAATTAAATCGCTGTGTCATTCCACACTAACTTTTAAGTTACGGATTGATCACCATTATTTTCCGCAATATACCTTATGAAGAAAATTTTTGTATAATAGCTTTAAGTTATGAAGAAAATAAATAAATAAAAAAAAGAAATATATAGGAGAGCCTTTTGTTGGCACTCTGTTGAATTTAACGTTTCACATATACTGGGATAGTCCTCTGCTGCAACAGCAATATCACACCAGCGCAGCACTGAAAAAGTGATTGGACGGACTGGTACGCGTACATGTTAAAACAGTGGTCTATATTGGTACATCTTTCAGCAACCTACAGATTTCGATTTTGTTAGACACGTTGATGAGATCTATTGCCCTCGAAGTTTGTTTCATATTTTTCATAAAACTGCATTGGCAAAGTTTAAAATTCAATTCAACCTTTCCTAATGGAAAAACTGTCAGACGTCAATGAATCTGCGTGACTTTCAAGCAATATAAGCGGACGAGTTCGGCAAGGATATTGATTATTGATATGACTCAATATAACTCGTCTCAATACACGTAAGCTTAAGAATAAGTTTTTCTATGAATCATATACAAATTTATGTAAACGCCGGGATATTTCATAAAATTTCTGTTTGCAAGACTGCTGCAAACAGAAATAAATACACAAAGAAGTTTTAATGGAAATGCAAGCTTCTTTTAAAATGAGCGCAGTTGCGCAGAGGCTAGTGCGTTGGGCTACTAATATAAAGGTGTCAGGTTCAAATCCCGTCGGGGTAAGTAACATCTTAACGTTTTTTTCCACTGCCCCACCTCTTGCGAACAAATGACAAACAGCCTAGAGTTTCAATGGTATGGAGAAGCTTCTCATGCTTAAAATTAAATTAAATGGTTGGGGGAAGTTGAGTTATAGGCCACATATGGACCGATAATGCCCCTTAGATTAATTTGATCTCAACGTTATTTGGCTTGGAAACTAGCTACAGCGCACATTATTATACAGTTTTTTTAAACACATATAACGAGCAAAGGTAACTAACGAAAATATCAAACCGGAATATATGTCATACACTCAGAAAAATTGAATATTTATATTATTATTATGTATAGGTCAATAAATAAATACATTTCCTTACGAGAAAATCTCTAATTTTAAAAGAACAGCCAAGTTAGCCAATTTGCCTATTTTAATAGTGGGGTGCTGCCAAATTCGTTATTTATTTAGATTGACTAATTACTGTATTTGTGCGGATTATTATTAAATTAGGTCCCTACTCTTTCTGCCACTTAATACGTTCATGTCTGAGACTATATTATCTTATAAGCTTTGGAATTTTTTTTTTTAATTCTAGAAAATTATTCTCATAGCTTATTTATTATTTAGAAAATACCGCGTTATTATGGTTTAATGGCTTTATAGCGAATTCATTCAATATTTATTCATAAGCTACCATATGGGTTAGAACTTTTTCGGCTCCCCTCCAGGCAGAATCGCAAATCACGCTTCGTATATCCATTCTCATTTGCTTAATTAAAATTATATTCCCGTTAAGACAGTTAAATATCCTTAACACTCCTTCATACGGTGCAAAAATAATTATTAAAGGCCGCACAAATGCAAAGGAACATGGCAGTATTTTAAGTACCTAAATACCCGTACATAAGCCATCATCAGCCTTGTTATATACTGCTTTGGGAAGTCCTTTGAAAATTCAAGATTACTTCTCATTTGCACTGCAAATTGTGATAGGGTGTTAAAAAATTTTCCAGCCATCAACGGATGGTAAAAACGAGAAGAAGAAATGTGTGCTGATGAAAGGCAACTTAGTTAGGGTCGTAAAAGCAATTAGATTGGAAGCTCATTACTTTCCTCGTTTGGTATCCAGCACTGTTTTCTTCTGACGGGATAATATGTTAAGTAATGTTTTCTTTTTGCTTGCGGCACGCAGCTAGATGTGAGACGATTATTATGAGTGAACAGTTCGTGAGGCAGGCAACACATTGGATAGGGTTCTCTAAAGATCGATGGTAGTGTTTATACCCTATTCTAGGGGTATATTAATTTTGACGCATAGTTTGTAACATACCTTAATATTGCCCGTAGACCCCTAAAAGTTACTATATTTATGATCAGCATCGATAGTAATGTCGATCTAGCCATGTCCGTCCGTCCGTCCGTCCGTCCGTCGGCAAAAATTAGGCCTTTAAACTGGACCTAGAGAGCTGAAATTTTAACCATATACTCTCTAGGGTCCCGAAATAATCAAGCTTACGAATTTTTGAAATCCGCCCACAGACACGCCCACAAACTATAAAAAACAAAATTTTGGAAAAAATCGAATTTTGAGCTAGAAAGCTGATATATTTTATATATGATCTATGACTCCTAAACCTGCTCGGGATAAATTTTTTTCAAAATCCGCCCACTGACACGCCCACAAATAAATAAAACAATTTTTTTGAAAATCCAAAGTTTGAGCTAGGGAGCTGAAATTTATAATATATACTCTCTATGGGCCCTTTATGCTCATGTGTAAATATTTTCCGCCCACTGGCACGCCCACAATTATTTTTTTTTTTTTTAAAAATTCAAAGTGAGCTAGGGAGCTGAAATTTATAATATATACTCTCTAGGGGCCCTTTATTCTCATGAGTTAATTTTTTTAAAATCCGCCTACTGACACGCCCACAATTAAATAAAACAATTTTATTGAAACACCCAAGTTTGAGCTAGAGAGCGTTTTTTTTGATAAAATACTTTAAATGTTATATAACAAAATATGTAGAGCGTTCTTAACAATTCAACCATACTTAGACTTTTGTCACGCCCACTTATGAGGGATAGGAATAAGAATAGGGTATCCAACAGTTCGCCCAAGCGAATAAAATAAATTAAAATAAAATTTAATAGAATTGATTGTTGTACTTCGAGAAATGGCATTGTTGAGTTGACCAATGTTTCATTAACTTTCATTTTAAAAGTTAGGGTGTAAAAGTTTTGAAAGTCGAATATATGTCTATACATTTATGTGTCTCCTTAAGTTTTGCCAGTCTTGGCATATGTGCACGATGTACTTATGTATGTGACATTGTGTGCCTATTTATGCGTAAGTGGCATTATGGGCTCGTGTGTCACTAAACTATTAAACCAGCGTAAAATTTTAATTAAATGTAATTTTTTGTTTGTAAGATAGGTAAGTGTACCTTACTTAGCATCTGGCTAGATTTCAAATTGGAAATTCAGCTGTGCAGTGTTCGTTTATCGTTATTGTTTTATTATCATTGGCAGATCTATACATATGGAGCCTCACTAAAAATCAAAATTAATTATTGCTTAAATGAAACTCTGAACACTTTAAACATATCGTGTAGATTTAATAAAGATTTTAGTGTTAAGGATAGTCCCAACTTAGGGGATTAAATTTGTTGCATGGAAAGTCATGTTTAAGTCACATACTATACTATAAAAATATATATTTCAAAGCAAGTGTTGCCTGTTGTACGAAACTACACCAACGGCATCTGAAAAAGGTATTCTAGTGTTTAAATATAGATAGAAACTTTTATATTATTTTTTAAATTTTCGATTCGATGGATTTTAGAATATTACAAAGACTTTAATAAAATGTTGACATTTAGTGCACTTATTCTATATTAATAATATAGCGACTTTCATTGATAAATTATATTTTTTATCTACCCCGATAATTTTCCGAATCCAATTCGTATTTTAATTTAACTTTAATATCATACGTGAGTCCTGACCGTGCAGAAACGCGCTAAGAATATCCTAAAATGCGACTAAGAGCAAAAATCACATTTAGGCAATTTTAACATTCATGTGAGCATAGTGATACGTTAGAAATCTTATAACTGTCCCGCAAGTGTACATGCAAGTCCGTGGGTTGACACAACTGGGGATCGACGGTGTCGTAAAAGGAAGATCAAACAATGATCAATACTAGGAGCATGCACTTTTCGAAAAACTAAAGAAAAAGCAGACCAACAAACTCCTGGATCACTAAAATACAACACAGCCTGCATTCGATTGGCCTCAGGTATGAAGTGATCCGAAAGCCTGCCAATACTGATGCACTAAAGTGGGAGGGTAACGATTCATTTTATCCTGATCATACGAGTAGCTTTGCCGTTGAGGAAGAAGAAGATTCATTCAAATCATTTTTAAGTATTATAATATCTTTATTTTTAAGATAAATTAAATGAAAAACATAGGGACGGGCTACAGTCCGCTTGGGCGAACTGTTGGATACCCTATTCTTATTCCTATCCCTCATAAGTGGGTGTGACAAAAGTCTAAGTATGGTTGAATTGTTAAGAACGCTTTACATATTTTGTTATATAACATTTAAAGGATTTTATCAAAAAAAAAAACGCTCCCTAGATCAAACTTGGGTGTTTCAATAATTTGTGGGCGTGTCAGTAGGCGGATTTAAAAAAAATTAACACATGAGCATAAAGGGCCCCTAGAGAGTATGTATTATAAATTTCAGCTCCCTAGCTCACTTTGAATTTTCAAAAAAAAATTGTGGGTCCACTGGCACGGGCGGATTTTGAAAATATTTACACATGAGCATAAAGGGCCCATTGAGAGTATATATTATAAATTTCAGTTCCCTAGCTCAAACTTTGGATTTTCAAAAAAATTGTTTTATTTATTTGTGGGCGTGTCAGTGGGCGGATTTTGAAAACATTTTATCCCGAGCATTTTTAGGAGTCATAGATCATATATAAAAAATTTCAGCTTTCTAGCTCAAAATTCGATTTTTTCCAAAATTTTGTTTTTTTGAATTTGTGGGCGTGTCTGTGGGCGGATTTCAAAAATTCGTAAACTTGATTATTTCGGGACCCTAGAGAGTATATGGTTAAAATTTCAGCTCTCTAGGTCCAGTTTAAAGGCCTAATTTTTGTCGACGGACGGACGGACGGACATGGCTAGATCGACATTATTATCGATGCTGATCATAAATATAGTAACTTTTAGGGGTCTACGGGCAATATTAAGGTATGTTACAAACTATGCGTCAAAATTAATATACCCCTAGAATAGGGTATAAAGAGAAATATTTATATTAGTAAAATACAAAGGCGTTCAATCTGAGCGCATATTCTTTGTCCATGCCACTCTCCTATGGAACTCATTACCCATTGCATTAAGGAGAACCACAAACACAAGCATATTCAAAAATAAACTTTTTAAACACTTGGCCAGTGATATGTGAAAATAATAATAGATTTATAAATATAATAATATGTATATAATAATAGATTTATAAATATAATATACATATATGTATGTCACAAAATGCTATTAACTTATGTAATCAATGTATCTATATTTATGTTTTCCATTTAATGTATGTAATCAACTTTCAACATAGTCAATATAGACTGTCATAGATTGACGTGTTTTGTTTTGTGCGTGTTTTATTTCTTTAATTTAGTTTGTTATCCGTGAAAAAACTAGTGTTTAGTGTAGTGTTCTATACTTTCCTTAATATTAGATCATTTAGTTTGTTTTAATTGTTTCTATTGATCGGCTTTTTGTGAAATAAAAGGTCTCTTGGTATTTTTTGGTAAGCGGTTGTAACTGTTCTTTTTTTTCTTCTTGTTCTCTTCCTTTCAATATTATATTTATATATGTGCAGTTTAGTTCCTTGTTTTTTCTTATTCTTAGAATTTGCCCCATTTATTAGTGACTCCTCTGGTGTAGCTGGCTAATGTGTCGTGCGTCAGTCGTTCCGCAGCTCTCATCGAGATAGGTCGGCTAGTTAGTGTTCAGCGGGAAAAAAGGAAAGTGTATCCATTATAAAAGCGATTTAGCCAAGTGTTTTTAAGTCCAAAGTTGGCTTAGTAAGCTACGCGTCCGACTTTGACGCCGGAGACTCGGGTTCGATTTTCGGCCAGTCTTCAATTTTTTTAATTTAATTTTTTTTTTCGGAAATATAGTGATAGAGACACAAAAATAAACAAAAAAAAAAGTGCCGCATTATCAGGCGATGGACCCCGGAAAATCGGTGGTCCCGCTTACGGGTGTGGGTGTGCCGTTGCGACGTGTGGTGCGAACACGTGAGCCGGCAAAAAAATCAGCAGCAACAACAGCAGCAACAACAACAGCAGCAACAACAGCAGTAACAGCAGTAACGAAAGCTGCAACAGCAGTCACAAAAACAGCGGCAGCTTGTATGCCAAGGACAGCTTTAAATGGCATGACACCAAGCCCAACAGCGTGTTCCGCGTTGCCCGGGCGGGGATCTTCGCACACAACACCAGCAACAAAAACATCAACAACAACAACAGCAACAACAACAACGCCAACAATAAAAGCTCTCGCTACAACGCCAGCAGTAACTGTAAGCGAGGAGTATAGGACAGTGGAAAAACGGCGGCGGAAGTTAAATCCGAAGCCGAACCTTTCAGCCAAAAGAAGGTTAAACTTGGCAGGCCATAGTGTGGCATCATCGGTGGCTGCATCCGATGATGACGGAGCACACTCCAGCTCTTATGAGTATGATGGAGGAGAGGGCCGGTACGTCGGAGAGGGAAACTCCTTCAAGGACTTACCGGTCGATGACGAGGAAGTCGTTCAAATGGACGAAGAAATAGAGGATAATGAGGAGGCGCAGCTGGACAAGCTCATAAAAGAGCTGTTGGAGAAGCGCGACCAGTTGCGCAGAAAGAAGCTGCAGCAACAGCAACAACAAGCTGTGCTCAAGCAGCAAGTGCAACAACAACTGGAGGTGAAGCAACAACAACGGCAACATCAACAACAACAACACCAACAACATCAACACCAACAACATCAACAACAACACCAACAACAACAACAACAACAACAATCTAAACAGTCACGGAAGGACAAAATACCACCCATTAACGTGAGTAATTTCGACATTGTAGATAGTATTAGGATTTGTAAATTAATAACAAAAAATTTCCATGTGAAAAGGCTTTCTGCTAACAATCACATAATTATATGTGAAAAAATAGAGGAGTACCAGAGGGTGCGCGCCGCTTTGGGAGAGGTGAAAACCGAGTACTTCACGTACACCCCAAGGCAGCAAAAGTTAAAAACCGTGGTACTGAAGGGAATCGATCCCTCAATTAAAACGGAGGAGCTTGAAAGAGAGCTAAAGAATTTTGAAAGCGACGACCTCCATTTCGTGGGGGTCAAGCCGTTTTCCTCGGCTGTGGCAAGGGGTGGTAACTGTCACTTACCATTCTTCCTAGTCCAGCTTACTCCCGACAGCAAAATCGACAGGCTGCGAAATATCCGCTTCCTGTACTACCATGCTGTAAGGTGGGAGAAAATAAAGAGGTCAGATCGCATACTTCAATGTATGCGCTGCCAAAGGTTCGGGCACGCCGCAGCTAACTGCAACATGCAGTTTAGATGCGTGAAGTGCGATAAGGACCACATACATGGTGAATGCTCTCTAGGTAAGGAGAGAGTCGAAGACCGGAGTGTACTCTCCTGTGTGCTCTGCAGGAACTTTGGACATCCCGCCAACTTCAGGGGTTGTCCAAAGTACCAAGAATTGAAAAAGAGAGTCCAGGCCCGCAAACAGCAGTCTGAAGATGATAGGCGTCAGAAGAGTCGCTCGTTCGCAAATTTTGTGGCACCCAACGTGTCCTTTGCCCAAATGGCAGCTGGACCGGGTCAAGCCCACATGACATCAAACCAACCAAAGGTAGCCCAAAAGGCACCTGAGGTGGATCTGGACTTAAAATCGATCCTTCTGTCTCTGCACGGAAATATCGATAAGTTCCAGAAACAATTAAATGAACAAGCGGCCCGAATTGACTTTATATATTCGTAGCTGTTTGTGGGGTCTGGTGTGCCATAAGTCTAATGGCTGCGCTTGATGAGGGAAACTTAAAGATGCTTGCTGTGAATGTTAATTCACTAATCAGGATCGAGATAAGAACGTCACTTGCCAATTTGTTGAAAACCGAAAACCCGGATGTGCTTTTGGTTAGCGAAACTAAGCTAAATCAGAAGCACAAATTGGGATACAAAAATTATCATGTAATAATAAGAGACCTGTCTCACTCCACTCAAGGAGGTGGGGTTGGAATCTTAATTCGAAAAGGCCTGCGCCATATAGTTATATATAGCGGGGACGTGCGTAGGTTCCAGTTGTTGGAAGCATGCATCATATGCATTCCTCTCCATAGCCGGAGGAGATCGTATGTGGTGTCACTTTACGCACCTGCAGCACCTCCACCTAACCAATTTATGACAGAGCTCGAGATACTTTTTCGTAGTCTGCAGCTGAACTCGGAGGAGAATTATTACTTCTTGGCCGGAGATATTAATGCCAAACATGCGGCATGGGGAAATGTTACTGCAAATTCCAGGGGCAACCAGTTTCACGACTGGTGGCGCCTCAATATGATTGAGTACAAACTCGAGTTGTACGCGACGGATATCCCTTCTTTCCCAAGAAGCGGTGCTTTCCTGGACTTGGCCTTAACGGACGCAAGACTTCAACTGACAAACATAGACCAATACACGCGGAACTGTTTACGTGCGTTTGAGTACGATAGTGACCACTACGGACTCGCCGCCGCAATACGGATCCCGAACGAGCAAACGCTGCTGGAGGAGTACGAAGCAGTGTGCTCATTCGATTATCGGAGGGCACAATGGTCGCGCTTCTCTAGATTGTTAAAGCGAGATATACGTTCGAGTGGGATCGACCCACCGACAAACAGCAACATGACAAATGATGACATTGATCGGCATTTATTGCAAATGGACGACGCCATCAAACGAACTATGGAACGAACTATTCCTCGGGTAGGACGTTCCGACGAAGACCAGACAGAAAAGTACAGAAACCCTACAATCGACGCACTATACCGACAGAAAAGTAGACTGCTCTCGAGGCTTAAACGGCTGTACAGACAATTTACTGACCCCAACGACCCGGAGGTTAGGATGCTGAAGTCAGAGATCCGAATCCTGAAACAGCTGATTAAAGAAAATTACACAAAATCTGTAAGTCTGTATTGGGGCAATAAAATTCGGGCTATTAAAACATGTAGTCCGAATATGTTCCCACAGATAAATAAGTTGTTCAGGAGGAAAGATCACAATGATATTCCTTGTGTTCGAATCTCCCAGACAGCAGAGAACAGACAGACAGTACTGACTGCTGGAATAAGTACAGAAAGTGTCGCTTCAAACGACGATTTTTTCGTGGTCGAGGACCCACAGGAGAAAGTGGATTTGCTGGGCGCTTGTTTCGAGGCCGTGTATACGGTGAACAATCCTGTTCGCCGTAACCACGACATTGAGAATAGGGCTCTAGTGAGCCACTTCTATCTGCGCACCGAACTTGAGAATTGGCGATCTGAGAATAACGGATTCACCGTATTCACTGATGAAAACCATGCTAATGCAGTTGTCGCCAATGGCCGAGATGCATCGCACTTGTTCGTGTCGAAGAATGATCTTCTGTGCATCTTCGAGTCACTAAACAATAAAAAGTCGGCGGGGATGGATGGTGTCCCAAACGTCGTATTGAGACACCTGCCTTTGGAGGCTGTAGATATTTTCACCACGCTGTTTAACAATGCGCTGAATAATGCACATTATCCGGCGCATTGGAAGGTAGCTGTGGTACACCCTATCCCGAAAAAATGTAAAGATAGGACGAACCCTGCCAATCTCCGGTCAATTAGCTTACTTCCGAATATTAGCAAGGTCTTTGAAAAGGTTGTCAATAGAGCCCTGTTAAAGTGGGTCGAGGACAATAACATAATCCCGGACAACCAGTTTGGTTTCAGGGCGAGGCATGACACTATTCATGCCGCGTCGAAACTGGTTTCCGACATTCAGTGGAATAAATGCAAGAACCAAGGCACGGGTGCTTGTCTGGTTGATTTTGAGAAGGCTTTCGACACCGTATGGTTAGAGGGACTTTTCTACAAGTTGACCAGGCGGGGGATGCACAAACCTTTGCTATATGTAATTTATAATATGCTTATGGGAAAGAAGTTCGTTGTCAAATGTGGCAACGTGACTTCGAGCAGAGTCTTTGAAATTAAAAACGGTTTACAGCAGGGGGCGGTCAATTCTACGATCCTGTTTAACATTTACACGAGTGATCTGGTGGGTTCACTCAGACATGCTATAGCGTATGCCGACGATTTGTTGGCATACAGATCAGGTCCTAAAATCGAGGTCATTAATATCCTTTTGCAGCGTGACTTCGATCAAATTAAGCGATATTGCGACGACTGGAAGTTGAAAATCAACTTTCAGAAGACGGAAACAATCTTGTTCAGAACTCCATTGGCTGGGGCCTCTAGGGATACCAGAAAAAACTGGAAGAAATTGGCCATTATTGGACGGGATGGGCAGCCATTGGCGGTGAGAAGCGTAGTTAGATATCTGGGTATCTGGCTTGACCAGTATCTGTATTTCGATAGACATATAGTTGCTTGTCTTGCTGGGGCCAAGAAGGCTTATGCTCTGACAAGGAGACTGTTTCATAGCAGTCAACTTGACTCTAGAGTGATGGTCATTTGCTACGTGGCCCTTATAAGGCCGATCATCGCTTATGGTTGTCCATTGTGGTTTAATATAGCGCCTAGTTATATGGAAAAGATTCGGGTTTTGGAGAGACAATGTCTTAGGACCTGTCTCCGGTTGTTCCGAACGCCCGAATCCAACTATATAAAATACTATCCCAACAAGGTCCTATACGATGGGGCTCAGTTGAATAGGATTGACAATTTCCTCATTAAGGTCACTCGAAGGCACGTTGCAAGGGCGATGGCCAGCGACAATAGTCTGATATTTGGGGCTTACTATCCCAATGAAATGTACATAGAGAGTACGCTCCGGTCTGGCTTTATCCCGCCAGAGGCATTTATCCATATTGATTCAAAAGGGCTGGTACAGACGAGGGATGGTATCCCGGTCTTATACCATCGCTACCGCAGCGCGAGAGATAAGCGGCTCCTCCGTGACGGGGACGTCGCCAATGCTCATGAGCTCCTCCGTTTTAGTACCGCAATATCGGAGAGGGATAGATTCGACACGGAAAAGCAATTCGCCGAATTTTGGTGGCTTGTTGAGGGGGGAGGGGTCAACATGCCCTCCCAGGACGGTGCGTTACTCTAGGTAACATCCTCTTAGCTTATAAGTTAGATTAAGTCAGCTAGGGCGTTTTTGGGAGAGGCCGGGCTCGCCAACGTGTGGTGGTGCTTCCGGGAGTTGACTGACGCTGTAAGGCTTCAGTCGGCTCACGGCGGCGCGTGTGCACGTTGACGACTGCCAGGCGCTCGGAAAGCAATTGGGATTTTGACCACTTATTGCGCCAGGCAACGAGTGCTCAGAATCCTAATTATAGTTAGAATACGTTAAGTAGTTTAAGTAAGTAGAATAGGTAGTTTGTAATTTGTTTTATATAAAATCTCAATAATGATACCGAGTTTTAGTAAATTTTCTCGAGGAATATATATGTAAGATTAGTTCGTAAAATAGTTCGTAGGCCGAAAGGCAATAATTCTAAGATATAGTTAAGTTTAGAGCGTTCGCATAAGGACCAATAAATAAGAATAAGTATCCTGTTAATTTTAAGTTAGGTTTAATCATTTTTTGTCTAGTATGTAAGTAGATATTTATCAATGAATAAAAAAATGAATTTCAAAGTCAAAAAGTCAAAGTCAAATGTGTCGTGCGTGTAATTTATAGTGCGCGAGTTCAATACTGGTTGTAACATATCTGCAGTTTTTTTTTATTTATTTTTTCTGTTTCTATTGTTTTTTTTTTCTATTTAAAATCCCAGTTCTAAAATGGATTGCAGCGCTAATAAATGCTTGGAATCCAAAAATTCCTCCAATCCTCTTTTTGCCTGTTACGGCCCTTGTGGTATGATATTCCATGCTAAATGTGTTGGCTCAACCAATGCATTTATGGATAAAGTCAAAGCTTCGGAGATCGCCTTATGGTACTGCTCTCCGTGTCGAAAATTGTCACTTTCCACCCTTGCTTTCAAAATGTCAGTTTTCAAGGCTGACATACTGAAATTATCGAAGGGGTTTAAAGACTTATTCGACAATTTCAATACCACCGTCCTCAACGTATCAACATTCTCTGATCTTCATTTTTCGGCAGATGCCTCAACGTCTACTGACCCTGAGTTGCTGACTAATGAAGTAAAGCAGTATACCCAGCGGGGCATGGATACATTGATTTCATTTGATACAACAGTTTCCCCAACTGTTGAAGCTACCCATGAGCCCATTGTCTATTTAGCATCGCCCTCATCTACTTTACTCGCAGGCAAAAGGAAACGCGATATGCCTTCCTCTGCGTTGAATCCAAAGGCAAAGTGGTTTAACCTTAGGAGTCAGCGAAAAAACTCAAACGAAGCGCCCACTCTTAATGTTAGCCCCACATACATAAATCATTCCTTAGGTACAGAATCTGGAACTATTGAATCGATTCCCAGGCCGAAATCTATTTTCATTTCTCGACTAAAACCCAACACTTCTTCAGACGATGTCCTGAACCATTTGGTCTCGAGAAACCTGATTCCAAAAGATGACTCAATCAAATGCAATAAAATCAGCAAGGCTGATGGGTTTGTTGCGTCTTTCAAGATTGTTGCCCCTTCAGTATATTTTGAAAAGCTGTGCAATAGCACTGCATGGCCTCATAATACATTAGTTAAAAAATTTACACCCCGTTCGACAAAAAGTCGCAGGAAAGATTGTCCGTCCGTGTTAAAAAACCAAGTAGGCTGTCCCTCTACTACCAAAATGTAAGGGGACTCCGCACAAAAACCACTGAAGTATATTTAAACTCCCAAGCCCTCTCTCATGATATTTTCTCCTTGACGGAAACATGGCTTAATGCCGGAATTTTAGACACGGAACTCTTCAATCATGAGTTCTCCGTATTCAGAAACGACCGTCATAACAATGAAAGCGCTTCGAGGAGGTGTCCTGATCGCTGTTCGTTCCAACCTTGAGTCACGAAAGATTGACTTTCCATTTCAATTTAATGTCGAAGTTATCTGTGTAAAAATTACACTTAAGAACAAACATTTATATGTTGTTAATGCGTACATTCCATCGTCTCGTCTATGGTCTTTGTATTCGGAACTTTCTATGGCACTAGACCATATTTTTGACATATCTTGTTGTGACAGCACGGTCTTACTTATAGGTGACTTCAATCTGCCACATATTGGATGGGTACCTTCTGAGGATGATTCTCATTTCATTCCATCCTTTGACTCTGCCCAACAAGAGCTCGCTTTACTTGACAACATTTTGTTTTTTGACTTACAGCAAACAAGCAGTATAAAAAATTTCAGAAATCGAACTCTCGATCTTCTTTTCTCTTCTGACTCTGTTAGTACTGTGGTTCTGGAATCCCACTTCAGTATAACTAACATAGATGACAATCATCCACCCTTGGATGTATTTATTGAACTATTCGCACATTTGTACGAAAATAGTAATTCGTATGACCGTTGGCAATCTTTAGACTTTCGGAAAGCAAATTTCAAAGGCTTTCTGATGAAATTAACAGCTTTAATTTTAACCTTACTGCCTTATCTAATATTGAAGATGCAGTAGGTTCTTTTTATTCTTTGATGGATAACTGCATGAAAAAAGTGATTCCTGTGAAATCCTCTAGGAATCTGAAAGCGTCCCATCCCTGGTACACTAAAGAGCTCAAATCGATACGAAACAGACGTAATAGGGCTTGGAAGAACTATTTAAAAAGTCTCTGCCACTCAGATCTTGAACTCTATTTCACATTATTCAATGAATTCAAATCTTTATCCTGCAACTTATATATTGACTATATAAGTAAAATGGAATGCTCTTTAAAATTGAACCCCAAACTTTTTTGGGGTTTTGTCAATTCCAAGAAAAAAACCGATGGTTATCCATCGAAGCTTACTTACAATAGTTCTACAACTGCTGATTCGCTAGACGCAAGCAATATGTTTGCAGATCATTTCAGTAAGTCATTTAGGGAGACCCCTCTTCACATTGATGATCAATATTTTAGTTATCTAACTAGCTGTTCCCAAATAAGTTTTAGTAGTATCTCATTCGATTTGGAAACAATTTTAAAATGTATTTCTTCTCTGAAGAATGACTATTCATCAGGTCCTGATGGCATTGCACTGATTGTTCTTAAAAAATGCAGTCATGCAATTGCTCCATATCTTAAGTATATGTTTGAATTGTCCATTAGTACAGGTAAATTCCCTAATCTATGGAAAAGTGCTTTTATCACACCTGTCTTTAAAAAAGGCGAACGTGGTGATATCACTAATTATAGGCCCATTTCAAAGCTTTCGTGTATCCCTAAGCTTTTTGAACAAATTGTTTGTGAAAAGCTAATATTTCTTTGTTGCAATATAATTTGTAATGAACAGCATGGATTTGTAAGAAGCAGATCCACTGTCACTAATCTATTAAGTTTCTTGCATGATTGTTCTAATGCCTTGGAGAATAAGGGCGAAATGGATTGCATATACACTGACTTCTCTAAGGCTTTCGACCAGCTGTCCCATGAAATAATCGAATTTAAGCTTATGGCTTTTGGCTTCCCACCATGTTTCATAAAATGGGTTAATTCATACCTTAGATCAAGGGTTTATCAAGTGAAATTTAGAGGATCGCTATCTGTATCTTTCACAGCTCAGTCTGGAGTTCCCCAAGGAAGTCACCTCGGACCAATTTTATTTATACTTGCCATTAAGGATGTTAAGGCATGTATAAATCACAGTAATATCCTGATCTACGCTGATGATATGAAAATATATAAATCTATCACTAGTCAGCAAGACAGAATGTTTCTTCAATCTGACGTTAATAGCTTCGCCAATTGGTGTGATAAAAATGGTTTATCCCTGAACCCAACTAAATGTCAACATATGACATTCTCTAGAAAGACTATCCCTTCCACCTTTCAATATTCTCTGTCTCAACATATTCTTTGTAATGTTGATAATTTTAAGGATCTTGGGGTTTATTTTCACTCCAAACTGGTTTTTGCTAAGCATATTAATTCTATTATTAATAAATCTAATTCTATGCTGGGCTTCGTAAAAAGGTGGGCCAAAGAATTTAATGACCCTTGCGTTTCTATGTCATTGTACAATTGTTTCGTCCGTCCAATTCTAGAGTATGCCTCTCAAGTTTGGACACCGTTCTACAACATTCATTCAAATCGAATAGAGGCCATTCAACGTAAATTTATTCGATTTGCACTTAGAGGACTTCCATGGGATGATCCATTTAACCTTCCTCCCTACAGTCAACGTATCAAGCTTCTTCAAATGTTACCCCTTTCTCAACGAAGGCTTAATAGCGATATCATTTTTTTACAGCAGCTTATATCCGGTCAAATAGATGCACCTGACTTGCTGTCGTCTATTGGCTTTAATTTTCGTGGTGGTGCCCATAATTTGCGCAGTGTTGAATTATTGTTTAGCCCCCATCATAGAACGAATTATGGGACGCATGAGCCTATTACTCGCATCTAAATGATCATGTGATTGACTTGCATGTTAGAAAAAGTAAGCTAAAAAATATTTTGCGTAATAATGCTTTAATGTCTTAAATTGTTTGCATTATTTTGTGTCTGTGTTAGTATTTTGTAGGTACATAATTATTGTATTTTTAATTGTTTTGTTCTTACTAACACCTGCACTAAATGATGAGCCTGTGAGAGCACTTTTTGTGCCGGCAATTTCTGCTCGTGATAGTTGCTTGCTTTAAGCACTCCACGACACAGAGCTGATAGTGTATTGTAATTAGTTCTAATCTACTTACCGCTAAAGCACTTAAAGCTATATTTGTAAAGCCCTCACTAATTATGAGATTTAATCTCACTGTGAAACTATTATCTTGATAAATAAATATGAAATATGAAAATAAAATATGAAAAGGCGGCAAAACCATAATGGTCCCATTACGGCTTAAGACAGGTTAAGTACATCTATGAATGAATTTGCATTTTTCTAAGCTACGTTACCGAGTTTTTATGAACTTTAAATTGATAAGTAAAAAAAAATTATTCTTTAAGTGATTCTACTGAAGGCAAAAGGTTTAGTTTCGATATAACATTTCGTTTCGCAATTGAGATCCAAATACTTATTGATACTTTCCTCATACTTATCGTATTGATTTGCGGTGAGTTATCCTTTCTTATTTTAATCCTTTGTTCATGACATTCAAGCACATATGGAATTTCTTGCCCTTGTCACTAATGTCAATTTTATACCGCGTTTTTTTTAAGCTCAGTGCACTCTGAGCGGTCGAACAAAATCGGGTTTTATTTTTAAGCTTGTATTTCTCAGTCGGTATTTCAGTCTGATTTCTGAGCTCCCAAATTTACCGGATAGTTGGAGTAAGAAGCTGGGCGCGGAGAGACAGAACGAAAACAGGCAAAATAAAGAGGAAACAGATTTTTACGCTTTCCTCTTTATTTTGCCTGTTTTCGGCTGTCGGGGGTTGTTTTCTGACGTTAAATGTAATACCTACAATTTAATAAAAAAGGAGGTGCAAATTTTTTTTTACAAACAAGAACAGGCCAATGGAGAATATCCGAAAAGATATGGAGAATTTAGTGATACAATTTATGGAAAATGCTGCGGAACGGGCCATAACGACCGATATTATCTTCGCAATTTAATGGACAACAAATTTCAACGTATAAATGAACAAAATCAGCAAAGACTTATAAATAATATACCTCCACCTTGTAACGGCTTTTTTTCTATTTCTTCTTCTTCTTCCTTTACCGCAAAGCTATGATCAGGATTAAATGGATCACAGCCCTCCACTGCACACCCACTTGCCCAGGAACGCCGGTTCAGGGTCAATGAATATGGTTTCGGATCACTTCGTAACCGAGGCCACTCCAATGACGGTGGTGTCGCACTTGGGCCGTATATGGACCATATATTTTTTGTGTGGGCGCAGTGGCTCAGTGGTTAGTGTGTCGGTTCATTCCCGCAGGCGCCAAGTAACATCTAAACGTTTTTTCCACTGCCCCACCTCTTGCGAACGTGTGACAAACATCCAAGAGTATCAATTATTGTCATAAGAAGCTTCTTAAATTTGCCATTCGGATACGGCCTTCCACTTCACACAAGTGGTTGGAGAAACTAGGTTTAAGACACTGTATATAATGCTTAATGCCTAATATATATTTTTTTATTTTAGCTGATTTTTGGGAGGCACTGCAGTGATATTCTAAGCCTGTTCCTGCAGGAGATTTGTTTCTATATATTTATCTATATTATTTTTTTTAGTTAATTTAAAAAAAACACTCTTTATAATTTCTAAATGAAAAGCTGATTAATATCGTTTGAAAAACTTTTTTTATACATATATAATGCAAATGTGTATACGAAAAGGTTTTTTTTTTTGTTAACCTCTTGATATTTATTTAAGCTTTGTAAAGCGGCAGCATCACTTAACCATCCAAAACAACCACCCGAAATTCACGCTTACTTAATATAAAAGCGACGAATTATTAATCATTTTAAGGCTGTAAACCACCACACTCTCAGTGTTGATAATAAGAAAACGAAACAATTTTTGTTAATATCGTGACAAAGCTCAAAAGTCCATTAGCATAAAGAAGAATGAAAATAATTTTGATGTTCGAAACAGAATATTAAAAATGATGTCTTTCTCTATAAAACGACACACTCATATCCATTCAAAGAAATCATGCAAATTCATGAGACATCCTTACATCCATACTTTGAATAAAAGCCCAAATGGGAATCAGTCTGTATCCATTGTACGAGAGTAAGTTATCGTGGTTCGATAAAAAAGTAAAACGTTGTGTGAACATAAATCCTTAATAAAATAAAAAAATAAAAATTTGTTCTACCTTTCTGCAAGCGCAATTTTGATATAAATTTAATACGGTACTTCACTTATAAGGATTTATTAATTATTCATTACTTCCAGCCACCGGGTTTCAGGGAATTTAAATATAATGGTGGAAAAGTTATTGCATTCATAAATTAATAGTGCATGCAAGAGATAATCGAGGATGACAAGGCATATTTAATTAAATAAACTCAGAAGATGTGATTTTAATTAAAAAAAAAATCTATAATGTCGCCGGAAGTAAATGACGTCCGAAGTCATACAAATTTTTAAAACCAAATCCACCATTTTATAAATGGCAAAAGGAAATAACTTAGCAATCTCTAAAAATAAGGAAAGTAATTAATTTTGAATTCGAAAAAAAATTGCAGTTTATGATATTTTGAAAACTTGAAAAATTGCGACATTCCAATTTAATTTGCAAGGCAACTACTCGTACACTCTGCTTCAACTGAATAAGCACAAACATTTTCTAAGCTGCGTTGTCCATTTTTTCAAAACCTTGTGCCGTAATATATCATTTGATGATGCAAACTGTTCGCGTATGATGTTGACAAAATAAATCGGAAAGAATAATTCAAAAAGTACCGCTATTTTTTCCCTGGCTCCCTAGCAAAGCATTCAATATGCTGCTGCTTATGAGTATTATGTGGCGATTTTGACACATTAGATCAACAGTTGAAGTGCTTTAAGTGAATTTTATTTGATTAATTGTATTTCAAAGAAATATAGGTAGATCAAAATCTCTAAATAGTGTTAAAAGAGCTCAAATCGATTTACTAAAAGAACAAGGACTTACCCGGCGTTCTATAGCTGACAAAATTGGACCAAGTTTGAGTGTGGTCTATTCTTATCTAAGAAGCAAAGATTCGTACGGAAAAAAACATGAAAGGAGGTCAAATGTGCGTTTCAACAGTCCGAAGGGTTGTCAATAGTGCCAAACATCTAAAACGGTTACAAATTCAAAAGAAAAAAAACACTTAACGATGAACTTAACGGAATTGTATGCGCTTAGAATTCTCTAGACTCCATATGAGTTATAAAAATTAATTGCGTCACCTAGCTTTTTTGGATGAGAAGCAGTTTAATTTTGATGTCCCTGATGGGTTTAATTATTACTTCCACGATGTGAGGAAAGAAGAACGATTTTTAGTGCGGCATCATAGAGAAGAAGGTGGTGTTATGGGGAGCAGTTAGCTACTATGGCACTGTTGAGCTTGAGTTAAAAACCTTAAAAATGACTGCATTAAGTTATAAAGGAAATTTGAAAAGAAATTTTCCTAAATTTTCAGGCACTTGTGGAGTGGAACCATAAACTTTTCAGCAGGACAACGCCCCCATCCACACGGCGCGCATAGTAAAAAATTGGATAGAGGAGCAGAATGTGGAATTGCTTCAATGGCCGCCGTACTTACCGGACCTGAACCTTATAGAAAACGTTTGGGGATGGTTAGTACGAAAATTTTATGAGTCTGGCCGTCAGTTTGAGGACAGAGAATCCCCTATTACAGCCATTAAGTTGGCCTGGAGGGAAATTTCGCTTAACTACATAAAGAGGCTTTACGATTCCATGCCGGATCGAATTTACGAAACTATTACGAATAAAGGCGGCAGTACCCACTAATAAAATTAACCAATAAAAAACTATTTTAGGAAAAACTTGCTTCATTTAATCCCAATTACTTTCATTTCCAATTTCAATATTTGTGTCTATTCAGTTGACGCAAAATAAAACTGCATTTTTCCATATTGAATGCTTTGCTAGGGAGCCAGGGAAAAAATAGCGGTACTTTTTGAATTATTCTTTCCGATTTATTTTTTCAACATCATACGCAAACAGTTTGCATCATCAAATGATATATTACGGCACAAGGTATTGAAAAAATGGACAACGTAGCTTAGAAAATGTTTGTGCTTATTCAGTTGAAGCAAAGTGTATGAGTCCCTGTTAGTTAACCCTCTGTGATTGGATAAATACCGCTCCTAAATATCAGCTGATCACTGAAAACTTCCAATTTAAGCAGGCGAAAGAAATCAACCCTAGCCCGTCAGTGAAGTACAGAGGTCAAAAACATCAGATTTATTTTGTTTCAGTGTTCGTATTCTAAGGTCTCCTGCATATGAGCGTCTCGTCGTCATTGACCAGCATAGGATGCAATGTATGGAACCAATCGCTTGTATTAAACAATTTCAGTACATATGAAGTTGTAACATCACATTGCAAGAATACTCCAGAAAAGATCGGTTGGCGGATCATAAGGCAGAGAATAATCTTCGATGTAGGACTAACCATGCACGCGTCATGATGAGCGGATCAGTGTGCAGTGGGCATTCGTTTTCACTACATCCGTGAACTTTGACAGCAATAACAGATGCTAGGAAACCCGTTCAAATAACAAGTGTATATGTTTGAATAGTTGAAAACAAAATTTTAACCAAATTGGTCTAATTTTGATATTTAAATGAAATTAAGCCAAACTCCTAAATTAGAGCCGTGTTTTGGTGCTAAGTGTAGGTATACCCAGCTCAGCATAATTTTACACGTAAACAATAACTAAAAGGAGTGCTGATGATAAAGAGGTCAGCAGTCGAGGACTGAGACGAAGTGAACATAAACATAGAGTGTTGATGCCATGAAGCGACTAGATGGCGGTAAAATAAGTTGGGAGCAAAAATATTCCGATTGTTATGCAGAGATAGAAAATTAAGCGAAGAAAATTAAAAAAAATAAAATTGGCAAAAATAAGCATCCGTTCTTTTCTTTGCTGTCAAACACAAAGAATTTTATGATGTTCAAAAATCTTTCAAAAAATACGTTTGGATTTGCATCCTTGCTTTAATAATAATCCAAATCGCACTCTTTTAAAGTACAATCACTGCGAACACATCCATAAAAATGAAAAGTGAATTTAGAATACGATCTAGGCGTTTTATTTGTAAAATTATGCTGAGCTGGGTATACACTAGCACCGAAACACGGCTTAGGTGTTATTTCTTTTTTGAAATGATAGCAATATTGCCAAATTTTGAAGATTTGATACTTTTTCGCTTGGTGTTATTTCACCTCGCCCCCAAGCGCGCCTGGAACAGCCAGAGTATTCATAAAATGCCCGAGCGAGAGGTTCAAACGCCAATAATTTGTGAAACAGGTACCTCGACATTAGCAAAGAAATAACCGAAACCACAGTTACCAACCACCCCAAAAACAGAGCACGTGATATAATGATATATGCGTATACCGGAAAAATGGTAGTAATGCACATATAGAAATGCTTCAGCGTAAAATGAGGACAGCGTGATAAGAGAATCGAATCAGGAAGGGAAAAAGATTCTGCGTAGAAAGGAAGGGGAGCACACAGCTGAGGGCAATCGAAGAGAGTAGCGATCGAAATAACATCTAGAGGTTTTGGAAAGAAGCGAAGCAAATTTCTGCTGGCCTTAAAACCGTAACGCAGGCACTTCGAAACAGCAAAGGAAACCTATTCATCGAAACGCATGGAATAGTAGATGCAGCGTCACCAACAGTTGCTCAATGGAAATCATGTCGACAGAAAGGTAGGGCGACGAGAGAGCCCACGTCCATTAAATGTAGGGTCGGTTTCACCGATCAACAAGGACGCCACCTCTGATGTCTGACCAGCAAAGCTTTCATATACGAAGGTGCTGTTTTGTTTGTTGCTGGAAAAGACATAAACTTGTTGTTATAAAACTTGTAGGAAATGTAATCCTCTTTTTTGTCCTCACAATTTTTTGTAAAATTGTATTCTCTAAATAATTATTCTAACTCATTAACGCCCTGAACTGAAAAATAAACAAGATATTGCAATATTTTAAATTCATTCGAAAAATATTGGATGAGAAGTTCCAACCCTAGGATGCCTTCACATAAAAGAACCTATCTCAAAGCAAATGAAGTGCGACCTGCTCATATCGTACTATCATGTTCAAAAGAGAGATCCTCCGAACCCCGTCGAAAAGGAAATATCAATCAACGTTCCTTAACAATCGCGAAAGAGATACAGGCCTAAAATCTCCTGCATCACATAATTGCAATAACACCAGTATTTGATTGGGCGCAATAACGAAGTGATTCGAAATCGGAATTCGGGAGGCCTACCGATATTTTATGAGATCGAACCGGCGAAACCCACAGGCGGACCAGTCAAGTGACATGGTAATGATCGCTTCAGTGCAGGTCATAGCCTCTTTATTAAACGGGAAGAAGAACTCGTTAAATATTGATCGTAGACGAAAAATCGTATTGTATTTGTACCGAATTTCTTAATTGGATTCTTATGCGATTGACGATAGACGACACGACGATTATGGTAGAGTTACGTGAAGCAAACTGATGACGATCTCGTTCACTATTATCACTTGGACGGTAATCGTCTAAAAAGTTGAGTAATGAGAGCTGTTATCAATACAGCGCTATCTATGTTTGAGCATCAAACTAGTTGTAATCACTTTGTTGGCTAAACTGCATCAGGAAAGAAGGAAAGCGCCCACTTGCCTTCTTGTTTCTTGACAAGTTGCTATGTTCACTAATAAACACTTGGCTAAACTTGTGCGTTATCTGATTGGTTTCTGCATTACGGGTAAAAATAAAAAGTGAGTGGGTAAAACAGACCTCTTAATAAATAAACCGACTTCGGAAAATTAATGCAAAATTAGATGATGACCTGCTCGCTGTTCTGCTGTTGGATAGTTTACCAGACACATACAAGGACTTACAAGTTTCTTTTGATGCTTTTGAAGATATTCCAACTATTGACGTGATACGTGCCCGCTGGCTGGAAATTACTGACGAAAGGAGGAATACTTCCGAAACAAAAGATGATGCATTGAAAGCAAAATTGCATACAAGAAATCTGAAAACCGAAGCATAGGCATATCAAAATCTAATCTTCAATATAACTGCCACCGCTACGGAGGCAAAGAACACATGACAAAAGATTGTCGGGTTGTTATGGACAGAGATTAGTCTCAGATTTCTCAAAGCACTGAGACAGACAGAGCTGAAGGTTTTACAGATAGCTACCGAAATATCTTAAAGCTCCAATGTTAAACTGGATCCATTTTGAGATCTTTCATATTATGTTCCGGAATGGTTATGAGCGGCTCCCCTACCAAGAAATGCACAGGTATTATTGCCTGTAGATAATTGAGATCACTCACACTTTCCGCGCTTAACAGCAGCCTTCCAGCATCCACCCATGTGAGAGACTGCTGCGGATTAAAATGCCAAACCATGCCATCATCCCTTAATTAGTTTGGCATTTGTATTAGATTACGTGCGTTTACTCTCTAAAAGCGACCTCGTAGGACAGTAAGCATGGTTGATAGACCTGAGTGAAGCGATACACGATGAACATCTTGACAAATCATCTGAGTAAGCCTCGCTCTGTTAGTGTGTTGGCTTGTGACCCGTGCGGTGGAGGTTCAGTCCCCATGGGGAACAGCAAAATACGCCACCCATTCACATGCCTCTACACCAAAAGGAGGATTTCTGCCTGGTAGTACAATGGACCGTTACCGAGTCTGAGTGCTCTGGGATTTGGATTTCCTTCTTAAAAAAAAAAAAAAGCCTCGCTCTGACTGGCAGAAGAATAGGGTGTTTTTTAACCGGGTGCATTGATGCATTTCATTTTACTGATTCCCTACAGGTCCTCCTGTTGGGTTCGCCGGCTCGACCTCAATAAATATAGGCATGCCTCCTGGTTGTTGCATTTGTGCGATCCAGGAATTTTTAGGCTGCCTCTTTATACTATTTCGACAGGTGAATGCTCCCTTGATTATTGTTTGATCAACCTTTTACGAAGCCGGCGATCCCCGTCGTGTCAACCAATGGATTTGCATGCACACTTGCGGGACCGCTAGGCTCACCTGGATGTTTAAGGTCCGTTTTATTCACTATTGTTCAACTTGCTGATAACTCCCAAGTTTGCTAACTTCGGAGTTGATATCAACTCAAGAGTTGAACTGCAAGTTGAAAAATGTTTTTTTCACTATTACAACTTTCGGTTTGGAATTTGACATTCGCAAGTTGACCAACTTGCTGTGTCAAAAAATTCCTTGGGATATTTGTGACAGATGACATATAATATATCAGTCTCAACTTTGGATTTGCTGAAACCAATTATCAAATATCATTTGGCAGTAATACGCGGGAGATTACCAAAAGAATTGAAACATTTTACAATTAAAAATAAAATAATGGTGATAATTGTTGTGTGATGGGTTGCCATAAGTACGCTGCACGTGACTTTGATGTTCGACAAACTACTTCAAGATCTTTCAGCCGAGAGAAGAACGGCATGGAAAAATGCAATCAAAACAAAGGATTTAAAAGAAAGTTCGCTTGGAATGTGGAATTGCGATTCAATGAGTTTTTGTTGTAAGACATGTTGCAGTTATTAAATGAATTTCATTAAATTTGCTAATCTTTTATAGCATTCGTCAAGGCAAATACTTCCGATACAGGACGAAGGAATACACTCCAAAGAGTTTAATTGCATTTGCTCAGAACATCCACTTGCAGAGGACTAAGCCAGAAATTGTTCCACCAATTGCATTATTCTTGCAATAGGCTTTCTTATAAGCACCTCGCACTCAGTCCAAATTGAGGGCGTGGATGACACCGATCTTGTGCATTTAACACTGGAGAAGGCAACATCATCGCTTTGTTTTGTAAGTTTGCCACAAAAAAAAAACACCTTCATGTTATTGGAAAACATTACACGCTTATGTAAATCCTTAGCTAAACCCAATTGCGAGCCGTGTGATGAAATTGAAACTATTTTGGAAAACATTCAAGATGACCTGAAGGAACATCTTTGAGCTGTTGTTGTGAAACCCGTCAATAGCGATATGACGAGCATACACAATCCGAGTCGCGAGCCAGCGTTGGTCTTCTTTCGACGCGGTATTCCGCTGCTTTATCATGGCCCAATCACTGAGGAAGATATAATGCATATTTTTGGTGAAAATCGAGATCCAGCCGTAAAGGAGTTGTCGGACAGCAGTTTTGAATATCCAACACAAGCAGCAACAGCGTCTACCACAGGCTATTGGTTTGTTGTCTTGTAAGTTTAGAAAATATTTGTGTTGTTTCTTTTAGTAAATTAAAGTACATATTTTTTTAGTTACTCCAATGAGTGCATCATTTGCCAAGGACTATACGCTGTTTGGGAAGCCGTCGGTGCTGCTCTAAAGCGACAGATGAATGTTGCCCGTATAAATCGCTTGGAATATGGACTTGCGACCGCTAAGCGATTCAAAGTTAAGGAATCTCCTGAGTTTTTGTTGTAAGACATGGTGCAGTTATTAAATGAATTTCATTAAATTTGATTATCTTTTATAGCATTCGTCAAAGCAAATACTTCCGATACAGGACGAAGGAATACACTCCAAAGAGTTTCTTGAATTTGCTCAGAACATCCACTTGCAGAGGACTAAGCCAGATATTGTTCCACCAATTGCTAGTCCCATGTGAGTATTTGGTTAAATCTAGTTAATTAGAAGTGTTCTTTAATGTTTTTATTACAGGAACGACTTTATAAATGACAATTTGATGAACATGGATAGGTCACAGCTGCTAAAATTCGATGTAATTGGTTTTGTCATCGCAACTATATTTGCTGTTCTATGCAGGTGTTCCGGATCTAAAAAGTCTCCTACTGACAAAAAGAAGAAAGCTACTCGTAAATAGGAAACAGATTCATTGTGCTGGAAACGATTCTGTTTTCATGATGTTCCTTTTAAATGTTACAAAAAGCCGTGATATTTTCTACTGTTACCTACGAGTTTATACATTTTTTTGAAAATATATTTATTATGCTTTAAAATTTAATTCATTTACATTTGTGTATAAGCACTATACAGTACCGCTTTTCTTAAAACTTTTTCTTTGGTTTACATATTTTTGCTGGCATTCGTTCTTTACTCAGTGAATGAAACCTATGACTCAATGAAACTGGCATTTTATATGAAATGCACTAATATTCACATGTGTAGAAATCTACTCAAGTAGGTAGTTAACGTAATTATAACTATAACAACCGTCATAAATTTTTTTTGTATGGGAAATATGTTTTTCTTATAATATAAGGGTTATGATAAATTCCGGAAATTAGTACGAGTAATTAGTGGTTTTTGAAAAAAAAAAACAAGCAAAGAGGTAGCTTATGTGTAGTTTTATACATAAGGGTGGGATGAAGGTTAAGTATAAGATCCTATCGAGAGGATCGAAAGGGGACATTCCCCCTTTGGTTCGACAACGAGGAATCGCTACAAGGAAGGGCTATTGTAGACTGGCTACAGGACAACCCCGAACTTCACTCACTGGTCGTAATTTCTCAGCCAACATTCACCTACCCCAGAACTCCATCTCTCTTGGACTTCTTCCTGACATCGTCCAACTTTACAAACATCCTGCCTGAGCTCCAAAACTACTCATGTGTGGCATACAACAGTGACTCGGACCAACTGGCGGTTGAACTAAGGGTCCAATTAAATCAGAGGATTATTACTGAACGTCGCGATCCTGAGCTTCATCTTAGATTTGACAAAATCAACTGGGTCAGATTTCAGTCTGAAGTGGAGGATGACCTTCCTGAAATTCCGACCAACATCAACCTTTCCAACAGCGAAATCGACAGCGCAATACACCAGTTCGAATCAGCAGTCAACAACGCTATGGACAGGCAGAAGACTCCCCGCACTAGCAGAGACCGGTATGCGAACTTGCCTCAATATATACCAGCAATATATGCTCATAGGCAAAGGCTCCGCAAGAAACTGCAAAGGATCTTCAACAGGACATTCAACAGAGAGAATACGGAATATCGTAGACTTCTCTCCGAACTTCAATGTACCAACACAATGTTCAACCAGGCAGTTAAGCATCACCAAGAGATCGAATTCAGAAAGAGGCTTGAAGACATCAAACCAGGGCCGGACACCTTTAAAATGATTAGTATTCTCATAGGAAGAACTAACTCCATCCCTGAGACCATCATTCACGGACAAGGATCTTCAACAACTCCTGCCGATAAAGCTGAAGCATTTGCGAAACACTTTGAGGAAAATTTCAAGGATCGCCCGCCCATCCACCTCCCTGATTTCATCGAAGAAGTTGAAACCCGTTTTGAAGAAGTTTCTTCAATCAGCGACACCGTCGCCTCATTCAGCGAAGAGAACCCGGCAACGGATCCACTGTTGAGTGATGTTCTCACTTCCCCTGAAGAGGTGACTGACATCATTCAGGGTGGGAACTCTAAGAAGTCTGCAGGACATGACAAAGTTTATAACTTCGTGTTAAAAAAGTTACCAAATCTTGCACTTCTCCTGCTGACAATAATTTTCAACAACTGTCTGAACAACAGCTATTTTCCTTCGGCATGGAAAACGGCAAAAGTTATTCCCGTGGCAAAAAAGACCAATCGATCAAACGTCGACGGATATCGGCCAATTTCCCTTCTTTGCTGTGTTAGCAAAATATTGGAGGCTTTAATATTAAAGAAACTTAACGTTTTTTGCAGGAACAGAGATGTCATACCGGAGTTCCAGTATGGCTTTCGGAATAGACACTCCACCATTCATCCTCTGCTTGGAATCCACAGCGATGTTACAGTTGGACTTAACAAAAAAGAGACGACCGTTGCGTGCTTGCTAGGCATCGAAAAAGCGTTTGATAGCGTGTGGACAAAAGGACTAATATTCAAACTAACACACCTTGGACTACCCAACCACCTCGTAAGAATTGTCAAACATTTTCTAACCAATAGACTTTTTTATGTACAGGTTAACAATAATCAATCAACAACAAAAGAAATACGTGCTGGAGTACCACAAGGATTAAAGCTTGGACCGTTGCTTTTCAACATTTATACCGCAGCCCAGCCTACGAATGTACCAGGGACAAAAACGAAGCTACATATATGCAGATGACTCCATTACACATGCAACATCTTGCTCACCGGAAATAGCCACCAGATTGACAAAAGAAGAACGTCGGGCCCTTATTGTTGAGCCGACAAGTTTTAAATATAGTAATAAGTTTAGTTTTAAGACAAGTTGTATATAAAACAAATTGATAAAAAAAAAATTTAAATAATAAATAATAAAATAATGAAAGGGGACATTCGTGTTATAGACGCCGAAGCGTGAGTTTGAACGAATATAAATATGGAAATGCTTATAAAAAAACTAAGCAAACCAAACAAAAAATACCAAAAGTAGTGGACACACCGGAGGAGGAAGATTGGCCCGTTACCAATGTGATGGAATAGGTACCGTGGTATAATTGAAAATAAAAACATAGGGACGGGCTACAGTCCGCTTGGGCGAACTGTTGGATACCCTATTCTTATTCCTATCCCTCATAAGTGGGCGTGACAAAAGTCTAAGTATGGTTGAATTGTTAAGAACGCTCTACATATTTTGTTATATAACATTTAAAGGATTTTATCAAAAAAAACGCTCCCTAGCTCAAACTTGGGTGTTTCAATAAAATTGTTTTATTTAATTGTGGGCGTGTCAGTAGGCGGATTTAAAAAAAAATAACACATGAGCATAAAGGGCCCCTAGAGAGTATATATTAAAAATTTCAGCTCCCTACCTCACTTTGAATTTTCAAAAAAAAAAAAAATAATAATTGTGGGCGTGCCAGTGTGCGGATTTTGAAAATATTTACACATGAGCATAAAGGGCCCATAGAAAGTATATATTATAAATTTCAGCTCCCTAACTCAAACTTTGGTTTTTCAAAAAAAATGTTTTATTTATTTGTGGGCGTGCCAGCGGGCGGATTTTGAAAATTTTTTATCACGAGCAGTTTTAGGAGTCATAGATCATATATAAAATATTTCAGCTTCTAGCTCAATTCGATTTTTTCCAAAATTTTGTTTTTTTGAGTTTGTGGGCGTGTCTGTGGGCGGATTTCAAAAATTCGTAAACTTGATTATTTCGGGACCCTAGAGAGTATATGGTTAAAATTTCAGCTCTCTAGGTCCAGTTTAAAGGCCTAATTTTTGCCGACGGACGGACGGACGGACATGGCTAGATCGACATTACTATCGATGCTGATCATAAATATAGTAACTATTAGGGGTCTACGGGCAATATTAAGGTATGTTACAAACTATGCGTCAAAATTAATATACCCCTAGAATAGGGTATAAAGAAGCGATGGTGCCACAAATCGCGACAAGGATCAGGCGTGCGAGAAAATAACAAAAGCATTCAATATTTTTAACTTTCTTGTGTGAAAATCTTCCTTTGCAATGAACGAGAAAGCAGCAAAAAAAGAATACTTTTGCGATTAAGTTCATATTTTGATACCATTTTTATTTAAATATATGTAAAAAAGCATACATTTTTGAAGTTTGTTTATTTTTCTTTTCTCATTAACTCTTTTACATTGATTGGACTGTTTTAAGCTTGATCTATAATCGGCTGAAAATATGTGCGAACCAATCGAGAGCGGACATTGTCAGTGAATGTTGATGTTGATTGCAAAAGCGTACCCGAAGGAACATATGTGCCGGCTAGCTTATCGGAAAATCCGTACACTTCCGGTGGTGGTTCCGACTCATTCTCGTCAATAGCTACGTTGTGAAGGACGGCACAAGCAATTGTAATTAACTGTGCACTTTAAGCCAGTGGCCAACACTGGAAAACGCCTTTTCCAAATGCCGTACGAACGCTCTACGCAATTGCGAGTGCGAATCTGCGATTCATTATATAAATTTTCGATGGGGTTCGTGACATTCAGAAAAGGTGTCACAAGATAGCTTGTATTAGTGTACCCCGAATCACCAACAAGAATGAATTGCTTGAACTCGCCTCTTTCGAATCGTTGTTTCAAACTAGACAGATTGAAAATGCGCTGATCGTGCGTGGAGCCCTATTAAGGGGCACAAAAAAAAAAAAAAAAAAAAAAAAACCAATTTGAAATGTATATTTCGAGCAACGATATCGTTTATATTCAAATTCGCAGCACAAACCGTTTGAACGTTCCAACCATCCCTTACGATTCCTAAATTCTCTGCGTCAGTTCCACCTGGTGATTGAATTCTGAAATGCGTACAATCAATCGCACCAATAGTTCGAGGGAATTTTGCTTTTGCAAAAAAGTCACGTGCTGCTTGCAGTAGTTCCAATTGGGTTTCCGGCATACGAATAAATTGTGGCGAAAGATTGGCAATCGCTCTCGACACTCGTTTCAGCACATGATGCACGGTGGCAATGCTTACTCCAATGAAATCGGCCACCGCCAATTAAATTGATCCAAATGCATAGTACCGTAATACGATTAATAATTGGGTTATTGGTCGTAATTCACGCGATCTATCGAAGAAGAAAACCACTATGGAATATACGTACGGCAACGAATTTATTATAAGTTGGAGCACCATCATTGTCGTCCGCTTTGAGAGACGAAAACGATATATGAACTCGCGGTCGTCCCATTTTTCGAGCCCAACACGTTGTAGCATCTTGTATTGCCGTCTTTCACAGACCAAATTGCGCTCGTCTTCTTCGCTGCCCGAATCAGACGATGGCCAATCTTCCCAGAAATAATTTGAACGATACATTGTTTAAGTTTTCAAAAATTAATATTTGATTATTTACACCACTTGATTTGAAGTTCGCACAATCAAAAACAGAAATGAGAAAAAAAAAATTGACATTTGACGTAAAATCCCAAGTTTGCTCTACAACTTCCACTATTTCGGGGAGTTGAGCAAACTCAAAGTTGATCAACTCTCTCTTTTCTCAACTTCGGAATATCTAAAGTTGAGCGAGTCAACTTTGAGTGAATAAAAGCAATTTCTCAAGTTGACATTAAAAATCCCCAAGTTGAGTTCAACTTCGACTGAATAAAACGGCTCTAAATTGTCTCGATATGATGTTTGTCCTTAGTCGCCTTTTACTACAAGCGCTGTTTAGGGGGCGCTGCAGGGATGTTCTAAGCCCGTCTCTGCACGGGAAATCTGATGATAAATGCCGTAATATGTTTTATTTTTGAAATTGAAGAATACGAATCGATGAAATACAAATCGGAGTAATGTGGAAAAGAGGTCAGGCTGCAGCTGAGTTGCGCAGCATCCAGATGACGCGGAGGCATTAAAGACAATTCCAGCTTTGTTGTCGTTATGTCGGATTCGTCGTAAGATTTTGCTTTCTTTTTGAGTTCATAAGACGCTTAAGGGAGATTCTCTGAACATATCGTCTTGTGGTAGACATTGTGAACAAAAGCAATGCGTGGGAATAAAATCGGAATTGCAAATTTACTCAGTGTTATTTATATTATTTGGCTACGAAGAAAATGTCACGTATTGGATCAATAAAAAGGTATACATCGTTTTTTAATGTATATTTAGTGAAGAAGAAAGACTGAAAACTATATAAGTTACTAAAAGACAAAAAAGTAGACGTATTAGTTTGAATTGAAAGCACCAATGAATGGTCCTATGAGTGGTGAGTCCATCTGAAAAAGTGTGTTCTTTGTAACTTTCGTTGAAGATTACAGAAGCATCGAGGGAGGAATATGTTTGTGAAAAAAATGTTTATAAATGACCTACCATCTGCCTGTATAAATATACTTCGGTCCATCTCTATGCTGATGATGTTCAGCTCTACTTGGCCAGGCCATTTAATAATACAGCTGAACTTGTACGCAATCCGGAATTTAATTTCATTTGGCTCAAATTTCATGTCCGTAGGCAATTAATCCACTACTGTTTTATTTACAGAAGAACCAATGTGGACAGATATTCAACTTATAACGAGTTGGATGCGCTGTCTGACTCCATCACAAGAATTGTAACCCTTCATCCTCGTACTGAAATCGTCGTTGCGGGCGATTTCAATATTCACAATTCAAATTGACTTCCACATTCTGGACAGAAAACACAGGAAGGAAGGTATGTTGAGATTTTTGCTGAGGTTAACAATCTCACTCAGCTTGTAAATGAGCCTACACGAATACCGGACATAAGCAGTCAAACCCCCAACACACTGGACTTGTTTCTCATCTCTTACCCTGAAAAATACGATATAAACGTATTACCGCCTCTAGGTTCGTCAGAACATTGTGTCATATCAGCTAATTTCTCGTACTCCGGCCACATAGTTAAAGAACAAACTCCTAAAAGAACCGTATGACAATACGAGAAAGCCAATTGGGAAAAACTAAACGGTATCTTTAAGAGTTTTAACTGGTCGCCGCGCTTCCTCGACAGCGACGTGGATGCTGCTGCTGATATGATAACAAACATGATATTATTGGGTATGAAATGCTTTATCCCTAACCGGTTAAAAAGTATCAAACCCAAGGTAAACGCGTGGTGTGACTCGAGCTGCAAAGAGGCTATCAGGTTAAAAGAGGTAAGCTTTCGGTCTTATAAGGCCAACCCATCTGAGGAAAACCGGAAAAAAATTCAAACGAGCCAGAAATGACTGTAATGCTCTTATTAATCGTGTAAGATTCTCCCACGACCAAAAGCTGAGGAAAAAAATACTACAAAGTCCCACGGGTAGTAAACATTTTGGTCGTTTGTCAAAAACATCAAGAATTCGGCCTCGTCATCTATCCCGACACTCATTTACAACGACATTCCAACCGTCAGCTCTTTGGATAAAGCCAATCTGCTTGCTGCTCACTTTGCAGCTAGATCAACGCTCCCAGATTGTGCTTTATCTCCCCCTGTACTCGAGCGCGTAGAATACTCCATGGGACCAATCCACTTTCACACTCGTACAGTGGCTAGAGTACTTCGAGATCTTGACATACACAAATCCGCTGGTCCAGATGGTATTTCCCCCATCGTTCTGAAGAGATGTTCTTCTACGCTGGCAAAACCACTGCGTAAGCTTTTCTATCTGTCCTATTCTTTGTCCAGCCTGTACCAAAAAAAGGCGAGTCTTCTTCTCCCTCCTCCTACCGACCAATTGCACTTACGTCCCTTCTTTCTAAGGTCATGGAAACGCTGATCAACCGTCAGCTAATGAAATATCTTGAATCTCGAAAACTTCTCAATGACCGGCTGTACGGTTTTCGGGGCAATAGGTCCACCGGTGTTTTGATGACATATCTTACTGAAAAGTGGAACCAATCTCTTCACCAAGGTGGTGAAAGTAAGATCGTTGCGCTTGATATTTCAAAGGCATTTGACAGAGTTTGGCATCAAGCTCTCTTGTCGAAAATGCGTGCATTTGGAATCGATGATAATCTTCTTCAATTAGAATTCCGATTAGAAATTACCTTTCGAACCGTTCAATTCAAGTTGTCTTGGACGGTTTCAAGTCTGCACTTCACCAAATAAATGCTGGTGTTCCCCAAGGCTCCGTTCTGTCCCCGACTCTCTTTCTCATTTTTATAAATGATCTCCTGTCTGTTACTTCTAATCCAATCCATTCCTTTGCTGATGACAGTACCCTCAGCTTTTCATACTCGTTTCTTGGGTCACGCCCCACTTCTTCGGGTGTGGAACTGGAACGGCAACGTATGTTAAGCTCATTAAATTCTGATCTTAACAGCATAACTCAGTGGGGTACAACCAATAGAGTGGAATTTAATGCTTCCAAAACACAATGCTGTCTCCTGTCATTAAAGCAAAATCCACACACACTGCCATTATCCATGAATGGCACTTGCATCGCTGAAACCGAAAGACTTTCAATTCTCGGTATGTGTGTCAATAACAACCTTCGTTGGAATGACCACATATTCGATGTCGCCAAGAATGCTGCGAAGTGTCTAGGCTTCCTTAAGCGATGTAAGAAATATTTCACCCCTTTTGATCTGGCTACAATTTATAAGGCGTTTATTCGCCCGAAACTCGAGTACAACGCTCATATCTGGTCTGGTGCACCAATAACTTATTTGGAGCTACTTGATAGGATCCAAAAACGCGCGATAAAACTCATAGGCGACCGAGTCATCGCGAGATCGATTGACTCACTTAGTCATCGTCGCAATGTCTCCTGTCTTTCGTTATTTTATCGGTATTTCCACCGTAAGTGCTCTAACGAAATAGCCAGTTGCATTCCACCCCTTGAACATTTCAACCGCAATACCCGCCATGCACAGTGAAGTACAAAGAGTCTTTCCTCAGCCGTACAACACGAATGTAGAATATTCTTCCACGCTCAATTTTTCCTTTACATTATAACCTACAAACATTTAAAACCAACGTGTATCGGCAACTCTACTTTTCTTCTAATCCTAATTTCCCCAACGCCCGCGCTGTGTAGCCAATACATGATAAGGGTACCAAAAAAATCCCTTAAATTATATAAAAAAAAAATAAAAAAATTATAATCTCTCCAGTATTCATCAGTGGTCTGTAACTAATGGATTACTTCTAAATCCAGACAAGTCGCAAGTTAGGTATACCCATATCTAAAAAAAAAACTACCCATCCAAACTTTACCTGATGTCGTGCTTTCTGTTTTAAAATTAAAGGTTGTTCATACTGTTACTAGCCTGGGATTTGTTATCGACTCTAACTTATCAGGATACGACCATATAAATTATGTAATAAGAAGGATTTATGGATGCCTTAGGAAACTGTGGCTAAGTGCTGATTTTACTCCTATTGCCAGTAGACGTGTGGCATTGTAGTAAGTCTCATCCTACCCTTAATTACGTATTCTGAGGGTGTATGCTGTAATGTCGATTCCTTATCCCAGCGCAAGCTACAAGTTGCTTTCAACGATACGGTAAGATATATTCATGGGCTACGAAGATATGACCAGATATGACCATATTTCGGAACGTGCAAAAAGCCTATTGGGTACAACCCTTAAGCACTATATTGACGCCAGAAACTGTATATTCCTATATAACTTAATAACTACTAAGACTCCTATGTATCTATAGAAAAACTTAATTTTGCTCGTACCCTTAGAACGCCTTGTTTAGTTCCACCACGTTACAACTATCTTAATTCGTCTCGTTTATTCTTTATTTATGCTGTAAAATTATGGAACTCCCTACCAACAAATATCAGAACCATCTCCAATGCCAATCGTTTTAAAAACACAGTCTTTTTACATTTCTCAAACGTCAAACCTATCCTAATGTCTTCACTCTAACTTTCCTCCTAACTTGAATTGCCATCCAATCTTATTCTATTTGCTTATATTTAGTCTATTTTCCTATTCTCTCCTTTCTTCTTTATCGTATCTCTTATCTTATTCTCATTATATTGTTAACTTAATTGTAATTATAAGATTAACTTATTGTATTTTTGAAATTACTTTCTTATTGCCTACTTAGAGTTAAGTACTATAAAAGATATTTATCTTAATGTACCTTAATTTTGTATAATAAAATTGAATTTAATTGAATTGCATTGAATTGAATATACACTCCGATTTCTGTTGCAAGAACATGTTGAATGCATCACATCGACCACCATATTTGGCGACGATCAATGTACTCAACATATAGCCAGATATGGAATTAAACATTTAAGGCCAAAACACAGACACTTTAAATAGCATTTCATTAGAGAGGCTATAGAAGACTGTTTTGTGGATATCAAATATTTTCAAGCAGATAAAATCACAGATGTTATAACTATAGCTGTTCCTCGAAACAAATATTTATTTTGCCTTAACAAGTTTGGGATGCAATTTTAACGTTACAATATTGAGAGGACTTTTTTTACTCATTCATTGTATCTGTCATGAAATAAAGAACATTTTTTGATTATTTTTTGTTGTTTTTTTGTCTCCAGTTGCGTTTTCTATTGAGTGAAGTTATAATAAAAAAGAGAGATTTATTATCTTTACCATTATTTTATTTTTAAATTATATATATATATAATGAGTTATGATATAATTTAAAAATAAAATAATTGTAAAGAAAATAAATCTCTCTTTTTTATTATAACTTCACTTAACATTTTTTGGACTGTTCATTCAGTATGTAGGTAATGGTTTCTGTTTCCTTCCATTTATTTCGTGTTTTCAACAATCGCAGGACACCTGTAACATTTTGTGGCGTAGCACAGACTTAAGAATCATTGTCCTTATCTGTAAGATAATTTTTTGATTTAAGCACTGAACTTATGTGAGACATGACAAATTAGAAAGGGAGTAGGTCGTGTCCACCTATCAGTAGAAAAGACCATGCGTGAAAAGATAGCAAAACAAATTTGAATGACGGTACACATATGAGGATATGTTAGGGAGTAAACTAAACGTTATCTACAACGAAAACTGAAGCAAAGGGATAAAAGCAAAAGTGATTAATACGATTCCACAGAGTCCTTTGAATAGAATTATATAAAAAATGCCAACGGCTATGACCTATGAGTAACCATAATAAGGCTCATTGATTGATTATATTAAATGCCTCCCATTAAGAATCGAACAATCCCTAGTTTCTCTAACCCTCTGACCATTATCGAGAATATGTCCTCTATAGGATTTAGATTTCTCTTTTTTTTTATTAAAATAAAGCAATACATGTGTAGTTGCCCAGCTCTTAGTTAATTAATGAAATGTGCTTGTGCGAATAAAGGGTCGACAGTTGACGTTAGGCCAGGCGGGCTTAAGCTATGCTGACATAAAACACTTGGCACCGTAGTGAGCCCAACACGAGCCCTTTGATAAGCAATTATAAAAGCCGTCAATATATCATTAAAGCCTTTTATTTTCATTTAATTTCTGACAAGTTAATCAATTAACAATCCGTTGGCGAATAGGACTTGAAAGCAATAGTGCATTCCGTATTCATCAACAAGTGACATCGACTCTCCACTTTTGACTTTTAAGGAAGAGGGCCAATAATACGCATGAGGAAAATAAGGCCATAAAGCTCAAAGATTAGGAAGTTTTTATTTTAGAGCTTTTGAAATCTAACAAGACGAGAAGTCTTTCTAATGGATGACTTTAACGTCTGTAGTTGGTCTGGCACCAAAACCTTATAACAAGGATACAGCATCCATCTAGCCCAGTGGCGGTCTAAGCCCGTCAGAGGCCCGGGCGGCGAAGCTGAATGAGGCACCCCAGCTTTAAAAAATAAGTAGTTTTACAAGCTTTTTAGTCAGTTCACATTTGTATGTACAAGGTGGCGCAAAAGTTGTCAGGTGGCGCAAAAGTTGTCACCCGATGTTCTTTCGTTGTAATTTTTTTTATGAATGAAAAACTTTGGTTCTGCTTTTGGATTATGTTAATTGGTGTCTTAAGTTTTTTCTGTATCAGTTAACTTCACAAATATCAAAGTAGAATTTACATTTGTCGCCATTTGCAAAAATTATGCTTCTTCCGATAGGAAGATGACTTTTGCGCCACCTTGTATAAATAAGTGTTTATGTTTATTTCGTTAAAATCTGTGAATCGCAAGTGAAATTTAAATTGGAATTAAATTATTTAGGCTAAATAAACATACATCCCTACAATTGATATGGGTGAGGAAAATAAAATACGAATCGATCGACAAAAAAAATATTAGATAAAATAAATCAAAGATAGTTTTTTTTTTGTAGCGTGGTATATGTGTTTTCGTGCCTTCAATTTACTGAACTCCCCAATAACTTCTGTGAAATCGATTTCTTTGGAAATTGTTCTTTCTATTGAAATCACGGCTAGATTAACCAGTCGCTCTTGATCCACATGATGTGCTGCACGAACATTTATTATTCGTGAGGCGCGTAGTTATAGTTCAAAATACGATCCCGCTCGCCAGCAGAAATTGCAGACCCCGGCAGCACGCGTCTGATTACCGTGCGTGCAAAAGGGATGCGACTATATGTATTCGAAAAAAAATCATCCCGAAAACATTGAATTTAGATCTACTGAACGCAATGGCCGGCATTTAATATCTTCTATGTGCTACAGGACGTTGGCTAATTGCGAAAGGGTTAAAAGATTTTGTCTTATATTTTCTAAGACAAAAAATGCAATTTTTAAGAATTCGATATGTAAAAATTACTGGCGATATGTGTGAAATAAAAGAAAGTTTCTTTGGTTTCATAGAAGTTGCTGGAAAGACAGGAGAGGACTTTGTCAACAGATTTTAGAAAAATTGGCAGTTGATGATTTAGATATTGGACAATGTCGTGGCCAATCTTATGATAATGGGTCCAATATGACTGGCATCCATAAGGAGTACAATACAGGAGTGCAGAAAGGAATGAGCTGACCGAGTTCGTACAGTACTTTGCTCACTCATTAAATCTTGTAGGTGTTCATTCTGCCTCATCATGACAGGAAGCTATTATCCTATTTGGACTGATTCAAAAAATGGATTGCTTTTTTGTTAGCTCCACTACTAGGTGGGATTATGAAAAACTGCGTTAAAACAAATTTAAAAGGAAGTAGCCAGACGAGGAGGTGTGAATGACCTATTAAATAATTTGCCAGAAATAGCGGAAGCCTTAGAAGAAGTTAAGCAAACTTCTCATGCTCCAGAAGCTAAGTACGAGGCAGGTCTTCTCTTAACTGCTATAAAGGATTTTAAATTTATTCTTAATTTAACTATTAATGGATGGTCTGTTCAAAACTTTGCAAAAAATGAGACAAAATCCAATAGAATATTGGATAAAAGAGGCTAGAGAAGTTGTTGACCCGATTTTGCAAAACAAACGAATTCTGAAACGTAAAAAACATTTCGATGAGATGTTGTGAAGACGAATTACAAACACTCCAACCTGTTCAAGTATTTTCTAAATAAATAATGATGGTATTTGATCGAATCATATCAGAAATTAAAAAGAGGTTTGATTGTGCTATTATGCTGGATTTTGAATTTTGCTTTTCTTAATGGTTCTACTATTTCGAAAATGTCAATTGAAGAACTGCAAAAGCATGGAGCAGATCTGGCTCCAAAATACGAGCGAGAGTTAAGCGCCGTTGAATTCTGCTGGGAGCTCTTCATTTTTAAAGAGCAAGCTCCGCTTTTATTTGGTGATATAGAAAGGTTGACGGTTTCTATCTCTTGAAACAGATCTATGCGCATGATTTGCGGGATGCTTTTCCTGATATTTGTATTGCCCTGCGAATTTACTCTACGCATCCTAGTACATCCGCAAGCTGGGAGCGAAGTTTTAGCAAACTAAAACTAATTAAAAATTATTTCCGATCTTCTATGAGCCAGGAACGCTTATCGAGTCTTCCAATCTTAGCAATAGAAAATCGAATTGCGCAACAGTTAAATTATGACAAGGCCATAGATTTATTTGCTGAACAAAAAGTTCGAAGAGTAAAATTGTAATTTCAATTCACAAATGCAATAATATATTTTATTTTTAGTATACAATTTTTTTATTTTAAATCCTATACTGTGCTGTGTATAAAATATAAATCCCACACGTAAATAAATAGGCTTAACACAGAAAGAACAGCGATGGATGCATTATTTCTGGAAGGCCTATGTAGGCTATGTCCAAATGTCAAACAATTAGTGGACATCTAATAGCTGAAAGTATATAGACAATAAAGGTAAAAATAAATATAGGTGGGCGGGTTCGGCATTTTTCCGTTTTTGCCCAGCCTAAAAGAAATTGATGATCCATTGTAGATCAAAGATAATTTTTAATTAGTTTAAGTTTCGAAAAACTCCTCTCGCATGATGCAACCGAGATGCAAATGGTCAAGAAGTATTGAAGTATGAGCGATATACAGGATAACGATTCACTGAAGCCTTATTTTATTATAAATTGATGGATTTGGGGGCCCCCAAGACCGGAGGCTCGGTGCGGGCCGCCCCTTCCGCCGTTCCGGGAGCAGCCTGCGACCTAGTATGAAGTACCGATGCCTTTATAGATATGTATACTCCTAACTTAGGGCCTTGCTCAAAAGAATAAATAAAAAAAAAATTAAGGAATGAAAAGTTTTGAGATAGAAAAAAATAGAAAATATGATGGACTGAAATGGACCGCAGATGTTCATCCGAAAGTCTTAAATGGTATTTATATTTAATTACCTTCATTCATGCCTAAGCTTATGCCTAAGCCCCGATAATTATCTGGGGTTACGAATCCTATGTGGGATTGCGTTTTTGTATGGAAAATTTGCTAAGTCCATATGGGATTGCCAAAAAAAACACGGCTATTGTTGAAAACATCTGTTCACACTCATATGAATTTCCAAATATACACTATATGCGGCCATCATGGTTCCGAAAGTTGGGATAGGTTAATTGATTTTTGAAGTTCTTTGTATGAATTGTCAAAGTGTCAACTTCATTGAACTTGCTCTTTAAAGCAGTATCATTCCGCAAATCTGTTAGTTTCATTTTAAGCTAGGTCGATGCATAGCTAACATCGAACATAAATAGATCATTAAAACGAGGAAAGTAGAGCAAATGGACTTTAAGTTCGGCAGTACGATCAAGGAAATGACATATTGTTTCGGCAGGTTTAAACTGGCCAACTTCATTATTTTTATAACCTATTCTAAGGGTATATTAATTTTGGTTGTAACATACCTTAATATTGCCCGTAGACCCCTAAAAGTTACTATATTCGTGATCAGCATCGATATATGTCCGTCCGTCTGTCCGTTGCAAATATTAGGCCGTTAAACTGGAGCTTTGCTGCACAATGGACCTATCTCTGGCCTAAGTGCATCCTCATCCAGGGCTGTTTCCAACCGCCTAAGCTAGAAAGCTCAAATTTTAACCATGTGCTCTCTAGGTGCCCGAATTCAAGTTTAAGAATTTTTAAAATACACTAACTGGCACGCCCAGAAAAATCAAAGTTTGAGCTACAAAGCTAAAATTTGTAATATATGCTCTCTAGGGCCTTATGCCAATATGTAAATATTTTTAAGAAACTTTATTAATTTCCCATGCCCACTTTTAGGGGGCGCTTGTTTACTTAAACTTTGTTTTTTCAATAAAATCCTTTAAATAATGTATAACAAAAAGATCCTTCTTAAAAATTCTCTCATGCTACGATTTTTATCACGGTTACTTAATGAGGGATAGGAATAGGAAAAGAATATTCAACAGTTCACCCAAGCGGACTGTAGTCTTTCCCTATATTTAAAGAGGACGTTGTAAGCTTTGCTTTGATACAAGTTCAATTTGTTTTCTCGATAAGGTACGTTTTTAGATAGAAACGTTTTTTTAAATAACATAGAAAAAAGGGTTTCACTTTCTTGAAATAAAAAGTGACCAGTGAATTCTTAGAGAGTACGACGTAATCTATTCTAATCGATTTCTATCTGCTGAAATTGATTTTGTGCATTAACCTTATGAGATTAATAGTCACCTAAACAGTGTACCGGAAGTGGCTTCTTATTCCCAATCCCTGAAGAAAAGAACTTGCCTGACGAGTGGTTTCATTATGGTTGTCCTCTAAACTTGCGGTTAAAATGCTAAATTTCGTTTAACCCGAAGAGATACGTCGTTTCCCGTAAAACTATGAGTGAGTCATTGAATCAGTAGGTCGGATTATTCTTTTATATAAAAAGATAATATATATAATTATATATGTAATATAACTATGTATAAGTAAATATATAAGGAAAACAATATTTAAAAATAGTTAAGTACATTGTGTTTAAGGAAACCTTCAATGAAGTTATTATCGCATGATATATAAATATGAGCAGTTATAATGTTAAGAATTCAATCTGTTACTATAATTATTGAAGCAACCAGGCCTTAAAGATAAGGCGTTATTCCACATTTTTTAAGATTCATATAGTCATCAATAGATTGCAGTCACGACTGTCTATAGACTGCTCTGCTGGCGCCAAGGCTTAAGTCTCAAAGGCTCAGCAAACAATGCTCTCGGAGGCGGTAGTCGTTTATATGCCTATTGCAGACACGCTGTTCCTGCCCTTTATTTGACTAGGAACGTGAAGGACATACCTTCATCAAACATGTTTAATTAGAAGCAAGAATTGTATCATTTAAATGAAATTGGGATACCTGTGTTTCCAAACCGGCATACAAATAAAGGGTGGTTAAATTTTAAGGGCCGATGCTGATTTTGAATAAAACATAAATTATTTAGGAAATTATTGTCATTTCTTTTTATTATGATAATATTGGTATGGTTGAATTATGTATGGAACAAAATATCGGCCGAACCTCGGCGGCACACCTCCTTCCGATGATCCAAATTTTCGATGACGCTGAGGCATAATTGAGGTTCTATGCCGTTAATGTGCCTAATTATCTCATCCTTTAGCTCTTGAATTGTTGCTGGCTTATCGACGTACACCTTTTCTTTCAAATAACCACAAAGAAAGAAGTCCAACGGTGTCAAATCACATGATCTTGGCGGCCAATTGATTTCGCCACCATTCTGACCATTGACGACTCTTGAAATGGTAAAGAGGCTTTAGTTCTTGAGCCAATTGCACCTTGTAAGCGCGTAAATGCAGGTCTTTATGCATAATGTTCATCAACGACGAGCGTGAGAGGTGCAATTGTTGGGCACGACGACGAGTTGAGGTGGACGGCTCTTCAGCCACACTATCGCGAAGAGCAGCAATATTTTCTGCAGTACGAGCTGTACGAGCATACACTGGTGTTTTCGCATCTCCTACAGACCCGGTTTGCTCAAATTTGTGCACGATTTTTCCGATTGTACGCACTTATGGACGATTAAATTGATCGAAAAAATCACGAAGTGCATGATATGAATTTTGATTTGAACGCCCATTTTCATAATAAGCCTGAATAACTTTAACGCGTTGCTCGATTAGTATCTTTCCATGGTTCAAATTGAGTTAGTCTGAAATTGAGAAATGTCAAATAAAATGCAGAAAAAAACTTGACATTTAGGTGTGGTTCACATTCAACATCGGCCCTTACAATTTAACCACCCTTTAGATGTCCTGACGGCTGACAAGTGTACTATAAGATAGTGAGCATGTCTAGTTGGACGAGCAAATGATGTGTTAAAGAAATTGTTTTATTTAATTCCTCAGAACATCATCTATAGCTTTGTCGCTGTCTTCGCTCGTTGCAGATTGGATATCAATTCATTGGGAAGCCAAACTCCAGATGTGGGATCAATACTGAATCCAGGGTCATACTTATTTATTTCATGCACCTTTCTTCTCCTCCTTGCACCTTTACACTTAACAGCTTTCTATTTGAGACTTTAATGTTTTTTGGCCCCTATTCCTCATGCTCCTTCCCTTCCTTAAGGTTCATTGCCATTTTCGAGGTGTGAATGCGGAGTAACGGACATGCACTGCTTAGCTCCCATTCTCAAATGATCTTTCTTCAGGTGAAGGCAAAGCTAGACATTGTGTTTTATGCTGAAAATAGCTTAAAAACTTCCGATAGGTAATTGCGAAAAATAGGAGTTCTTTATCACACTTCTGGAATCATTCCCGCTCATCGGCTTACACAAAGACCTTGTCGTGAGGTTCTGATGGTTATTTTCTTGGTACAACGGTGCCTATGCCTATGCCTACAATCAGAAATGCAGATTGGATTTAGCTTAAATATTATTTTTGTTTTCTTTTTTTCAGGTTTCATAACCTACAGGTAACTTAGAGAATGCTATTCCGCAGCCGACTATTAACCATCAAATGGTAATCTTATGGATTCACGGTGTTAATTTGTTAGAAGTGGTAAGTGACGTTAAACTACTAAATTATAATAGGTAGACACTTACTTACGAGGATCGCCATAGTGCTTAGTGCTGATGAGTCTTCATACCCTTTTTTAACCGAACATTCCACAATATTTCTATCAGATGAAACTCGTTTATGTCAGGAGTTGCCTGTACCTCTCCCTATCCCATCCCAACTGTTTTTTGTTAATAATGTCTATCAACAGCACACTCACGGCTTCCTAAAGGATCAAAAATTATGCAAATTCATTCGTCCCAAGGAAGAGCAGAGTCAGGTAAAATTGTTATCCCCCAAAACAAATATCAACAAATATGTATAAAGAAAAACCCTTCAAAAGGATATAAGAGATTTTAAATCCATCTTGGACTACCCATTGACTTGATTCTCTCACTTGCTCCCAAGCACAACTTGTACGCATACAACTTCCACCACAGTTAGGTACAATGAATATTTTACCGAACTTCAAAGCCAATTTTTCTTATATGCGTAGAGGTTTTCTTAACAAACTGAAAGCGACTGACAAAATAAGTATGTATACATATTCCAATATAGATACCAAGGCATCAATGAAAATAAAGCTAAGGAGTCGATAAAAAAAATACATATTCCACCTGCTGACGAAAGTAATTTATACCAAAATGGTATAGTCTGTCCAATATCAAGAGACACAGCTTTCTATGTAAAAAACTGGTTTTCTAATGGAGCTCTGTGTCTCTTGATATTGGACGGACTACACAGGGCTCTGGCAATGCAGAGGTGGACGCATTTCTTCTTCTTTTTTGTGCAAATAAGGATAAATTCGTTTTTATTCTGCTAATGCTGATGCCTTTTTCATTTGGCAAATGAAATGCGTAAACTGTCACCGGCACGTTTTGGTTTGGAAATGAGAAACATAAATGGCTCAAATCCAACCCGAAGGTGCAAAATTAATGATAAAACTGTTCAAACTTTTAAGTAATATTGCTAGAATAAAACAAGAACAAAAGACCCACGGACAGACACGAAGAGAGCAAATTTCGACTTACGGGTAGGTAGGTACGCAATAAATATTCTTCGAGATTAGCATTGTAAATATTCGGTTGCTTTGTTTATAGCACGAAGCAAACTTTCGAATTGGGCTAAATTGGACGCAGGAGACAAGTGGGTCCTCCGTTGTTAGAACGGTCAGCAATTATTACGTATAATAGATGCGATAGCTTAGATGGGTTTCAGTTGAAATTTCCTTGGACCTCGATAGCTTTTATTGTTGTAATTAGGGAAAACTTGTTTGGATGGGGCGTGAACCAGGTCATTAAGTGAATTTTTCTGCCAGATTTATTAACATGTTTGCAGGATGTTTTTCGCTTTTGTTTAATTAGGTTGGTGATTTGGTCGGGTACAATCATGGTGATTTAATTAGTGGGTTCGGTTTGGGATGAAAAATTGAATACAAAATTAACGTCGATTGCGTCAGATAGAAGAATTTATTGCCTTTGGAATAAATTATTTGTCCACCTCAAATTTGTGTCAAGTGAGCCTTAGTAATCGCCAAGTTTAGTCCATTTTAAATCATTAAACAGAAAGCTTTGCCTATTCGACACGCAACTCCTTTTCGACATCCATTTTGTAGGGTCTCACCTTGTACAAGGTGGCGCAAAAGTAATCCTCCTATCAGAAAATGCTATAAATTTTGCGATTGGCCCCTAATGTCAGTTCTGTTTTGACATTTGTGTAGTAAACACATGCGAAATACACGTTAATAAACAATGTTACGCTACACTGCTCCAGAACGCGGAATATGGGTGACTATTTATTTGAGCAATAATTGGTCGGTGACTTTGGCACAACGTGAATTTCGTCGCAGATTTCCTACCCGTCCAACGCCTACTGGTGAAACACTGCGACGTTTAGCCGCTCGCCTCGAAGAGACTGGCACAACACGAGATGCTGCCAGGCGTGGCAGACCCCGGAGTAGCCGTTCTGCAGAGAATATTGCTGCTGTAGCCGAAGATGTCATGGAAGCGCCGTCGACATCGACCAGACGACGTGCCACGCAAATGACTATCAGTCGACGGTCTTTACAGCGAATTTTGGTACAAGATTTGAAGATGTTTCCGTACAAAGTCCAGACGGTGCATCAGCTGTTAGCTGCTGACCGCCAATCGCGTCTAACATACGCTCAAGCCATCCTTAATCACCACCAAGAGGAAGATGATTTTTCATCAAAAATAATCATGAGTGATGAGGCCCATTTCCATCTTACCGGGTACGTAAATAAGCAAAATTTACGCTTCTGGGGCACTGAAAATCCGCGTGTAACCCACGAAGAGCCATTACACCCGCTCAAAGTCACTGTATGGTGTGCTGTTTTCGCTGGAGGAGTCATCGGACCTTTTTTCTTCGAAGACGTCGCGGGCCAAACGGTTACTGTGAATGGTGAGCGCTACAGAGCAATGATCAACGAGTTCTTTTTGCCGCAACTTGATGAATTGGGATTGGAAAACATGTGGTTCCAACAGGACGGTGCAACGGCACACACTGCACGTGCCACAACCGATATGCTGAAGGATGCATTTCCCGGGCGCCTAATCTCCCGTTTTGGCGATTTGCACTGGCCAGCAAGATCGCCTGATTTGACCGCTCCAGACTTCTTTTTGTGGCCTTTTTGAAGTCGCGGGTTTATGTCAACAAGCCTCAGACTCTTGCAGCTCTTAAAGACAATATCCGTCAACAATGGAGGACCTATCGCCGGAAGTTTTGGCCAAAGTGAAGGAAAATGCCATAAAAAGGGCTCAAATGACAATCAACTGTGGTTGCGGCCATTTACATGACATCATATTCTCGACTTGATGTAAAAAAATTAAAAGACCAAATAAAAATAATCCACAAGAAGAATCAAAGTATTTCATTTTTTTTTAAATTACAGCCAAAAAACATCGGAAGGTTATTTTTGCGCCACCTTGTACATGGAAGAATCAAAAGAGCCAAGTAATGCATGTGGTAAAATGATCCGTGAGGCCTGTTAATATGGTGCCGTGACATAACCCCAAGCGTCATAAGCCCAAATCTCGAAATTTGGCCTTATGTCGCTTTTTGAAAGTGACATAAGGCCAAATTCCAGCATTTGGTATTATGTCACTTTCACAAAGCGTCATAAGGCCAAATCCGGAAAGTTACATAAAGCCAAATTTTCTGCACCTGCACCAAATCAAACAGTGAACCCAAGCAGGGGGTTGCAGGGGGGCAGCATGTCCCCCCATAGGCATTATACTATTTATGGAATCTACTTGCGATTTCGCAACTAATCCCATAAACAGTGCAATGCATAATAGCAAGCCAAATTGGCCCTATGACGCTTTTCCAATGTGTTATTATGTCACTTTCACAATGCGACATAAGGCCAAATTTCAAAATTTGGGGTTATGTCACGGCACCGTTAATATTCATTGAGGTAGAATCGACAGACCCCACAGGCAAAATAGTTAGGATGGATTAAAATTTGAGGGTTATGATCCCTCTTTGATTCTAACAAAACAAACAAAGTTATATAATTTGGTCAAAACGCACTCAAAAGTAGGCGTCGCAGAAAACTTTGTTGAGGCGAGTTTTGAAGAAGGACATTGTCTACATATACCTATATCTGATTATAACTGTTAATTGTTCTTATGCAATTAACCGAAAAACAACTTTTTTATCAAAAAAAGAAGGTTATTTGGCGTGAAGGCTTCCTCAGATCTTGGAACTTCCTTTTTGATCAATCTTTCTAACTCCTGCTGTCATACGAACCAGCATGGCAAAGGAACATAACTCCATGCAACATAAGTCTAGAATGTTCCAGAAAATTGGGATGTAAAATCATAAAGTCGGCTACATGCGTGTAACTGCGAAGTTCACGTTTGGTTACAACTGCGATTTCGATGCATGCTTCTAAAATTTTATTTCCCTATAATATTTTACTTATTATATTGTTTCAAAATGATCTGAACTAAATTTACATACATTTTTTAAAGCTTATCATAACACATATCCTGCCTTCTTGTCTGCCTGATAAGACAAGAAGGCAGGATTCCCAACTAACAATTTCTCACCGCTTAACTCTGGAAACTTGGAAAAGGCCCTCATAAGACTCTCATAAGACTCTTTAAATTACATCTCATATTACTCTTATACTAGAGTAAAACACTACAAGAGTTTGCAAGATCTTTACTCTCCAAATAAGGACATTTTCGGAGACTTGCGGCGAACATTCAATTCCGAAAGAGTTGCAATCCTATCAGAAGCCTTTTAAAAAAGTATAAGTGTTAAAAGAGCTTTAAAAATGTGGTTATAAGCCTGAACGCGTAGATTTATTTGTTATGCGTTTGCTGCACTCTTCTTAAAAGTACTATATGTCACTTTAGAATTCATTATATCTTTGCGGTCGTCTTAAGTTGAGAGCGGGTATTTTGGAATTATAAAATGAATACGTTTGTTTGAAAAACGAACACAGAAATTTGATTTGTTTTTTGCATGGTTAAACACAACCACACGCAGTTGATAAATCGAGGTTAAACGGTTCGATCGAAAATGACATATACGCTTCAGGGTCCTTCTCGCAATGTAAAAGTAAAGTCATAGTTGTATATCTACAATCATGATATATAACTGTGACCGGTGATATATAACTGTGACTATCACTTTGTGCCAACACGTTTGCTAGAGGACGTTGAATATGTATATCAATTTTGTTAGCTAACCTATTCGTCGGGTGCTGCCGAACGAACGGTTCAGCCTTTAATCAAATTTGTATTTCTTACTAAACCGAAACAAAATTAATGCCACTTATTAAAGAATTGAGAGTAGAATAAAGGCACATATAGTTTTCATAGCAGTTCCCCTAAACAACTGAGATACGAATTATTACCAACGACCTCCCAAGTACCACAGGTAACTCGTATGACTCACCCAGCCTGTGTGACTCATTTTTTAGGGAGATCACGTTTTATTTAATTTTTTTTTATTTGAATAAAAAGGAAATCCAAATCCCAGAGCACTCAGACTCGGTAACGGTCTATTGTATTGCACGATCACGTACCAACGCAATAACATCTGCCGGATGATGATAGCAGACTTGCTAGCTTCAGTCACTCCCTCAAGCGTAGTTTTCAACTACTCGACTGTGCAGCCGATTGAACCCGATCCTCCCTCTGAATGGTATCAAATAACAAGCTCGGGATGCTATTGTATCATTCAATAGACTCGGAAATACCTGCAAAGAGAATAAAGAGTAGTTTGGGCTTCGATTGAAACAGTAATCTCAAACGGCTCTTCTTTCCTTGCAACCGCTATATGAATTATAGCCCCGCTGCACTCCCCGTACCATCAGTACCAATCCATCATTACAACCACTACCTCACAGTTAGTTACGACTAGGCCGAGCGATAGGCGGCAATAATTTGTATGTCCCTTCCAAACGGGTTCAAGTGTTTTTGTTTGAGGAGGAAATACAAATTTGAATATAGGCCAAGCTGTGCGGCTGTGCCCGACGAATATTACCAAACGGGTTGGCCTACAGCGGTGAAATATATATGCCTAGATTCTAATTTGGAGTCGAATAAAATAGAACTCTAAAAAACAAAACAAAAATGAAATGAGATGATTAAACTCTCATACAACAGTTTTTCTCAGGCAAATGATTCATTGTCTGTTTTTAGTTGCTACTACTTACTACATGAAAGAATAGGAGGATAGCAAAGAAGTTTGGTGCGACAGGTTTTTTTCTCCACAGGTGCGCCTTCATTGCTTTAGGGAGATCTGTTTTGTTGAGTGTATTCAATTTCTTAATATATTATTCGAACGCACAACCTGCCAATCACTTAGTGAATACACTACCATTGCCACCCGCAAACCCGCAATATGAAAGTATGTTTCACAAATTTATATACATTATAACATATGTAGGTACCCTTAAAATAGTTTATAAAAAGAGATCGAATGGTAACCCTTGTATATTAAATAATAATTTATAAAAAATATTATAGAATTTCTGTATTTCTGTGGCACTCTGATTTTTTCGAAGTAAAATGATTACTTTAATAGATAAATTTTCTCTCGCATTCAAATTTGTAGCTTCATTGCGAAGAAAAACGTTAACATTTATAATTTATCTTAATCGCTTGGTGGCAACATGTTTTGATAAAAATACCCTTTTCTACGAAATAAATAATCGCTCGAAAATATAATAACATTAATTTTAAATTTTTCTTTTTAGCGACACTTTTTCTGACAGTAGTTATTTGCATAAAACATTAGAGCAGTAGTATCTTTATAAGCCGAGAAATAACTCTTATGAATGGCCCATTTAAACCTCTCCCCAGAAACTTCAAGCACCCTTCGAGAATTAAATAACGAGAGGTAAACCGTAAACTCTCTGGTTATACCCTCATTAGACTCTTGAAGAGCCTTATGAGAACAAATATGTTTGTTTGTTAAACTTGTTGCAAAATAAAGAATCTACTGCAAATTCAAAGTAACAGCATAACATACATACTTAACTTTCGCCCCCTTCGCAAACAGGACCAATATCCGACGGGGTACTTTTCTTTCAAAAGAACCCAAAATTAGCTCTCCTTTCCAGCTTATCGTGAAGCACTCGGCGCCGTAAAGCAGAACTGGCAGTATCCGTTTTTTGTAGGGCTTACGCTAGGTAGGGCTTACGCTTGGTAGGTTTGAACCCATTCGCTTCGAAGTAGTAACCGTTTCCTAGGGTAAGTCTTCGACAGATCTCCATTAAGGTATCATTTGTGAAGTGATGTTTACTCTGAGGTAGGTGAACTCCCTTACTTCCTCGTACTCGCTGCAATCAACAGTAGCGTTTTGTAGAAGAATTGTGGGCTTATGTTTGCTTTTTTGTTGAAATCAAGTAGGTACCTACTTCGTTTTGTCCTCATTGACTTCAATGCCAAACAATTTTGCCTCTTCTTCAATCGCCATGAATGCCTCTAACACGGCACGCCGAGATTGGCCGATGATGTCGATATCGTCCGCGTATCCCAGTAGTTGAACTTATCTGTTGAAGATAGTGCTTTTCGGTTTGACACTTTCCATATTCCTATACCCAAAATGGGCTTCCATTGAGTGGAGAATCCTTGTGCATTTTCCCCCAGACGTGGACAAAATTATGTATGTGCGAATTGTTTATAAGGCTATTGTGTAGGGGAAGGAAGTGTACATCGGCACGATTTGCTTGCATTCATTTTTACTAGCTTCACTTATGTTAAATATGATAATGTATGGAGCAAAGGTGTCAACTGTTCTTCTAAAAAACGTGTGTAACTCCTTAGTTAAGTTTGGCTTTAGGAGGTTCCATAGTACTGTTCACCAGGTGCTTAGAATCTGCAATCACGTTAAACAAAACCGCGATATCGGTAAATCTAGAAGAATGCTGTTACTCGATATTGAAAAAGCATTTGACTCTGTGTGGCACAACGGTCTTGTCTATAAATTACTTCGCTATTCTTTTCCTTCGTTCATATGTAAAATAGTGCAAAGTTTTCTGTCTAACCGTCGATTTAGTGTTTTCGTTAATAGTAGTTTCTTCTAACTCTAATTTCTTTAACTCAGGTGTTCCTTAAGGTTCTGTCCTCGGTCCAATATTGCATAATCTATATATCTCAGACTTCTCACAACTACCTTTATGTGAAGCCGATATCTATGCTGATGACACAGCAATATTTTCATCGCATGAATTTGGTCTTAATATTGAGACAAATCTAAACAATGCGATAAGAATATTAAAGTGGAAGATCAATTCATGTTTTTGGTTTTTTCGTCTCCGGTTGTGTTTAAATGTTTATTTAATAAAAGATGTTTAATAAATTTTGTTTCTTTATTTATTTTCTTTTTGTACTTTTTGATTTTCACGACTTTAATTTTATTCTAATTCTCGCTACGCGTTTCGAAGTTTACTTCATCCATCGTCGGGCGAGTACTTGTTGTCTTTGTTATTTGATAATTGAGATAACAAGCGGCCCCAAATAACAAAGACAACAAGTACTCGCCCGACGATGAAGTAAACTTCGAAACGCGTAGCGAGAATTAGAATAAAATTAAAGTTGGAAGATCAAGTTGAATACTGCTAAATATCATGCAATCTTTTTTACTATAAGAAAGAAAACTTGTTTTCTTCCTAGTAATCAGTGCATAGTAAATGGTACTTAGGTTGAATGGGAATCCTCAGTAAAATATTAAGGTGTACATCTCGACTCAAAATTGGCTTTTAATGTACACAATACACAAACTATAAGGAAGCTAAATATTGCTCTTAAGATTGTTTATCCCTTCATTAACAGGAAATCGCTATTATCGGTAGAAAATAAGATAATCATCCACAAAGTTATTTTTCAAGCAGTAATGATGTATGGATGTCCAGTTTGGGACAACTGTGTTAATTGCTATATCAAACATAGGGACGGGCTACAGTCCGTTTGGGCGAACTGTTGGATACCCTATTCTTATTTCTATCCCTCAAAAGTGGGCGTGACAAAAGTCTAAGTATGGTTGAATTGTTAAAAACGCTCTACATATTTTGTTATACAATATTTAAAGGATTTTATCTAAAGCAAACGAAGCTTTTGTAAAAAAAAACGCTCCCTAGCTCAAACTTTTCAAAAAACTTTTTTTTTTTAAATTGTGGGCGTATCAGTAGGCGGATTTTGAAAATAATTACTCATGAGCATAAAGGGCCTATAGAGAGTATATATTATAAAATTCAGCTCCCTAGCTCAAACTTTGGTTTTTCAATAAAATTGTTTTATTTAATTGTGGGCGTGTCAGTGGGCGGATTTTGAAAATTTTATCTTCCGAGCAGTTTTAGGAGTCATAGATCATTATAAAAAATTTCAGCTTTCTAGCTCAAAATTCGATTTTTTCGAAAAATTTGTTTTTTGAGGTTGTGGGCGTGTCTGTGGGCGGATTACAAAAATTCGTAAACTTGATTATTTCGGGACCTTAGATAGTATATGGTTAAAAATTCAGCTCTCTAGGCCCAGGTTAAACTTTTAGGGGTCTACGGGCAATATTAAGGTATGTTACAAACTATGCGTCAAAATTAATATATGTACTCTTAAAATAGTGTATAATTAGAATAGGGTACACAAAACTACAAACTTCGCAAACTAAACTTCTAAAAATGATGCTAAATCTCCCATGGCATCATTCAACCGCTGACCTCCATATTAGAAGCAATGTTGAATTTGTCTCCGATAGAATACATAAACTTACCAATGCATTTAGTACGAGATGCGTTTATGCAGATAATCCTCTCATTAACGAGGTGGCTTAGTAACAATGCATCATTTTTTGTATTTTTTTTGTGATATAACTGGTATTTCATTCTTTTGATTGTTAAAATGTTAACCATAATAAGTGTTAATGATTCATTGTTATTTGTTGTTTATATAATTTTTGCTCAATAATTTGTTACTTATTTATTTATTTATTTAATTAATTACTTATTGATTTATTTAATTTTATTTATTTTCTAATCTATTTATTTATTAATTAATTTATTTATTTATTTATATATTTTATTTATTTATAGATTTATTTATTTATTTTTATTATAACTTTCAAATTATTAACAAAACAACCTAATTGACTTGAGTCATATGCTATATTTTAAATATATGTATGCTTGAGTTTTTATTATTTTTTTTTCTTTTTTTTTTTAAATTAGAGGTTTTTTTTGGTATTTTCCTCTAAACGCAACATTCCTATATTCTTTTACTCTTTTTTGTACTCAGAAGAGTCGATTTTATGTCCAATAATGTTTCAGTAGAAAGATATCATTAAAATATCACATCTCTGTATTAAATATATGTGCGATAACAAAAGAAATGTACACTTTCATACCAATAAAATATATATATCTCTCTCTCCTTAGTTAAGTTGATGTTTTATATTTTTGAACTAAAATTAAGATATGAATCGAAACGTTCCGAGCTACCCGTAGGTAGTATACGTTGCAACAAAAAGATGTGTAACTTGGAACATGAATGAAATATAGCAAATTAAATATTTAATGACAAAGAAAACGTCGGCCTTATAATAAAAACAAAATACAGATTAAGCCTCTTACATTAAAGAAAATTAAATTGTGATAGGTAGATAGACATGTAATTATTTCGTATAGTTTTTAATATTGGTGTTGTTACCGCACATTTTACATTACAGGGATTTGATAATTTTATCTTTCCACTGACATATAAATTACAAGGTTGCAAAGTACTTAAACGAAATAAAATATACAAATATTAAAAGGGAAAACACGATCAAAACCTTCAATTAAAGAAAAAAAATCATAATAATAATAATAAATAAATTAATAAACTAGTAAATAATAAATAAATTAGTAAATAAGTAAATTAGTAAATTAACTACAGCTTAAATAATATGTAAACAATATATGTATATGCTATGCATGTATGTATACATTTTCAAATATATAAATATATATGATTAGAATAGATTATGAAAGAAACAATGTTTATTAGTAGTATATATATACATATATATAACTAAAATAATTTATAAAAGATACAAAATGTTTGTTAGTAATAACATAATGTGCTTACATATTACATAATATATAAATACTGAGAATAAATAAATAAATAAAAGAATAAAAAAGCATAAATATAAGAATAAATATAAAAATAAATAAATAAATAAATAAAAATAACAAAATAATTCGTCGAGATAAGCTCCAAGAGCAGTGCCAAATAACATGTGATATGTAACATCAATAATAATAATAATAATAATAAAGACATTATTTGGTACATACATATTAATTCATTAATAAGTGGGTTGTCAGCGAGACTACACCGATCGTCAAACTTGGATTTAAGTTTTTGTATTTTTTGATGAAATATACCAGGGCAAATTAGGCATCAGTTTTAAGATTTTATTCTGGCATATTTGAAGTTTTCTTACGTGGCACTTTGCGCAATTTCCCCAAACTTGGCATCCATATATAGAATTTATTTTGGCATCCATCCATATAGAAATTAAGTCAAATTTGGTTGACTTTGCAAACAATAACAATATCGTATAAAGATACCTTCAATGATGACTCGTCAACATGGAGCCACTTCATTCGCAAATTACTGCTGGGCATGTTCAAGCTAATAGCAAAAAAAATAAAATTTCGTTAAAGACTGAAAACCACTTGAAAAATTGAACACCAGTGTACCTAAGAATGTTCACATATAATTTCGTTCCTAGGTATACTGTATTATTTTATTAAAATCATTCAGAAGACGTACTCACTTTATATTTTAGGAACATAGGTACGCAAATCGGAAGTTTAGCATTTACGCCTAAATTTGAATTCACATATATGTGCTCCTTAACCGTTGCCGAATTCTTCAAAAGTAGTATTGGTCGGTCATTTTAATACATTCTAACGTAGACACATGACCTCGTGTCGATTGCACTGAGTGTGGCTTCATAAATTTTGTTGTTTTGCATGCGCATTTAGTTAAGTATCTAATAAAATCTGCGACTTAAATTCTAACTGCTTTGCTGAACAGGAAAAGCACATGGAAAATAAGTTATTTCAACCAATGATGTAGTTATGCGAACTTACTGTTTAATGTGGTTGACTAATGCACTATCATTAGGATAGAAATACGTTCTCTGCATGAAGGTGATTAAAATTGTTCTTGGGCACCAGTGGCGAATACTTTAAACTGCCATCAAAACACAACATGGGGTAAAAATAAAGAAGACTGCTAGACTTTTTCCAACAGTCGCCAGTTTTGAAATAATTGCGTCATCGAGTTACTTATTGCTATTGTTACAGTGAAACCTACATTTATATGTAAATTTCGAAATGAAAACATTGACAAATTGTTGGCAATTTTTATTTATTATTTTAAATGGATTAAATTAAAAAAGAAATGGTGTGTGATTGGGTGGAACCCACAAAGACAAATTCACCAAATACCTCTCTTTGTGTCACACGCTGCAACATCTACGACACAATATATCCGGTTCAGGTTGGTGTGAAAACCACATAATGTAATGATTTCTTTTTTTGGTTTTCAAAAGAGGGAACTCTTTCGTTTAACGTACAAGCATCACAGGTAAAGCTTTTCAACACAATTATGTCAGATTATTGAGTTGACTGCTTGCGGGACTTCATGATACTTTATTTTGATCATATATAATGTAAATATGTAGGTACTAGACTTTACAATTTCTGTTGTATAGCTGCCTTTGGCGGTCTTCATGTGAAATTGGAGGGCGGCCGCCTCATTTCAAAGGATATATCTTACGCATCCCACCAAAAGGCAACTGCATTCAAATCAAATATCATTTGATTGGCTTCATTGATCAAGCGGGATGGTTATGACCCCTTCAGTAGATATCACCGCCCAATATATCTTGTGGTATTCAGAAGCATAGATAGTTAGTAGGTAATGAGATCCAAAAAAGACTCAAAAATCAATTTAATAAGGTTCTGGTGTAGCATACATGGAGCGGTTTGATACTTTATAGAATTGTTTAAATAATATGCTTGAACGATCGAAGATTTTTTTCAATCGCCAACCTGGCATCTTTGCTTTTGATGGTAAGGGGATTCTGGTTGCGAACAAGGAAATACAAAGGAAATGCAATTTGTGCACCAGTTGGTGCTTTAGGGAACGAATGATCTTAGCTTTTATTGTTAAGGGTTTTTATATACTTACAAGTGGAACGTTTTGAGGTAATAGTAAAAGATTTAATTGGTCTACGCATGTTTAATATATAAATAATGGCGACTGGTATAAAGAAGGCGCCAGATTTAAATGTTCGATGTTTCTACTTCAACAATGATTTTTCTTCTTGAAACACTCCAAAAGTATTCAAATCTGCCAGCCCTCCGGAAAAAATGGATTGCATCACTGAGAGCACAAATTAAAAATTCCCGGTTTTGAATCACTTCTGCATTGCTGCACTTCTGCTGTCATGCGAAGTATCTTCATCTCAGCTGCTGTTAATTTACCCTCACACTTTTTGTACGCTGTCCAACATTGTAAACCGTATGTTTAAGCTTAGGGGCATTTTTTATCACAGAAGATGGCTGAGTTTTCCAGTCACCTCATCCACCCTACGCTTACGCGATGCTTGATGTCGTCATCACAGCTTGCTTCGATATTGATCATAGATCCAAGATATTTGAACATTTCGCACTTGGGAATCACTCCTCCATTCAAATAAACGTCTGGAATATGTCGGAGTAGATGAGAGAACGGGCAGTACAAGTATTCTGTTTTTTTTTCGGACTAATACGATACGCATTCCCCTCCAAAACTCCCACCCATACATTAAGTGCTCTTTCTCCATCGTCAGCAAAGTATAACCGATGAACTTTAGAATCCGTGCCTTTTCCTTCAAGCAGATAATCAAGGACAGTAATAAATATCAAGGGACTTAAGACGCTTACCTCGTATACACCGACTTTGATTGCGAACTCCTCGGTGACGCCAACGGTGCATCTTACTCTTGTCTTTACTTCCTCATACATGTTCATGATCATCTATACGTAGGCTTAGCGCCACCCATAACAGCTTCCTTGGGCCTATCAGGGCCTATCAAAGGCCTTTTCAAAATCAACCAACACCATATGCAAATCCCTTAAGGAAACACGATATTTTTCCATCATGATCCTCTTACTTTGGGTTGCATCGGCGGTTGATTTACGTGCGACAAACCCGCACTGGTCTTCGGATAGCCCTATTATTTTATGTATTCGGATATATAATTCCCGCTCAACGATCTTCACGGTGTGGGACATCAGATTGATTGAACGGTAATTATTACAGTCTCAAATATCGCCTTTTCCTTTGTATTTGTACAGAGGAAGAAGAAAACTTTCCATCCACGGGTTAAACATTGGATCGCCTCTCATCATTTTGTAGATGATAGTTTAAATAGCAAAAAAAAGCTTCACTTTTTATAGATATCACCAAAGCCTTTGATACCGTTGAACATGATCAAATTGGAGAAGGCTGGTCTCAGGGACTTTGTTTTTTATTGGTTTGCTTCATATCTCAAAAATAGGAAACAAATGGTTAACATTTCTAAATTCTTTCAGTGAAAGTCGAGACGATCGGATCGGTGTTCCTCAGGGATCCATTCTTGGTCCTCTGCTATTTGTAATTTTCATAAATTTAACATTTAAAGTGTAAGCAAACAGGTTTTGCTGATGATATTGGTTGCTGATATAAACCATGATTTGGACATATTAAGGCATTGCTTTGGTAGGCACAAGCTAGTTATAAGTGATAAAACTAAAATCACGTTTTTTTACCTTCCCATCCCTAGATAGGCACTCTCCTAATTGTATCTTTCATAGTTTCGATTGCAGGAAAATGTGTATTAGTAATACCTACTCATTGTGTTTCAATTAACTGCAAAAGAAACTCTTATAATATAAGTCAAACTTGTTCTTCAAAATGTTTTTCTATTGAAAATTTTAATGCTTTTAAATATTTGTGTTTAACTATTGATAGCAATATGAACTGGAGAATACACATATTAATACTAAAAAAGTATGTTCTAAAAGCAACATATATAATGTATCACCTGAGGCTTATATGCTCTCAGAAGCTGTTAGAAACGTTTATTATTGTTTGGTACAATCAAAGTTGCAATATGGGCTCGTATGCTATGGTGGTACATATAACAATAATTTACAACCCCTGATAGTATCTCAGAAATATATTCTAAGAATAATATTGAAAAAAAGCACCGTGGACATAGTTTTTGTTTGTTTTGTAATTCAAAGATACTCCCGCTGAAACGTCTTTATTTCTACAAAGTTTTAAAAATATTTTACTTAAGACGTGGAAACTTACTAAATCAGAATTTAAATACTTATGGGCTACGTAGCACAGAACGATGTTTAGCTGATATTCCACCCCACAATACTTATCGCTTCTTACAATTTTATACTTCAGTATCACCCAGATTATTTAATGGGTTGCCTTTCGAACTTCGAAGTATAAACAAATTCTTTTCATTCAACAGAAAAATCAAAATGTGGCTATTTAGGTTTGTTTTCAATCAAATTAATAACTTAATATAAGTAATTATATAACGTAGCTTACAAAATAAAATAAAAATCTCATGCCCTTATACGAGTATTTACTAGTGTAACATTAGCAGATTGTTTATAATTCTTAATCACCCCACAACAATTGTATTTATCTTAAGTTTTTTAATTTCCTCAAATTTATAATTATGGCTCAATTAATGCACTAGTTTTAATTACTATAGGATGTATCTTATATTCCTCAATGTTCATTTATGTAATATCTAGTGTAAGTTCACTTTTATAATGCTGATTATGTGATCATTGATTGGAATAAAATGAAATGAAAATGAAATGAAAAAATGATAATCATGAGCCATTAGGACCAAATGTCTCCCATCTTTTTCCAAAACTCAGAGAGTATCTCGTCCGGCCCAATTGCTTTTCGCTTTTTGGAGCATTTGATCGCCTTTGATTATTTAAATCCCTCGATAATATGGGAACAAATCCAATATAACAGAAGGCTATTATAAGGTTTGTGTTGTAAAAAAAACATAGGGATTAGGCAGATAAATTCAATTTGTATGATGCTTTTCCCAATAAGGTCATAAAATTAGTCCTTTTTTCGTTCCATATAATTTCATAGAAGCAACAACTATGGGTAAAAGAAATTCATTAACCAAGGAGGAAATAGGACCAATTCGAGCTTACAAGGAGCAAGGCAAATCTATCCGGTTTATAAAAAAATAAAAAATAAATATTAGGCATTAACGGTCCATAGAGGGCTTAAAACCTAGCTTCTCCAACCACTTTCTTTGCGAAGTGGAAGGGACCTACAATTTTACGCCGAATCCGAACGGCAAATTTTGAGAAGCTTTTCATGACAATTGATACTCTTGGATGTTTGTCAGACGTTCGCAAGAGGTGGAGCAGTGGAAAACAACTCAAGATGTTACTTGGCCCGGCGGGAATTGAACCAGGGACCTTTCGATTAGCAGTCCGACACACTAATCATTGAGCCGCTGCGCCCGATATCCGGTTTATAGCTGTTTGAATTGGAAGACTGTTGTTCACAGCTATCTTAAGGACCCTGAGAACTGCGGAAAAAAAGAGAAATGAGGAATAATCGGAGCAACAACAAGTAAGAATCGACGGGCGATACTGAGAGCTGCTTCAAATTCAAGCCTTTCCCAAAGTAAAATCAAGGCAGAAACTGGAGTTGAAGCTATAAGATCAATTGTTTATCGCGTGATACAGCAGTCCAACCACATAAGACACAGAAAATTAAAAAGAAACCACTACGCAAAAGCCAGCAACTTGATTTTGCAATACATAAGTCACATCAGGTGGAGTCGAGAGTGGTATACCGTTGTATTTTCAGATGAAAAAAGAGTTTAATTTAGATGGATCTGATGGACATAATTATTATTTTCATTATTTAAGGAAGGATGAATTAACCTTGGATAGAAGACACAGCAAGGGAGGTGGAGTAATGGTATGGGTTACGGAACTGCAAACCTTGATTTACAAAGCTCAAGAATGACCGCAATCAACTACAAATCTATACCTGAAAAAGCTTTCACTTTTTGGTGGATTTTCCAACAGGACAATGCACCGAAACATATTGCAAGAATAACCAAAACTTGGATTCAGAGTCAAAATGTAGACTGGTAAGGCCGATATATTCACCGGACCTGAACATCATGGAAAACGTGTAGGGATGGCTTTCAGAAAACGTCTACGAAGGAGGAAAGCAATACTCCAACCCGGAAAAAATAATTGAAGCCATAAAATAAGCCTGTTCCGAAATTTCACTAAATTACTTACAAGAGCTGTATAAATCTCATCATAGCAGGCTTTTTGAAGTGATACATACAGCGATCGGGAGGTACAACACATTATTGAAAACTATTGGCATAATCTTAATAAATAATAAATTAATTTATTCCAAAAAAACTTGTGTTGTTTTATTACTTACTTAGCATCTATCAGGTAGATTTAGTTACTGTTCGTAAACAGGTGGAACGAAATAAAGACATTTTTGGGAAAAACATCATACAAATTGATTTAATTTTTTTTTTCTATTTACAACATAAACATAATAATTATAGGCTTCTTTCATATTGCATTTGGGTTTTCCCATTTTATCAAAGGATTAAAAAAAAATTGTAAAATCAAATCAAGAAACTACCCGTTCGTAAACACGTGGAACAGAGTGTACATCAGTTAAGTCTGTCAGCATCCGCTAAGCGGAAAAATAGGTCTGGCGCTGTTTCAGCATTTGCCGAAAAATTGCATTGTATTAAGATTTGGCTAACCGAAGGTAGGTTTTTAAGCTTGTTAGATTTTAATATTGAAGCTAGCAATCAGACAGGAATTTCACTGTAATCCCAGCGGGATGAAGGACTATATAATCGCATACAAGGTGCTCTGAGCGCTTACACACTATATATGTCTCTATTAATAGAGCGTTATTAGACCAATCATCTAACTGCACACAAATTTGGCGAACAGTAGCAAACAATTTAAGAAACTTTTTCTGGCTTTCTTCACCTCGAAGATAGATATCTTCTGCTACAACCAAAAATCTTTAAAACAACTCAATTTAACCTTTCACTAATCTCAAAATTTTAATTAAGACTGATATTTAACGTCGCAGCAGTGCTCAATTCTTCAAGAAAATGATTCAGCTGCTGTGTACACAGCATTTGTTCTTCATTCGTCGCAATTTTTACTTGGTGCTTCAAAGAAGCTAAATAACATTATGAGCAGTAAGCATTCTCCTTGCATTCCTTGGTAAACGTGCTGTTAGTTCTTCGAGAACCGTAGCGACATATACGTATATCAACACGCTTCTGTAAAATTCTAAAAGAATCCCGTTAAAAGCAGTGTTCTTCATTCGATATTTGTTCTGAGTGATTCTACTTAAGTTATGAACCGTAAGCGCATCTTTACTGTATACTTCGTCAGCGGTTATTAAATGATATTTTAGCTGTAACGCTGGGATATAACCCAAAAGTAATCGCTGTAGCAACAAATTGATGAATTGCGAGTTCTCCCAATCATCATTAAAGTAAAAAAATCTATATTCCAGATAGTTCTGGGAATTAAATGCCTTTGGGAAAACGTACCGGATGTTTTCCATACACCACCACATCTGGGTAAAACGCCAATTGGAAAAATGGTCAATAATGCAAACCAGTTTTGATTGAAAATAGTTTCCTAAACTATTTTTTTATCCAGCTTATGATATAACTAAATAACTAATTTTTGCTTAAAATGCATTGATTTACCTAACAATTCAATCAATTTTGATTATTTTGCTATATTGCTGATAATTTGTATGGATTAGGTATATGATAAAAAGAGGTAAATTGTGCATATTTGACATTGGATCAGGTCCTTGGAAAAACAAACAAATTCTCCTCAATTATTCAACTGATATACAACAAACTTTAAGCTAGAGAACCTCAATTATTCGAAACTTATCGAAGACAAACCTTCTTAAACACAATTTCTCCGTGTTTTGAAACGACAAAATAATCTCTAAAATAAAACACAATTGAAAATGAAAAATGTACAACGAAATGAAAGAATTGCTCCTGTAAGGCTTATTATGTGAAGCTTGTTTTAGTTGTTTATATTTACTCGATAGCAAAAAAGCTAAAACTAAAGCTATTATTTGTAATTTTTCACAATTAAACAAGTTTAGTTGCCCTTTTCAAATAAACATTAATTTAACTAAAATTAGTTGCAACTTCAACTACTTTTATTATGATTCAGTTATTTACTTTCAATGAAAATACAACTAACTAATTTGAAGCCTTTTAGTTTTAGGTAAACTTACTTTTGCCCAACTTAAATAGGTATGTACTCGTACTTGGTTCAAAGGACATACCTGGTTAGAGTTTTGTGGGTATAACATTGAAAAAAGCATTTACTTCTGGAATGCAAAATGCGAGTGTTTTAAGCGCGAATGTATTGGTTAAGGTATGGGCTCAGACAAGTACCATTCCTCCTCCATACCGCAAAGCACTCCTAACCACTGACACAAAAAAAGACAACACAACGCAGCATCCCATTTTTTGGACCAACTCTAAAAGTGTGAACATGTTTTTGTATGGAGGTGGTTCATCTCGGCAAGTTAATTTGTCTGTCGTATGAGTATAAGCATGAAGTGGTGACGACGGTGTAGAGGTTAGTGGGTTGGTTTGTGACCCATACGATGCAAGTTCAAAAACCATAGGGAACAACAACATACGGTACCCATTGAAGGAGAGAACCGAATTACACCCTGTTTTCTCCAACCTCTACACCAAAAAGAGGATTTCTGTCTGTCTGAGTGTTCTGGGATTTGGAATTCCTTTTTATTTAAAAAAAACATAGGGAAGGGCTACAGTCCGCTTGGGCGAACTGTTGGATACCCTATTCTTATTCCTATCCCTCATAAGTGGGCGTGACAAAAGTCTAAGTATGGTTGAATTGTTAAGAACGCTCTACATATTTTGTTCTATAACATTTAAAGAATTTTATCAAAAAAAACAAAACTTTTGTAATAAAAACGCTCCCTAGCTCAAACTTTGGTTTTTCAATAAAATTATTTTATTTAATTGTGGGCGTGTCAGTAAGCGGATTTAAACAAAATTAACACATGAGCATAAAGGGCCCCTAGAGAGTATATATTATAAATTTGAGCTTCCTAGCTCAAACTTTGGATTTTCAAAAAAAGTTTTTTTTTTAAATTGTGGGCGTGCCAGTAGGCGGATTTTGAAAATATTTACACATGAGCATAGAGGCCCCCTAGAGAGTATATATTATAAATTTCAGCTTCCTAGCTCAAACTTTGGATTTTCAAAAAAGGTTTTTTTTTAAATTGTGGGCGTGTCAGTGGGCAGATTTTGAAAATTTTATCTCCCGATCAGTTTTAGGAGTCATAGAGCATATAGAAAAAACTCAAAATTCGATTTTTTCGAAAAATTTGTTTTTTTGATCGTGTCTGTGGGCGGATTTCAAAAATTCGTAAACTTGATTATTTCGGGACCCTAGAGAGTATATGGTTAAAATTCCAGCTATCTAGGCCCAGTTTAAAGGCCTAATTTTTGAAAACAGACGGACGGACGGACGGACGGACAAACATGGCTAGATCGACATTACTATCGATGCTGATCATAAATATAGTAACTTTTGGGTGTCTACGGGCAATATTAAGGTATGTTACAAACTATGCGTCAAAATTAATATACCATTAGAATAGGGTATAAAAAATAAGCATGAACAATGATTCGATGTGTGAATGAGAAATCACACAACAAAAGTGCTTCCGCCATTTTCACTTAAAGAGCTTTATTATCCGAAAAAATATTTGATGTATCAAAAAGTGTAACAAAATGCAACAAATAAATAGTAACATTGTAACAAAAAAAAAATTAAGAGCAATTGTAACCCTTTTGTTATATTGTAACATTGTGGCAATGCTGGTACATACCGGCAGCTAGACATTTAATGGTTTAATTCTAATAAGCTTCATGTAGTAGAGTAATCCGATCGAAAAAGGAATTAGTAGCTTAAATTGATGCACCCCATTAGTTTAAATTTATTAAGATTCATTTGTGTCTATGTAAATATTTTCGACATTATATGGTACTTTCAGCACTGTAGTAATTAGTGAATATATTCATTTGGTTCTTTTAATTGTTTCCTGTTTGTGTTGACACAGTACAAACACCAAAAGAGCAAAGTTGAACGGCTTTTATTTCCCTTCATGCAGAGACCGTATACACATTTGTATCCCTAATGATAGTGCATTAGTCAGCCACATTCAACAGAATGTTCGCATGTATGTACATATTGTGTAGGTAAATCGTTGGGTGAACCAATTTATTTTCCATGTGCTTTCCTTGCCACCACAGTAGTCAGAATAAAAGTCGTGGATTTTATTAGATATTGTACTTCATTTTTAACACATGTAAATTTAGGCGTAAATTCTAACCTTCTGAGTAGATACATCGTCTGATTTATTCCAAGAAAATAATTTAAAAAGTGGCGTTGTTGATGCTGTCATATTCAACATCGACGTTACAATCACTAAAATCGCAAAAGAGAAGCAGGCCTAAAAACTCCTAGATCGCACAAATGCAAAAACTCCAGCATGCGACGAAGTGATCTAAACACAAGGAACTACCAGAGGCGAGAGTCCGCCCGCAAGTCAAGCTACCGAAAGGTCCCGAAAAATCTTCGAAAAAACTTGGAAAAGTATTGAAACTGTATTAAATAGTCGCCTGAAATATATTAAGTCAAGTTAAAAAGGCCTTAACAACTTTTCTTTGAGTTTTCAAATTGAGATTTTAAAATGTTCATTCATTTGAAAGTTACTAGCAATAACGATGGACCCCTTTGTAAAAATAAACAGGTAGTTTTCATTAAATTATACAAACTCTTTGGGAATATGACGAATTCGATCTGTGGTATGTGTGTGGAACTTGTTTTAATGGCTTTAACCACGTACAAAAACACACCAAACTAGCAAAGGCGATAGTTCTCCCGCAAGGCAAGAGTAGCCCAATTTACAGCTACCAAAAAGTCCGCAACCATACTCGAACAAACTTGGAAAAGTATTGAAAAATGCATTAAATAGTCGCCTGAAAAGTATTAGATCAAGTTTTAAAGGCCTTAATAAAGGTGCACTCCTTTGCAAAAAATCTGTTTATACTAAAACATGTATTTTTGAGTGATGTACCAAAACGAAAATTTCGCAATGCCTGCTTGGCAGGGGAACATATCAGCCTTTACACTTTTTTATTACACGCACCGTTTGCCAGCTAGAAGCGAAAAACCACAAGCCCTTATTTTGGTAAGCGGTTCTGGGGAAGATTTTAAAAAAAAGCGTTTTGTGGTCCTTACTTCTACTTTCTACAGCTCTGTCTCTAACAAACAGTGAAAAACGTTTTTTGTTTTTTTCTTGTTTTTTTTACCTGATCCTATTTATTGTATCTTCTGGATCGCGGTAATATCTGCCTTGTACCGTTCATATCATAGTCCGTTGACGTTCCGGGTCTGATGGCCATATGAGGATATTCGTTATCCGAGGCTTCTCATGTCTCTCTCATAGCTAGATTTTTTTTTGACGTGGTCGGGAAGTTACTCCGACACGGCGACCCACAACCTATAGGGTCAGACCCTTGCTGCCCTTGGCTCATCATATACGGTTAATCCGCCACCATCTATTTTTCAACACCCTGACTATTCATGAAAATTCTCTACTGACCTCAAAACTGATTCAGTTATAGAAGCAGCTCTTCCGAATTATTCCAAACCTGCACCGGATTTGGGCAAGGAAATGCGCTATCATGTGACATCTTGAATCTTGTTGTGTGGAAAATATTGCGCAGGGCAAGTGTCAACACGGAAGGCACTATTTTCCATAGATCCGTTCAACTACGGGGGTATGTTACCAGAGTGCCGTGATAGCGCCTTTCACCTTTCACGGAGATTGAAGAACGGGCAAAATTGGTTGGTCTTGAAGTTAATGAGGACAAGACTAAATACATGCTATCAACAAACAAACAAAGATCTGTTCGCCGCCAAGGACAAAACGTAACTTTTTGAAGCAAAAACTTCAAGTAGTTCATTTACCTTGGAGTAAACATCAATTCCACAAATGACACATTAGTGGAGATCCGACGGAGAATTACATTTGGAAACCGTGCTACTTCGGTTTGGCCAAACAAATGGGTTCAAAACTCCTCACTCGAAGAGCAAAATTTACGCTCTATTCAACTTTAATCCTGCCAGTCCTGCTTAATGGTTCCGAGCGGCGGACGATAAGTAGGAAAGCGGAGCTAATATTCGGTTCTTTTGAAAAAAAAAATACGGATATTTGGTCGGATATCCTATGTGCGAGGAGGGCGAATGGAGGAGTAGATACAACCGACTCTATAAGCTGTACCAAGACGTACATAAAGTACAAAAAGCTGAAGTTGTATTATTCTGTTGCAATATTTAAAAACGAGAAACCCATGCCACAAAAGACTTTTAGTCATTACCGATACGCATTAAAAAACACAAATTTAAATTAAAATTTGCACTTTTATTTATAATTTGCTTGAACTAACAAATCTTAACATAGTTAAGTGTTGGTAGAGAAATAAAAATGTTTAATAACAGCCAATGTTCGTTAATATAAAAAAAAGTTTAAAGTTTCTTGGGCGAACATGGGCTGAAGAAGAAGAAGAAATAGAAAAATGGTCAGGGCCCATGCTGGGGAAAAATCCCCACTGGAAAAGGTTGGTGTTGCACGTGGCACCATCATGCTGCTATGCATATTTGAAGAAATACGAACTTTTAATCAAAAACCAAAAAACTGTTTTTATATTTCCTAAAGTATACGTTAATTATGATTCATAGCTTGTGACATTTCTTAATATCAGCATCGAAAGTTATGTCGATCTAGCCATGTCCGTTCTCGCGCTCTCGCGGTCTTCAAATTCGAGATAGAACTGAAATTTCGATCAAATGGTAAGATTGTTAAAAGCCGGCCAGTAACACGCCCACTATTAAAATCTGTCTTATTGAAGAAGTCGTTGGAAATGAAGTACATATACTGACTCATTGGCATTTAATTTTGACGAAAAGATGAATGTCGGATACAACATACAAACAGATAATATCTTCCCTTTAAAGGGTATACCATGACGTGTTGAGCTTTTTATATCAGAAAGAGTTGTGAATATAAATCAAATACCTTAAAAAATAACTACTTTTTCTTTCTCTTTAACAACGAGTCATGATCTGAACTTAAGTAAAACATAACCCTCCCACTTAACGGCATACCTATACTGGTCCGCCAGCGGGGTTCGCCGGTTCGACCTCAAAAAATAACATCAGGACTTCCGATTTCGAATCACTTCTTCACTGAGTTTTAGTTCTGCCTCTCTTTTGCATTTGTATGGGAATGCTCTCCTTCGACCATGAGCTGCCAAAGTTCAAAGCTGGTTAAATGTAGGTTTTTAACGACATTTCAAATGGTGTAATATGGTTCAGGGAAATAACTTCACGGGCAATAACTTCACATGGGCAATAACTTCACCTCGAGTGGGCAATAATTTCACTTTTTTTTGTGAACTTATTGCCCACCTTAGGTGAGCAATAACTTCACTTCTTTGTGGGAAATAATTTCTCTTAACATCTTATGATAATTCAAGAACCGTACCCCGCACCTACGCCAAATCAAACAGTGACCCCAAGTAGGGGGATTGCAGGGGGGCAGCATGGCCCACCAAAGGCGTTGCACTGTTTATGGAATCTACTTGGGACTTCGCAACTAATCAAATAAACAGTGCAATGCATATGGGAAGGGGGGCATGCTGCCCCCCTGCAACCCCCCTGCTTGGGGTCACTGTTTGATTTGGAGTGGGTGCAAGGGTCTTTAGTTATAATAATAGACAAATTCTCAAATTATAGGTGGGAAATAAGTTCACAAAATTTACGGTGGAGTTATTGCTCACCTATATTGCCCACTCGAGGTGAAGTTATTGCCCATGTGAAGTTATTGCCCGTGAAGTTATTTCCCTGCACCGTGTAATATCGTTAAAAAAAGCTCTGAGTTCTTCTTCTCTAACGTCGAAGCTATGATCTTTATTAGAGCGATGGGGTTCGCTGTGGTTTATTTTTTATTAACTTTTTTAATGGTTTAAAAAAATAGTTGAATTTAAATGAGCTATACGTTCGACGAAGCATTATGCAATATCGTATCAAAAAGTCATTCATGACTACCGGGGGTGCAGACGTAGTAATTTCCCCAATAATCGTTCGAATCGATTGCCCAAATTTAGGGGCATTCACGACCGCATCGAGGCAAGCCATTTTGACAGTTCGATCTACTTATTTTACCATCGGCGTCCGGAATTTATGACTCGCCGAGAATCCATCCGAGAATACCGTTCTGAGTTACCAAACACAGGCGGTGAATTTAGCGGAGGGAAGTCGTTGGACAGTTGAATCGGCCGTGTGTGTGGGCTTCTTATATTTTTGGACTTGGAGACTTTTTGCATATCAAAGCAGATATTGCTTCATGCGTCTGATTTTGACAGTACATATACTACAGTACTAGGTCAAGCCAGATACCCAGATATCTAACTACGCTTCTTACCACCAGGCTGCCTGTTTTGTCCCATAAAGACAACCTCCATCCAGTTTTTTTTTTTTGGTATACCTAGTGGCCTCGTCCAATGAAGTTCGGAATAAGATTGTGTCCGTCTTCTGAAATTTTATTTTATATAACATCCCTTAATTTGTTCAAACTCACGCTGTAGCAGAATTTGGATGATCTCAATTAAAGGACCTGTGATCTATATGCCACCAAATCGTTGGCATGCGTTACAGAGTATCTGACTGAACATAACACATCCGTGCAATCACTCACAGGATGGGAGTGTTTACCGCTCCTTCTTTTAATGTCAAAGACTGTGCTCGAAATCACGTTGGCACATTTGATAACGAACTTATTTCCCATAAAAATTCTAAAAAACACATATAAGGCAAGGGTTTTTTCATCCCACGCCCCGTAAACATAGAGAACAGTCCCTATAGCTATGCGGTACGTCTAAAGCATTCACATATTCAACCAGATAAGCATCCGTGCATTGGTTTTTGTATTTATATGAATGTCACAACCGGTTTCGACGCAGAATAGTGTCATGCTCTGTCCTGAAACCCTCTCTCTTTTACCACCTTTCTCAAAGACCTTTTTTTTTTTTTTTAATTTATTTATTATTTCTCAATAGTTCAAATAAGATAAGACAATACTATACAAATTCAGTTTAGATGAGAAACATGTGAGACATTTTATATTTTATAATAAAATAGTGTTAAATGCCTTTTTTAAATTATGAAAAGAAATATTATGTACTTAAGCAAATTGTGGGTGGGGTGACCCTTAAAAACTAAAATATGAAATTAAAAAAAAAAATAATAAATATAAGAAAAAAAAAGATATATCAAATTAGAAAAGAAAAAAAGTTTAAGGACGGAAGCAAAATTATGTATATGATAGATATTACTATTTAGCAAACAGAAAACAAAATATTGTAAGTTATTTCAAAAGAGAAAGAGAAAGACAAGTACAAAAAAAAACATGTGTTTATACGGAAAAAAATAAATTAAAAATAAATAATTTGCAAGTATGTATATAATAAGTTATAGTTTGGAGTTTGAGAAATTTAGTACGCGAAGTAAAAAAAAAAAAAAAAAAAAATTAATCCCGGCAGAGAATTTCGACTTCACTAAACTCTAAGCTCATTAACCAAGTTTTTAGTTTTTTCCAAAAAGTAACATCTGAACTGATAGTTCTTAGCGAAGGTGGAAGTCTGTTAAATAAACGAGATGAAGAAACAGTGAAAAAATTTCTAAACGCTGTGGTGCGAAAAGGCGGTACAGGTACTACATTTAAAAGGTTGCCTCGAAGATTATAATTGTCTAGAACTCTAAAGTTAAGATTACCAGATTTAACATAAAACGCTTTGAGTACTTTAAAACAGTAAAGGTGACGGATTGGAAGAATGTTCAAATTTTTGAATAGCGGAAAACTGTGATGCAGGCGATCTTTATGGCACATTTTTCTCACGGTGTATTTTTGGAGAGTTAATAATGGCTGAATTTTATTGAAGTGAGTACCTCCCCAGCAGCTTATGCCATATTGCAGTTTTGAATGGAAAACTCCATAATATATAGATTGTAACAGCTTTAAAGAACAAACACTTCTCAAATAGAAAAAATTTCTCAGCGTAAGACGAAAATAATTTCTTAAAGCCTCTGTATGGCTTGCGAAAGATAAACTAGAGTCAATGATTAACCCCAAGTACTTGAATTCATCAACTTTTTCAATTAAAAAGCAATTGACACTGCAATTATGGCTTCCAGAAAAAGTTTCCAAGGTGTAACATCCACATGTGGTAAGAATGAATTTTTGACATTCTGGCGCGTGAAAGAAGATATCTACAGCCGGAGAATTTCTCTTGATTAAACTAAAAAACATATTTTTTGTCTTTGAGCTTATTACAAGTTTATGCTCAGCAAACCATACTCTTAATAAATAAAGGTCCCAATTTATTTGCGAAACAAGTTCTAAAAGGCTTACTGAGCTTGCTAATATTCGAAAGCAAACTAATCAAGCGTAGATTGGCAACGTTTTTCCTATAGTTATCCCTTTACGGATTAGGGTGTTATGTAATAATGTGCATTATTCAACGCATTGTGAAAAATATCTACAGCCTTGAGGAGTAGGTGTCTCAATACACCCTCCCCGAAATTTGTTTCTTTTGTGACACAGAAGATCATCTTTCGACACGAAGTAAGGTGTATCTTGTCCATTGGCAACAACTGCGTAAGCGTGGTTTTCATCATTGAATACGGTTAACCCGTAATTCTCAGAACGCAAGTCTCAAGCGCGATGCGTAGATAGAAGCGATTCACCAGAGCCCTATCCTCAATATCGTGGTTACGGCGGATACCGCTTAGAAACAAAGCTCAGCAAATCTCCTTTCTTCTATGCATCCTCGAACACAAAAAACTCGTTTGATGGCACACTTTCTGGACTTATTCCAGCAGCTGTTGGTCGTTTCTCTTTTGACACAAGGAATATCACTGCGATCCACCCTCCTGAACAACTTAGTTATCTGTGGAAACATTAGAACCCTAGCCATTCTCGTATGCACCTATTTAATGTTTTGAAGACTGTTTGGCATACCAAAGTGCGGGAGTCAGTTAAGCAAATTAGTTAAAGCAAACCTCAAACTATTGTAGTCAGCCAACATTTTGCTTGCACACAATACAGTATACTCCGTCGTTATAGCGCAGAAGAAACAAATATTTGCTCATCGTTGTCGTTTCGCGTATGCTGTACTGAACAGGTTTGTCATTACCCTGTGCACGAGGTGGGCAATGAAGTCTTCAAACAAAAAAATCGATAGTGGTTAAATGGGGAATAGGGATGATTGTACAGATTTCCATTTACATAATAAGTGTACGAAGATATCCTTAAGATACACATCCTGCATATCTTAAGGAGGTATACAAATAATGTCATTAATCGTATTCGTATAAATATTTCATTTAAAAATGTGGCCAAACACACATTGCGGTAGCCCTCTTCCTCCTGACCTGGCACTGTAATGGAGGTGATTTTCATTGTATACATCGTTATTATTCTCCTAAGAACGGCATACTGAATGCTACATTCGAAATAATGTTGATAGTTGGGACGACTCTATTCCCTTTGAGAAAAATAAAAAAAAAACCGAAGGAAATTATTCCAGCAAGGCGACTGCAAAATACGGAGAGTATTTTGATTCCTAAGATTACCATAATGGAATACATAAAGGATGAAAGTCATGCGGAAGTAACCAAGCTATTTTTGAATGGGTAAAGTTTCTTATGCCACAAAATTTAACCGAAGAAAATTTCGCATCCTTTTCTGTGAGTTCGTCTTGCCGAGAAAGCTGATTTGTTCATTCCGATTGAAGAATCATTGATTTGCTTAAAGTGTTATTGAACCCTTTTTCTGACTTGTTTTTGGGTTTGCAAAATTGGAAGTAAATGTGGATTGTCAAAGCCGCAAAATCGGCGTTTCAGAAAATAAATGGGAAACACCAAATCAGCGTTAAAGGGATAAAAGAAACGCAGTAACCGTTGGTAACAATTTTCCAAACAAAAAAATTATTCTAGGTAATCATAAATAAATTGGTCTAGTGGGTTGAATATGCTTGACTTTACGGATATCCTGCAGAGTCCTTTTACCCAAAAATATGTTTTTCACGAATTTACTCCGAAGTTGAAAACTGATTGGGTCCGAGATGTAGCGGAGGCTTTTCAATACTGCCACTTAATGCATGCTCCCATTTCGTCGAAATGCGCTTACTTTATTCTGTCAAAGGCGCGATAAATAGCATAAAAAATATCTCATGGTTTCTACCAAGCATCTAAACAAGCAATTAAACAGTATCCACCACCACTGGAAAAATTAGGGAAAACACTCAATAAGTAATGAATGTAATGTTAAAAAAAGATTTTTGAAATGATGCCCTGATTTTTTAAATCACGCTACAAAGGTTACATTGCAAATATGACAACCCCAAATTTATGCTGAAGGAGAAGTAAATTAACCGAAATTTATTTCTTGCTTATTGTCGTCGTTATCTATTTTTCAACACGAAATTATGTGCTTTACTATCATAGCCATTCATCAGTCGGTTTTTATGTGGATCTACCTATACCTACATATTTTATGAAAAAAAAAACATCTCTCTAGTTTAATTTCTCTCATAAAGTAGGTATATAAATATGAAAAAATTCGATAGGACGGGAAAGTAATGGCTATAATCTAAATATAACCATAAAAAAGTATTTTCAGGAATTTACCCAAACAGCATTTCAGTTTTATTTTTCTACTCATGAATGGCAGCAAGGACACCCATAAAACTTAACCAAATTTGACTGGTAAGCTCCTTCTGAAATTAAAAAAATGCAAATTCCTATCAGCTGGCAATGAAATTAGTGCGGCAGAAAAGTGGAATTTTTTTGTTGTTGGTTTTTTTCCAGTATTTTATATTAAATTTTATATTAAGTCCATGAGAAGCACATTCTGAATTTAAAAGCAGACACCGATTCCATTTCAACACTTTTTTGTATCCTCATTCCAATCCATTTCTGTTTCACCATAGCACAGATTGGCAAAGAAATATAATTTAATAACGCAGAAACAATATTCGATGGAGTGAAGCGAAGTGAATGGTTTATCAGAGGCACTAAACAAAACACCGATAGAATGCACGGATTTGAAAAAATCTCACCAGTAACTTGCTCGCACCCAAAACATCGCCTCAGCGCCAAACAACCTTGGATACTTTCAGCTTGTACTGGTTTTTTAGCAGAAAAAAAATTGCACTCTCGAGCATTTTAGTTCCAGTTCGACGCCTACGAGGTTTCGCAACACCAATGGCATTAAATCACTTCTTCGTCATCGAGTTCTTAAAACATCATATATCAAGCTCCCCCGAAACCACGGATTGACGTTCGTGTTGAATGGATTTCCTTTTATAGTTCATTTGCTGCGACCTCCTGCATGGTTATGGTATATGCGACGGATTGGCTTCCTGTCCCAGAAGACTGCTGATAGATAATCTCCATTGACGTATTTATAAAATTGCGATTTGTTGAGTAAGGGTTGATGTTTTGCACGTTTAGCACGTTTTGCTTCCAGGTTCGTCGAATCGAAATGTATGGCTCTACGAGACTGTTCTCGTTTCAAATCGGAATGCGAGTTTCCCTTGAGTATATGGAGAGGTATTTTATTTTTATGTTTCACAGGACATGAATATTGCTTTCCCTTTCTTAGTTTGAGATCTTTTAAGGCCTTGAATGGAAGCAATTGCAGAGTTGGATAAATAAAGTGAAACTTTTTACTGCATTGAATTGAGTTTCGAAGAAAGGGTGATTGCTTGGATTTTAAGCTGTCAGCATGCGGTGCAAATGCATGCTTTAAGAAGGTCTATTTGATTTTATTTGTGATAGCACTGACTATGTTTTATCTATGGGGTTTGTGGGTTTGTACAGTAAATTGTCCACGTTATGCGATAATAAAACGAAGAAAGGCTAAGTTCAAAACACATACATAAATATCTGCCTACGAGAAAAACTATACCATTTGTATGTTTCTTATGAGATATTTAATGTGGAAAATTGTGCAAATATGTAAATAAATTTTAATTTTTAGTTTTTTTATTTAACTTTCCATCACCAGGAGACCTACACCGGAACTCAGCACGGTCATATGAATTCTTCAATCTTGCTCTTAACTCCTTGAGGTCCTGCTTCGTCTTGTGTGAACAGACGTGCAGCTGAATATTTTTTATGTAAGTATGAATGTTTTTAAATCTGTCTCTTCGAAACCACGAAGCGAAAATTGCATTTCGAAGTAAAATATAAAAAAAAAATACTATTCTTTGTTGTTTTTCTTTATGCTTTAGGAATTAAGTAATTAAAAAAAAATCGAAGTGCAAAGTTTCTGATGCATAGGTAACGCGAGCACATTTTTCCCCCTCAGAGCGGGACGCTTGTAAATTTTAATAAGAAAAACAAATATATTTTTTTTTTTATAGGTACCGATTTTTAGTTGATTAATATTATTAAAATAAGGAAACAATAATTTTTTCTGTTAAATGCTTACTTACTTACTTAACGGGATCCCGACTCGTGAGGAGTCTCTGCCTGAGACACTGCAGCCTTCCATCCTCTGCGATCCCGGGCACGCTGCTTCCTGTTTTCCAGACCAAGCGCTCTGGCATCCGCGATGGCTTGGTCCTTGAAACGGAGGTTCGGTCTTCAAACCTGTTAAATGCTTACTTTTTAAAAATAAGAAACTAGATATGACAATAATCTCTATCAGTTGGGTGGGCTGGTTTTCTTTATTTTTCAGATGAGCAAATCTGCTTTATAATATCAGGTTTGGTTTTTAAATATGAATGAATGTTTTATGTTACCCTTGGTTATCAGAATAGCTTTCAGTACTGAGACTGCCAATTGAGTTTTTCACTAGTCCATATCTTGTTCATATGAGAAAACACTCTTTCGACTGGGGCAGACATAAAATGTAGTCTACAATAATTCGGAAATTGCCAAGAGAGAGAGAGAGAGAGAGAGAGAGAGAGAGAGAGAGAGAGAGATCTTTAGTTTGGAAGTGTGTAAATACTTCTGGGCCTGGACAGCAGCTGTATTCTCGTTGTTTCAGTCTGCTAGGTACTACTGCTAGGTACTAATAAAAACCCGCTCTATCAAAAAGTCCATCACCTGTTGAACTTCTTCCCAAGAGGAGACTTTTGTTAGTTCGCCCAGTCAAAAATGTTCACTTTCGTGTTATACTGGCACCAGTGGTCCAAGTATTCTTTACTTGTTTTATAAAAATCAGCCACTGCAGTTTTCATGTTTTCCCCATTGACGGCACCAGTTTCTTACGATTTTGCCATTATATTACGGGCGGCGTGGAAAAAAACTTTTTGACTTTAATTGTTTTTGAGTTGATTAATTTCATTAACTCAATTGCAGACTTGTTTCGTCCCTCGATATTTAACACCGCTTGATGAAAAGCTGCCGACTGTGCATGCACAAAAAATAACCATAATTCAGAGCTGAGATTTTCTAAAAAAAAATTTAAATATATTTTGTCAATACCTACTTTGTTTCAAATAATCCACAATTAGCTATATCTGATGTTTCAACTGGCTCCTCTTGAAAATCTAAAATCTTTACTTGTAATTCTTCGAACGGTAAAACGAACTCATGGCGTTTTTCAATGAAGAAAAGATTTCCTTTTTTTGCTTAGAAGAACAATTTTTTTCAGTATTGCCTATTTCATTGAAAAAAAGAGCAATTCTATATTTGCCCCTAACACTAAAGATGCGATTTAAATTTTTTGAGAGATTTGCCCTTTAATTTACCAACACAAAGAAATAGCCTTGCGTCAAATGTCAAAGTGAGGAAAATGCGGTTTTGATTTATTGTGTAATAATCTCAGTTGACAGGACAGATACTATGTGTGGTTGGTTACCCACCAGGCGCGTCCCCAGGTGGTGGATAGGGGGACCTCGGTACGATACGTTCGTGATCCGAGGTTTTAGAGTCATAGCGGCGTTTTATACACCGTCAAAGCTCTATCGCGAACCAAACCAAAAAACAAGTATGCAGGAACAACTTAATGATTCAAATACTCCAGGTGGTACTCGCATGGGCGAAAATCCACCCGTGGTCTTTTCGACCACGGTCGGGGCACGGATTCTGGAGGCCCCAACCGACATACATATACCCCCCGCCTGTACAGGCGTTGACCTTCGAGTTGCGAAAAGGTTTGCTTCCGAAGATTCCTGCAGCTCTATCTCCGACACGTTCGGTAGACTGGGCTGGAAACATGAAGAAAGTGGCGGAGAGGTTCAACCTGATACGCTTACTCTTCAGACCAATAGACAGACAGCCGATAGGTGTGATGCTGCCGACGAGGCCTGCGAAACCGAACAGGTGAAACGGGCCACAGAGGCGGCGTCCACTGGTCAGCGTCCATCTAAGAGCCAGCGAAAGAGGAAAAGGAGAAAGGCGGCTATCGTGCGGCGCGAAGAAACTGTACCGCCAGTTGAAGGCGCAAGCGCTGAGAACTGCCCTTCCCCGGCGGCGACGGAAAAGAGATGCAGGTCGGCAGAGGTTACCCCAACCGAAACCAGCCAGCTGACTGAAACCAACGCTGCCTCCCCTTCCAATAGCTCGAACAGGAACAAACGGAGGAAGAAGACCTCAAGCACTCCTGTCGGTGGAACTGCGCGCGCACCTTCTGCGTGCCCTTCCACTAGTATGACTGATGTATTTCCAATGATTGGATTTACTCAGATTAACCTTCAACACTCCAAGGCTGCTACTGCACTCATCAGTAAGAAGCTTTCTGTGTTGAATACAAAAGCCCACATAATATCCATACAGGAGCCATGGGTGTGGAAAAATCGCATCTGTGGCCTTGGAGGTGTCCGTGGCACTACGATACTCTGTGACGAGCGGTCCGAGAGACCAAGGGCTTGTCTTTCTGTGTCGAACCTTTTCTCAGCGACAAAGCTTGGACAATTTTGTGGCCAAGATTTGGTTGCTGCAGCCATTAGCTACGAAACGAATGGAAATTGGAAGACCTTCATCGTGGCATCAGCTTATCTCCCCTATGATTCGGTAGTGCCTCCACCACCGAGTTCAATTGCTGAACTCATTGACTATTGCGACACCAGGAAGATGGGCCTAGTTATATGCTGTGATGCCAATGCTCAAAACACTGTTTGGGGCAGCAGCAAATGCAACATGCGAGGAAACCATCTCCTGGATTTCATTCTATCATCTGATCTTACTATCAACAATGTTGGGTCGCAACCAACTTTTGTGACGTCAAGAAGACAGGAAGTGATCGACCTAACTTTATCAAATAGATACTTTAAGGCGGTTACTAACTGGAGGGTCTCTTCGGAGGTGTCCCTCTCAGACCATAGATATATCGAATTCCAAATCGAATGCGAAGCCATAACTTTGCAGGAGAGGAGGAATCCGAGAAAAACCAACTGGATACGCTTCAGGGAGGAATTAGGGAAAACTCTCAAAACTTCAACCAAACTCAGGACGAGACAAAAGGTAGAGGAAGCTGTTCAAGACCTGAATAGTGCCATTACTAGCTGTTTTGAACTGACGTGCCCAGTAAGCAAACCCCCTGGCAGAACACCGGTTCCCTGGTGGAGCTCGGAACTGCAAAGAATTCGTAGAGAAGCTAGAAAGCTTCTAAATAGGTCACTCAAGACTGATTTGGAGACAGACTGGAATCTCTACCGATCGAAGCAGAAGGAATATAAGAGGCTAATTCGGGTATCCAAAAGTGCTTCTTATAAGAATTTCTGCGAAAAGATTGAAAAGCTGGGTGAAACTAGTAGGTTGGTTAAAGTTCTGAAAAAGGGCAAACCAGCCAAACTGGACTCACTTAGAAAACTTGATGGCACCTTCACTGAGACGAAAGCGGAAACTCTTAGTTATCTGCTGGAGTCTCACTTTCCGGGTAACCAGATTACAATTGGTTCACAACCAGCCCCGATTACCGAGACTATGAGTGAGCCAAGACAAACAACTCGGCGTAGCTGGTATATTGCGAAGGCCGTGGTGACGGACGAGGCCATTAAATACGCATTTGCGTCTTTTGACGGCTTCAAGTCGCCTGGTACGGACGGAATATACCCAGCCATGCTGCAACAATGTACAAACCAGCTGCTACCGACTATGAAGAAAATCTTCACCGGTGTCCTAGCACTGGCATACATTCCAACACCCTGGCGTACAGTTAGAGTGGCATTCATACCAAAAATTGGCAGAAGTGACTACTCGCTCGCCAAGAGCTTCAGACCAATCAGTCTGACTTCTTTCTTGCTGAAAAGCTTGGAAAGGCTGGTCGAGCTTCACGTGCGCAAAGATGCTTTGCGATTGCACCCACTATCTCCGATGCAACATGCCTATCAACGCGGAAAATCCTGCGAGACTGCGCTCCAAAATCTAGTTGGTAGAATTGAAGGCGCGCTTGACAGAAAAGAATACGCGATGGGCATTTTCATCGATATTGAGGGTGCTTTTGACAATGCGACTTTTGATAGCATGTGCAGCTCCGCCAGACAACACGGAGTAGACGAACCATTGGTGTTGTGGATTAAAGCAATGCTAATGAATAGAACGTTGGTTGCGGATGCGGATTGTGGCCGCTATGTTATGGCGGGGGTAAACAGAGGCTGCCCGCAAGGCGGCGTCATGTCTCCACTGCTGTGGTGTATGCTGGTCGACTCTCTGTTGAACGCACTCAACAGTTCTAATATTTACGCTCAGGCGTACGCGGATGATGTTGCCGTGCTTTCTGTTGGATCATGCCTAGCGACTGTATGCGCCAAGGCGCAGGCGGCCCTTGACGTGATCGACGAATGGTGCACTAGGAATGGGCTCTCGGTCAATCCTCTTAAAACTGAGGTTGTTCTCTTTACGAGAAGGAGGAAGCTGGTCGGGTTGACTCAGCCAGTGCTAAAAGGCGTCACAATCCAACTCTCCAATGAAGCAAAGTATCTGGGAGTCATCCTGGATAGCAAACTTCTTTGGTCCAAACATGTTGAGCTGAAGACTGCCAAGGCGCTGTCTATTTTCTGGCAGTGCAAAGGCATTTTCGGCAAGACATGGGGCTTATCACCGAAAAGAGTCCTATGGATTTATACGGCTATGATAAGACCATTTATAGCATACGCATCGGTTGTTTGGTGGAATAAGCTTTCACGTAAATACGTCACTGCTGCTTTTGCCAAACTCCAAAGGCAGGTATGTCTCGGCTGCACGGGGGCCTTCCCCAGCACGCCTGGCTCCGGCCTAGATGCACTATTGAACCTTCCGCCCCTTGATGTTTACATCATGGGCTGTACAATCAAGGCTATCTCACGTCTTACAAGAGGTGGCTTTTGGTATAACTCGCACTGGAGTTTTGATGAACTTGCGCAACGGTTGTCCTTCGACTCCTGTCTTATGGATATGCCGTCTGATGCGATGACACCGGAACTTCGGCTAAAGCGCAAATACGAGGTCGACTTTCCTCGCGTCCAGGACTGGCTCTGGCCGGACTCTGAACCTGGAAGGGAATGCAGTCGAATCTTTACGGATGGCTCCAAAACCGATCAAGGATCTGGTGCTGGTGTCTTCGTGGAGAGCGATAGCGTTAGACTTTTCTTTCCGTTAGGCAAACATGCGTCAGTCTTCCAAACAGAGACTTATGCTATCCTAATGGCCATGGACTATGTTACGAGGAACAGGTGGAGGGGGCGAAGTATCTGCGTCTGTAGCGACAGTCAGGCTGCGCTTAAGGCCTTACTCAAACCCTTAACTACCTCCAAAATAGTACGTGAATGCAAGATATCTCTGAATTCGGTCGGAAGGCTGAATTCACTTAAACTTGTCTGGGTCCCGGGTCATAACGGGATCACGGGAAATGAGATCTCCGATGAACTTGCTAGACAACGCTCAGAGGGGGACCTCTCAGGACCTGAACCAGCGATCTGTCTGCCTGCGTCCTCGGTCAGGGCTTCCATTGACGGTTGGGTTTCCTATGAACACAATCGCCGTTGGCATGACTCTCCAGGGTGCAGACAGACTAAGCAAATGCTCCCCGACGTCTGTGGGAAATCCGCGGCATTCTTGTTGTCTCTCAACAGAAAAGACTGCAGACAGACTACTGGCGTTCTTACGGGACACTACGCTTTTGCCAAACACCTTAAGGTGCTAGGCCTAAGCGACACCACCAACTGCGAAGCCTGTGGAGAAAGCGACGACACTGCGGAACATTTCGTCTGTGATTGTCCTGCTTTTGCTCGTATCAGGTGGCAGGTATTTGGTGCGGATATGGTGAGTGCTGTAAACCTAAGCTCCTTATCATTGAAGCGCCTTCTCGTTTTTCTTAGAAAAACGAGTAAATTCCCACAGTAAAATGTGGTGTGTCTGCCTGGCAGTACAATGGACCAGTATTGAGTCTGCGTGCTCCAGTGCAGAAAGTTTCACACATCCCGACAAAAAAAAAAAAAAAAAAAAAAAAAAAAAAAAAAAAAAAAAAAAAAAATGTGTGATACGCCACACGCCACAGTACTAGAACAGATAACTGATCAGAACCAAAACATGTTCCATTGAAAAATGCTATAGACAGGGAATAAAATTGTAGATCCATGGACCACCCATCAAAGTGGTCTTTAATTCATGTTTTGCCATAGGCACCAACACATTCACAAAAATAGCCCCAGACCTCGTACGAGCACATCTAAATTTTTGATCCAAACATTCTGCATTAAACTAGATGCACAATCATTTGAGCGAAGTATGATTGAATTAACATGGTACTTATTCCTAATTAACAGTCCATATGTGGACGTTCTAAACTTAACTATAACCTTATAATTATTACCTTTGGACTATTTCACTAAAGACTATTTTACGAACTAATGTTATATTAATATTCATCAATAAAAGTTTTTAAAACTCGGCATCATTATCTAAATTTTAAATTATTAATTTATGTTTTATATAAAACAAATTATCAACTACCTATTCTACTTACTTAAACTACTTAACGTATTTTAACTGTAATTAGTATTCCGAGCATTCGAGTGGTCAAACTTCGAATTGCTTTCCGAGCGCCTGGCAGTCGTCAACGTGCACGCGCGCCGCTGTGAGCCGACTGAATCTTACAGAGTCAGCCACCTCCTGGAAGCACATGTTGGCGAGCCCGCTTTCTCTCAGAAACGCCCTCGCTAACTTAATATAACTTATAAACTAAGGGAATATTATCTAGAGTAACGCACCGTCCTTGGGGGGCATGTAGAGGTAGACCCCTCCCACCTCAACAATTAAGGACCTTTTTTGGTCAAATAACATTGAACACAGATATACTCCGCGGTTTTCTTGTTAAAATATCCTAATGACAACTACAAGCGACATTCTTAAATCGGCCATCGGTTATCACAGTACAAATCGATATTTTTTTTCCCACCTTCAACTGATGTACAACAAACTACACAACCTTAATTATTAAAAACTTATCGAAGACTACTTCCACACAGTTTCCCCGTGCTTCATAAGGACATAATAATCTCCAAAATTAAACAGAATTAAAACCTGAAAATGTATAACGAAATGAAAGAATTGCTCCTGTTAATCTTTAAGGTAATTATTGGTAGCTAGAGCTACCCTCTGCTGGCAACTAATTTTTCACAACTAAACACTTTTAGTTACACTTCGCAACTAATCACTAATTTAGTTCCAAAATTGGTTGCAACTACAACTGTACATTTATGATTTAGTCATGTACGTTCAAAGAAAATACAGCTAATTTAGTTGTAGCTTTTTAGTTATTAGTTAAACTAACTTTTGTGCAACTCTGTGGTCAAAGCCAGATACCCAGATATCTAACTTCGCTTCTCACCGTCAATGGCTGCTCATTTTGTCCAATAACGGCCATTTTCTTTCAGTTTTTTCTGTTATACCCAGAGACCCCAGCCAATGTTGTCCTGAACAAGATTTGTTCCGTTTCCTGAAAGTTGGTTTTAATCGCAAAATCTTTAATTTGATCGAAGTCACGATGTAAAAGAATGTTAGTGACCTCCATTTTAGGACCTGATCTGTGTAATAATTACACTATATGCACCCAATGACATATAGTGCGTACCAAAACAGTTGGCCATTCTACTGCGCAGGTCTCTTAAAATGTGTTTTACAATCTCTTAAATTGCAAAAACAAGCATAAAGAGACGAAAATGGGCGGAGCCATAATAAAAAACGACGTATACCCTGCCTTGTGTTCAAGATCGCTGTCGCGATCTCACTGAGGGTGGTTTCTTCATTTTCCTTCTTTTATACTGAAATTAGGAGCGGAGGAAAAATATAGACCATTATATGTCAACTTTACTTGGAGGCAAATATATTGTTTCGTTTTTTGTCTTGTCGGTTCTTTGTAGGAGTATGATGTGATCACGGTCGGATAGATTAAGCAAAACATTGCACATGAATTGATTGTGTGACTGTGTCTGTATGAAGGTGTACGGTTTTAGATTTAAACCCTATTTGCTCATTATGCTTTCGTTGATCATTATTAATTGTGTCGTGCATATTGATCATGTAGGTACTGATATTGGCACGCAAAGTAAAGTAAATTGCAGTGTCACACCAAATTTTTTTTGTTTATATCATTGAATTTGGGCGAGGTAGGTAAATTTAATAAAAAATTTACAATTTGGGAATTTTTTGGAAACGTAAACGATTTTATGCCCAATAACAATAGGCACGATTTTCTGTCACAAAAAAGAGGATGGGGTATTAAACGGGTCGTTAAAGACAAAATGGTGAACGTTCTTGATTCTTCAATAATTTTTTTTAAGAAATGCAGTTTTTAAAACTTATTGAACTACCCACCACTTTTAAATTTGTAACCTTGATTAAAAGTGTAAATTATAGCGAGATAAAATTGACGATGAATTGCAAATATAAAACAGATTTACAGCGAGCAGCAAAACAAAACACCAGTATACCAAATGGGTGGTTCGGTTTGGTTTGAATTAAGAAGTAAAAACACACACGTTTTAGTACTAAGATAAAAATATTTATTGATTTTGCTACCTATATATGAAATAGTTAATATTAATGTATATTAAATTGAATTCGAAGAACTGTCAGTTTCATAATCGGTTGAAGAATCATCTCCTGGATTGATAATTATTGCATCCGACATTGTGTCCCACATCTGCTCGTGTGAAAAGTATTCCTCCTCTGTCCTTATAATTTTTTCACAAACTTTGCGCCAATCTTCAACTGTTATTTTTGAAAATTCTTCTTCAGCTAGTTTCTGAACATCCGATAATCTAAACGTTGTATTTCGGCTTCCGACTCTTCCCTTGACTGTTGCCCAGATCTTTTCAATAGGGTTGAGATCTGGATGATAGGGTGGCAATCGTAGTACTTCGTGTCCCGCGCCGTGAATCATATCGTCAATCTTATGCTTGGGGTGGTCTTTATAAGGTCATAAAGTTCGACTTTGAGCATTTTTGAAGAAAGCGGTATATTGTTGACGGAAAGCCATTCTAACATCTCCGATTTAACGGAAGCAGAAGTGATTTGCTTGTGTTCCCATTTGTTGTGATATGATGCGTTGTCCATTACAATAACCGATGGTTCCTCTAGGTTATTTAAAACTTGATCCTTCATCCATTTGGAGAAATTTTCAAAATTCATCTCATCGTGATAATCTCCTGTTTTCGACCCAGATTTAAATAAAAGCAAGGCATTATTCACGAAGCCCTTCGCTCCACCTGCATGCGCCATTATCAGCCTTTGGCCTTTTGAAATTGGCGCCTTTAAACCTTGACTGGTGCCGTCAGTCCATGCCCTTGGCCTTGTGTGAGAGCTGTGAATATAGCTCTCGTCCAAATAAATAATCTCATATCCTTCTGACCTGTACTCCCGCACCTTCCTCAGATATTTCACTCGTAAAAGTTTGATTTCATTTCTTTCGCAAAGAAATTTACGGTTGTTCTCCGTTTTCCTATAAGAAAATCCATTTCTTTTTAAAATCCTATGTAGCGACATATTGCTTAGGTTCAGCTCCAAATCTTCCTGCACCCGTTGTCTTAACATTTTTAATGTTATCATCATTTTTTCTTCAATGTGGAAGTTGTATATAATTCGCCGAACAGCTGTGATACCAAATTCGTCCAATCCAGTTTTCCATTTTGTATGTGGTACTCTTTTAGTTGGAGATTCAATAGCGCCTTTCTTCTCATATTCTTTAATTATCCTTCTTATTGTTCGGGCCGAAATTCCCGCAAACTCCTCTGTCTGTGAATTTGCGTATGTGATGGGATTATCTATACATAAATTCCTAGCTTCTTCAATTTTTTTGTAATATATCCTAACAACGATCTTACGTCCTAGACTTCCTATTGGTTTTCCTTTTCTTGAAAGATCCATGACAATTTATTTTATTTTAATAAACTTATGTCCTAGCAATGCTTTTGTTTTCGTGAAAGTGAATTCCAAATAGGAAATCCATAATATATATGCGTTATCTTAAAATAAAAAACTCTAAAAACCGAGCAACAAATTTATTCCTTGCCCCTACAGGTAACCAAATGCAAACACTAATCATGTCGTAAAACTTTTACACTTAAGTCAAACAGGTATCATCAAACATCATAAAATTAATGCTAACCAAGCACACCACCCATACAGGTACCTAGCGCTAAACCACGAAATGTTCAACCATAAAAAGGGTTGGGAACCCTTTCAAATACAATCGGACTTCTAGGTAGAAATGTATAAAAGTCGACCTCATAATAAAAAATTAAGTTTATTTAGATATTCAACAGCATTTCAGTTCTAAGCACTGTAAAGTTGGGTTACGCATTGTAAATTACAGGCAAAAACGCTTAGTGATTAAATCTCTTTCGCGTCATTTTTGTTCTCTTAAATCCTCTCTCTGCGCAATCGACCGTTGGCCAACTGTTTTGGTACGGACTATACCAATACTATACCTTCTACCAATGCGCAGCCCTGCCAACCGCCTATTAAACGCTCTCAGTACGATTTGTGCAATTAACACTTAGTTCCCACACAACCGACTTCAGCCAATATGATTTGTGACTCACTCTCATTTCAGTTTAGCTCACCCCTCACACCCATAAAATACCGAAGTGATGACCTCATAAAAATGTCACTCTATCGGTGGGTAAGAGTACGATTCGTTTCTCGCTTATATCTTGCCTCAGCAGAGAAATACAAATGCGATATAAATCGTAAACAAACTGAAATGAAGAACGAATTCATAACATAAACAAACTGAGTCGCTGGATTGCGTACTATGCTGATAATGCACTTTGACTTTGACCGATATATTGAGTTCGATAAACGGAAATGGGTACTATGCTGGAAAAATGCACTTGTACCCGATGCGTTGCCCAATATAATATTGATCTACATCAAAATAGCTGATATTATCGTGGGAATTGCGTAAGAAAAATGCATGGTGGAAGGGATACTAAGCATGTAAATTTCGGGTATAAAAGGGGTAGAATCGAAAGGATGAGTTACAGAGTAGCAAATATAACAGACAGAATAAGTCAATAATTACAATATCTATTTGGTTGCAGCCTAGCGTAGACAGCGGGCCAAAAGATATTAATTAATATAAAATATTTACAAACAGAATAATAATAAATACACTATTGGTCGCAGCCCAGCTTAGACAGCGGGCCAATAGCTAACCTAAAGCAAAAATCTTTAATTCAACTACTCCGTCCGGTTTTACACTCTTCCCTTGGAAACAAGGAAGCACGGGGTAAAATCGTAATACAACATCTGTATCGTAATACAACATCGTCGGCATACGCTATTGCATGTCTATTGAACCTACCGGATCACTCGTGTAATTGTTAAACAAGATCGGAGAATTCACCGCTGCAGCTGTAAACCGTTTTTATTATTAAACATAGGGACGGGCTACAGTCCGCTTGGGCGAACTGTTGATACCCTATTCTTATTCCTATCCCTCATAAGTGGGCGTGACAAAAGTCTAAGTATGGTTGAATTGTTAAGAACGCTCTACATATTTTGTTATATAACATTTAAAGGATTTTATCAAAAAAAACGCTCCCTAGCTCAAACTTGGGTGTTTCAATAAAATTGTTTTATTTAATTGTGGGCGTGTCAGTAGGCGGATTTAAAAAAAATTAACACATGAGCATAAAGGGCCCCCTAGAGAGTATATATTATAAATTTCAGCTCCCTAGCTCACTTTGAATTTTCAAAAAAAAAAAAAAAAATAATAATTGTGGGTGTGCCAGTGGGCGGATTTTGAAAATATTTACACATGAGCATAAAGGGCCCATAGAGAGTACATATTATAAATTTCAAATTTTGGATTTTCAAAAAAAATTGTTTTATTTATTTGTGGGCGTGCCAGTGGGCGGATTTCAAAAATTCGTAAACTTGATTATTTCGGGACCCTAGAGAGTATATGGTTAAAATTTCAGCTCTGTAGGTCCAGTTTAAAGGCCTAATTTTTGCCGACGGACGGACGGACCTGATCATAAATATAGTAACTTTTAGGGGTCTACGGGCAATATTAAGGTATTTTACAAACTATGCGTCAAAATTAATATACCCCTAGAATAGGGTATAAAAAGAATCTTCTCGAAGTCACGTTGCCACATTTGACAACAGCCCCCGCCTGGACAACTTGCAAAAAAGTCTCCTTACCATACGGTGTCGAAAGCCTTCTCAAAAGCAAGCAGACAAGCACCCCTGCATTGGTTCTTGCATTTGCTCCACTGAATGTCGGAAACCAATTTCGAAGCAGCATGAATAGTGTCATGAACCGCGCTGAAGCCAAACTGGTTGTCCGGAATTACGTTATTGCCCTCGATCCACTTCAACAGGGCTCTATTGACAAGTTTTTCAAAAACCTTGCTAATCGACCGGAGTTGGCAGGGGTCGCCCTATCTTTACTATTTTTCGGGATAGGGTGTACCACAGCTACCTGCCTGTGCGCCGGGTAATGGGCATTATTTAGCGCATTGTTAAACAGCATGGTGAAAATATCTACAGTCTCAATATGAATATTGAGGCACCATCCACCTCCGCCAACTTTTTATTGTTTAGAGACTCGAAGATGCACAGAAGATCACGTTCGACACGAATAAGTGCAATGCACTTCGGCCATTGGCGACACCTGCAGTAGCATGGATTTCATCATTGACTACGGAGAATCCGTTATTCTCAAAATCCCAATTTTCAAATTCGGAGCGCAGATAGAAGTGGCTCATTACAGCCCTATTCTCAATGTCGTGGTTTCGGCGAATGGAATTGTTTACCGTATACAGGGTCTCGAAACAAGCGTCCAGCAAATCCGCTTTCTCTTGTGGGTCCCCGACCACGAAAAAAAGCGTGCCTCTTTTGAAGCGACACTTTCCGAAGTTATTCCAGCAGTCAATAGTGTTTGTCCGTTCTCTGTTGTCTGGGAGATCTGGACACAAGGGATATCATTGTTAACCTTCCTGCTGAAGAACTTATTTATCTTTAGACAGCGGGACACAGCTCGAAAGCGTGGTCACCTTACGCATAGGTCATCTGAACGAACGGCTTTAAATATGCCGTCATAGACTCGACGAACCATGTTCTTTAAGCACAAAAAATAAGCATCTTCTTCCATGGTTAAGCAGATATTACGCAGGAGAGGTGCCAACACAGGTTCTATGTAACAGATCTATCCATATTCAGGTACTGGAGCATATCGAACCCATCGGCTGTTTTCAACAAATAACAAATAGACTTTGATGGCGATTAAAAACAGCGAAATCGTTTGTTCTTGACGTTAAGACGAAGTAAATGCGGTAATGTCAACAAATAAACAAAAATAATATGTCACTGCTAATAACAACAACTTTGAATTAGTGAGATACTTCATCTATCTCTTAGGCAACTGGAAAACCGTTGCTTCCTTAGTTTGCTTTAAAAAAAACTACTGACTCGAAGAAGAAAAAAAAAATGGTCAGCTGAACCTTTATCGAGCCAGCCAAAACATGTTATATCAAGCGAATGCTTCATATAAGATAACCTTCGATTTCCAGCCCGCAGGTTTGGAGAAGACCGACTCTTTTAAAGATCAACCCATCGTGGATGCCAGAGCGGTTGCTCTATCCCGCTAGACGCAACTTGCCCAGTATCCTTAGTCCATAGTTAGTAAGGTTACATTAATTTTGTGATTTGCGATAGTTGATAATCAAAATCGTATTATCTGCTGTCCGTCATCACTGTTATAGTCCTTTTTCCCGATTGTTTAGTTGTCAATTTCATCTAAATTCATGTTAATTTTATTACAGGAACTATAAAGCGGCGGCGAGAAGATTGAAAAATAATTTTCAAATTAATGGTAAGAATTTTTATTTGAAAAAAAAGAGTTTAATAAGAATGCTTTCCAAAATGTTTAACCGTTTTATATCGAATACCGTGCACTCTATACTGGTTTTGTGAATACGATTTCGCTCTCACAGAACCTGCCAAAGCCAACAAAAAAATATATTACCATTGGAGTCATAAACAGTTACATCCAAAACAATTCTTACAGTCTATTACAGTCAACTCCGCTTATCTGATTTTCTTACAATTTTCATTCAAAGTACTCATCTTAACTGAAACCCGCCTAACTCGAAAAACCGCTAAACTAAAAGGATTCGTACTTCAGAAATTATTAATTTATACTTAAACAGGTCCGCATATAACTGAAATAAAATAACAGACATCGCCCATAATTTTATGTACATGATGTTATTGTTTCCTGTTGTAGGGACTCTGGTTAAGTGAACATTTATTTCAGTTAGGTATCTGAAGTTCGCATAATTTTGGCAAACTGCGGTTTCAGTTAAACAGAGTCATGTCATGTCATATTCCAATATCTGGGCGAGCGAGCTCTGCTCGGCACAAAACAACAAGTAACAGTAAAAAAAATGTTATGTGGAGTTAAAACAAAACGGCCCGTTCTTAATAATGTTTGCAAAGGAGAAAAAGGACATCAAATTTAAATACTTTACATCAAATTTGTTATTGATATGGGCGAACACCGAAATGACAGTGCTTGTATGTATGTAATTTCTATGCTCCGCTACCACCCCAAAGAAGAGCCAGGATAAGGCGTTTTATAAAACGGCCACAAGTTTGTATCAACTTCCGTCAAGTTATTATTATCCAATCTATGGACAAATCACTATCTCTAAGTTACATGATGTAACTTGATAATGCCATTTGGTTGCACGGCTTGATACTAAAATGCTGGCACAATCCGTGTATACTATGAAAGCATAACTTGGCAAGAGTACGATAACTCAGGCGACAAGAAAATATAACGGTTTTGTCTAGAACAGTTAGATACAAGCATTTTTACCTAGGGGGGGTGGTCTATCATGCTCCATTTGGCGGGAGGGGCAAAAAAACACTTCAAATGTAAAACAAATATTTAAAAATAACGGTAATACTAAGAATTCAGTATTGCACATTTTTTAAAGTTAAAAGTCGGTTCAATCATACTGTTTTCAAATCAAGTGATTTCCAATAATAGTTTTTGAAAAAAACTAATTTCAAACTCAAAATTTCGGAAAAAAAAAATGAAAAAAACAAGTTCATATTATCTTTATTCTAAATTGTGAGACCACATACTAAATTTTTTTTACTATTTGTTTTCCTGTTATTGTTTTTAATCGAATACTGAAAACTAGATGGTTTTAAGTCTACTAGTTTTCGAGAAAATTGAAAATTACCAAACCTAATTTTTATTAAATTTTTATTTATGGACTTTTTTTTCCTTGACATCAATGAATAAATAATGATATCCTTCTAATAAGTAGAGAACAGAAAGTTAATTGGCGTTACATAGAATGCAAGCATTACGGTACGGAGTATAAACAGTGAGGTTATGTAGGATTTGGGGTAAGTGCGAGGTTGGGTGTTTGCAAAGTTTCTTTTGCATTTAATGAATCTGGATTTAAAGAAACTTTGAGTTTGAAATTATTTTTTTTAAAAACTATTCATGGAAATCACTTGATTTAAAAAAGATGATAGAACCGACTTTTATCTTTAATAAAATGTGCAATACTTAATTGTAAGTATTACCGTTATTTTAATTTTTTTCGCCCTCCAGCCCAAATGGGGCAAGATAGATCCCCCTCCCATTGGAAAAAATGCTTGTAAATAACTCTTTCACATAAATCTGTCGTTAAACTTTGTCGCCTGAGTTATCGTAGTCTCCCCCATAACTTGCCTAAAAACACCTACGTCTTAAATAAATATTGTTTGAGATTTTATTTTTGTTTGTTTGAGATTACAGTGCCCCGTATTCTGAGGAAGGATGCCAAACGGCTTAGACTGGCCAACAGGGATACGTGCAAGTTCTGTGGTGGCCAGCGACCCTTGGAAGACATAGCACATATACTGTGTGAGTGTGAAGGAATATCGCGGAGTCGTAAGAGATTTATAGGAAAATCGTTTTTTAAGGCAATAGAGGGGGCTCTGCAAACTATAGGTAGATTATGGAAAACCCATTTGCAACATAACAGTTCCTTTTCTAAAATGTGCCAGCCCATATCACCAAGCGTGGGTGCAGTGGCTCAGTAGTTACTGTGTTGGAGTTCGACTCATAATAAAAAGTCTCAGGTTCACAATCTGCCGTGGGCCAGTAACACCGTAATTGTTTTATCGACTTTTAGCCTCTAACCAAAGTCTGACAAACATCCGAGAGTATCAACTGTTATAAGGAGCTTCTCAAACGTTTTGAGAAGCGACGTTCTAGGCCTTGTATGTGCCGTTAATGCCTAATATTTATTTCATATCCCCAAGCAATTTTGTCTAAAAAGTTGAATTTTTAATTCAAGGAACACGTTATTTATGTTTGAATGAAATGTTTCGCTAATGAAAATGTACACTGTTTGTCGCAACAAACGAGTTTTCCCAGAGATGAGGAAAATGAGATAAGTTGCAAAAGTTAAACATTATTTAAATACAAAATTTCATTCAAATCGTTAGAGTCGTTTCCGAGTCACCTATTATTTAACATATAACATTCGTACATTTAATTAACCCAACAGCAAATAAGTTTAACCCAAGAGCAAATATATTTAATCTTTTAATAAAAAAAAATTATTGTATTATAAATTATTAATTAAATAATATTATGTTCTTGGAAATTATTTTCTCCATGTCCCTAGCTAGTTGAGCTTGGAATTATTGTTAATTGAAGGAGGTGCCTTCAATTATTTGTTGCACTGAAATGTCTTTTAATAAATTCAAGAAAGAAAAACTATTCAAATACCACGTTATAAATTTCTTTTATTTGGCTAATATGTTGATCAGCGGGGATGAACATCACAAACTTGAATGCCGCAAATTTCTCCACAAGCCAACCTCGTAATCTCGGTACATAGATCTTCCATAATAAATCAGCTGGACTTTTATTCTTGATATACATAAATAGTCATTGACCCTAACTTGCATGATATAAACTATGTTAACATCGTAATTGTCCTAGATTACTACGATCTCAAACAATGCCCCTGCTGCGCTGGCTGTTCTTAGAGCAGTATGGCCATGCGTTGCTATATGTTCTATTCGTTTGTTGTAATTTTAGCTGGCGGTGGTTAGGGCCAGCAGGCTACTCGATGTAATTTTCCTTACGAGCGTTGGTTTGTGTGCGACTGAATCAACCTAATCCTCGATGATTTTCTGCATGCCACCTTTTGACAGTTCTGTGTTGATCGTGGCTTACTACGTGGTGCGTGATTTCATCGGTTGAAAAATAGAAATTTGTTTTGTCGTGAAGTTTGCTTATATGCAAAATTAAGTGCAGAGTTTTTCGTTTGTGAGCTGTTCCTTGGAGCTAATTGTTTGAAGTGTGAAACTCAGTCCGAGTTTACATTGTTCTGCCTTTCAGGAAATAGCTTCATGTACACTCGCATGTTTCCAGCCCCTATCATGTGCGTGAGCCCCTTTGCGTAATTTTCACCCTTAGTGGTTAGCAAAGTGCTTCGATTAGTTTGTTGGGAACCAACACTCCATATGCTGGCTTTGGAATTAGAAGAACTAGCCATTGTCATATCTAAAGCAAGGCCAATGTAAAATTGACGGAAGCTTGGCAGCCGAATGGCACGTGTGTTATCACACAAAAAACAATTGAATTAAAATTAATTTCTGCCTTGTGTCAACTGGTTAACCCTTTTTTCTTCCTTACTCAGTCTAACGAATTGTTGGCTAGTAAATCCTATGGGGATGAACCGTTTGAACTATAGAATATGTTTTGGCGGTTACTTCATTACAATTACTTCCTGCCTGCAGATTAAATGTAATTAGATTTTTTTGTGGTTGAAAATAAAGGTTGTGCTCCCGACCAAATATGTACAACATATCTTTCTGAACCATGTACTATTGTTAACTCACCTCTGCTTAAAACTCAAATCAATAATCCGAATAAGTTCAATAATAAGACGACAACAATTTACTTTAACACTTTATTATCCGTTTAGCTACACTGCTCGACGTCGAATGACTTCACATGTGAGCTGACTGCTCGTGATCGCTTGCAGACCCTTTTTCTGCAGACGACTCTCTTTATAGTTGGGACCCTCTTTGTGGTTGTTGCCTTACAGTCGGCCATCCTTAGAAGAAGACGTCCCCGTTTCCTCGTCGTCATTGTCAAGTTCATCGAGTTCCAGGTAAATGCGACACCAGGGCTTGAGTTTTTCCGACGCAAGAACCGATTCATAATATCGACTTTTCTTTTGTATACCAGGAACATCCTTTATGACATACCTGTCATTTGGAAGAACTTCAGCAACAATGTACTGGCCCCGGTATTTGGCTTCTAGTTTCCTCGATTCCCCCGTGAACGGTGGTTCCGACTCGAATATCTCTGGGCCTGAAATCAAATAAAAGATCGTTCGGGCTTTGCCCGTCGTACTGTTCATCGAACTGTTGAAAGTCCACTGTATGTTCCGTAATGTATTGTCCCAGTCTTTGTTATTTTCGTTATTTAATTACGTGTGACGTTTTTGTGTCTTTTACTGCCCTGACTATGACATACTTAGTAAAGGCGTCTGTAAGTACAATAATGTATTGATTTCTAAACGAACTCTTGATAAACGGGCCTAAATGGTCAATGTGAACTGTATGAAAGGGAATTGGATGAGTTTCGGAGAAATGTAATTCACCTTCCTGTTTTCCACCTGGTCGTTTGTGGTAACAGCACTCTACACATGACTGAATGAATTTTTTTATGTATTGTCGCATTCTTTGGAACCAAAAAATAGATAAAAGTTGTTGCATTGTTTTCTCAACACCGAAATGTCCACGGTCATTATGGAAGATCATTACTACTTGCCATCTTTACGGACCCCTGCCGGTACAACCCAAAGCATTTTGTCACCTACTTTCCTGAATAGTTTTCTGTCTTTAAATTTGTAATCTATATGGAGTTGCTTTGCATTTACATCTTTCGGCTTATTTTGTAATATATTGATAATCTGTAGTAATTTCGGATCCTGGGCTTGTAATGATGTAACCCAGTCTACCTGGTTTATTTTAATTTCAATAATTTCGCTCCGATGGGAATCTACTTCGAGAGCTGGCTCAACAGGTTTTCGACTTAATGCATCCGCATATTGCATCTTAGGCCCCTCGCGGTGAATAATTGTGTAATCGAATTCAGCCAAACTAAGCCACCATCTCGAAATTCGTCTATTTAAGTCCTTACCGGCTTTAAGGATCTCTATGGCTTTACAATCAGTTACAATTATGATATGCTTTCCTAAAATGTACCTAGATACGGAATCGCTCCATGCTTTCGACCACTGCCAAGACTTCGAGTTCATAGCTGGAGTACAATTGTTCTGTGGCTGAAGTATGTCGTCTAAAATATTGTACGACTCTTAATATTTGTTCTTCCTCATGCATTAACATACCGGAAAGTCCAATGGTTGAAGCATCGGTATGAACTTCATGCTTAGCAGCTTGATTATACAGCACTAATATTGGTTCTGAGCATAACAGCTCTTTAAGTCTTTGGAAGGAGTTCTCTTGTTCCACTTTCTTTTCAAACTCCGCATCTTTTCTTAGCAGTGACGTCAGAGGTTCGGCAATGATTGAGTAATTTTGTATAAACCTACGGAAATATCCACTAAGCCCGAGAAATCGTCGTATTTCATGCACATTTTCTGGTCTACGATATTCTGATATGGCTATCGTTTTAGAGCCTGGCTTTACCCCATCTTTCGATATAATATGTCCGAGAACCTCAATGTTTGTATAAAAGAACTTGCATTTTTGTAACTTGAATGTAAGTCCAGCTTTTGTCATAACTTGAAATAAACGGCGTAGCTTAGCTAGCCCTTCTTGGATAGTGCGGCTTCGCACAATAAAGTCATCTAGATAGGCCAAAACCGTCTCATCATTCAGTACTCTTAAAATGTCGTTTATTGTACTTTGAAACACGGCCGGCACATTTTTTAACCCAAATCTCATTTTGATAAACCCGTACTGGCTTGTCGCTGTACAAAAGGCAGTGCATTTTCTTTAAGCTTCTTCGATAGGGACTCGGTAGTATCCCGAAATGAGGTCCAAACTACAAAAGTACGTAAATCCTGACAACTTCCCCAATAATTCTTCTATGCTAGGCATGGAGTGCGGTCGTGTTACAGTAACGTCATTTAGCAAACGGTAATCAACGCATAGTCGATCTTCGTTGTCTTTTTTTTTACTAACAAAAGAGGGGATTAATATTCGGATTTGCTTTCCCGGATAATGTTGTTTTTAAGCAACTCATCAACCAACACCTGAACCCTTTGATTTTCTGTATATGCTAATCGATATGGCTTTCTATATATTATTTTGTTTGCCGTTAGCCTAATTGCGAATTCGGAGATTTTGCTGATCCCCAACTCCGATAAGCTTTTTGCAAAACAATGTCGAAACTCATTTAAACAATGCTCCAGTTCACACGTTAGTCGTTGTGGAATTTGTTGGAAGTAGTGATGGGCATAATCGAATAATTCCAATAATCGAGATATTAGTATTCGAGTGATCTAAATAATCGAATGATCACTCGTGATATAAAATTTCTCTGAAAATGGGTGTAGTATTTCCAAAAAACTTCAACCTCTTTTTGCATAATTTGCAAAGAGCAAAACTATTTCTGTCTGCATCTGCATCTTTTTGAAAAAATTTCCAAACGATTGAAGTTTTTCCACCAGGTTTCATTTTAATTTTCAGTTATACTTAATTTCTATATAAAAAGAAACATAAACGTAACATAGTCTATAAAATAAAAACTACAATAACAGAATTTATAAATTACCAATTTACCATCAAAAATATAAATCCAAACTTGATCAACAAACAACAACACAACACGCAAGTTTCGCAAAAGGAAGCAATACTAATACTAATACGAAGCCAACGAAAATGCAATCAGTTGAGCTGAGCAAACGGCTAATGCACTTAATCGTTATCTTATCGCAAACATGTCTGTGTGAGTGAAGTAGTAATTCATATAAAGTTCTCGAATGTCGATTCCTTTGAAGAGTAGTAACTAATAAAAAATAAATATGGAGTAATGCTATACTGTTTTTTCATTCGAGATCGAGTACGGGGAATAGGTACGAAAAAGGCAGCTGCTTATCATTCGAATTGACAAAATCAAAAACACAGTGCAAGCCATGAGAATGTGAGCTCTTATCTTTTCATACTTAAATAATCTAGGAACAGGTATTCTTCTCACACAAACTCACCGTCACCGTTGTAAGTGTAACTATTTTTTTTCATTCGAGTTATGGGACTTGGGGTAGTTGCGCATCATTATTCATTTCATTCGAATGAAAACACACACACAAGGTTTTTATTTTTATCACATTTGCTTTGCGACGAATGGGTTGACTTGGTATGTGCGTCAGAAAAGTGTGTTCTCTGTGTTTTATTTAGTAGTTGTGTGTGAGACATTTTGCTGTAGTGTCGTCGAGTCTTCTGGTATTCATCCAGGGAGTTAACTAAGAGCCTTATTGCGAAGATCAATCGATAGTTGATAATTGACTATTTTCAATGTGTGCTATTGTGAACGAACAATTCTAAAGGATTTTGTCAATCGCAGTCAATTAAAAAAATGCGATTGACAAAAATACCAAATGAATTGTCCGTTCACAATAGCACACATTGAAAATAGTCAATTATCAATTGTCGATTGATCTTTGCAATAAGGCTATGAGTTAACATTACTTCCCTGACTTAAATCTAGTCAGGCTTTTTTTTTTTTGGACTTGATTTCGAGTCACATCTTTAAAAGCATTGCAATTGGATTCGCTGTGTCGCATCGTAAACGGCGAGGTGGCTTTAGGCAATTAATCGATATATGTCCTCTTTCGGAGCAATTAAAACAAATTCTGTTTTCGGTGAACTGGAAAGACGAACCATATTGCGTTCGCCCAAAATTGGTTCTAGGTTGGTTAACACGAACGTTGAAGTCTTTTGTTCTAACCTGACTACCCCGCTGAGTTCCCATTTCTTGGAACTTGCTCATGCTTTCGAAAACTTTGAGCCTATGCAGAAGCTCGTTTGTCGTTTCAAAGAACGTTACAGCAAGGAAGTTGATGATCGACGGATATATATTTGCAAATTGCAGGGTCTGACTATTTTGCCCTACCACCCAAAGCGCACATTAAAAAAAAGGTTTCCAAGTCCTCATCCGAACGTCTGTAACGTTTGGCTAGCTCGGGGTGGACGTCAGCTTCGTTAATGATACAAGGGAAACTGGTTTGCAGTGCTTTGGAAAATAACGAAAAATCGTGAAAAGCTTCTCTTTGGCCATCATACCAAATGCGAGGGGCACCCTTTAGCTTAGTGGTCATAGCAAACAACACCAGCTTGTCGTCCCACCCATACAGGGATTTTAGCGAAGACACTCGGACAATAAACTGTAACGCCGACAGGCCTGAAAGCTGATTGGCCGGGTCGAACGTTGGCAGGATTTCAACCACATCACGTGGACTACCGTAAGCTTGTGTGTTTTGAGCCACTTCCTGAACTGGGGTCGATTGTTGCAGGAGCGACTTCTGCGGAAGCTGCAGAGACATTGAGGAAAAGGAAACCATCACACACCTCCTGTGTAACTGCCCCGCATAAGATAAATTAAAAAAATAAATATTAGCCATTAACATTAAACCTAGCTTCTCCAACGATTTGCCTGTGCAAATTGGAAGGCACCTACAATCTTAAGCCGAATCCGAACGGCAAATTTGAGAAGCTTCTCATGACGATTGATGGATGTTTGTCCAACGTTCGCAAGAGGTGGGGCAGTGGAAAACACTTTTAGATGTTACTTGGCCCGGCGGGATTCGAGACAGAGACCTTTAAAGAGACACTAACCTCTGCACCACCGAAGATCTAAGCAATCTCAGTGAGACAGATGTAATCTCAAAATCCAATTGGTTGGCTAACTTGGAGGATGGACCCCCTCCTATGCTTGACTGTGACAGGCACCCCTCCCTGCTTCTTTTTCGTGAATCAGTGTAGCCTGTGGTTGGAAATGCAATGTTCACTCCCAGCTGCACTCAATATGCGATGCGCGTAGCATTTAAGGGTTTGCTTGCTTCAGTCACCTCTCATTCACAGTTTTCAACCATTAACTTGACGGTCCGACCGATTCATCCCAAACCCCATTCCATGTTACCTAATAACATGTTCGGGGTTCGATTGTATCAGCCACCAGGCTCGGAATTACCTGCAAGAGAAGCAGTCTGAGGTTCGATTGAAACAGTCAGTTCTAAAGGCTCCCCTTTCCGCTGATTATAAAGCAGTAGCTCTCCCCCCTCCGCTGCGCAGTAAATAAGGATCAGTCTAAGGTTGGATTGTATCCGTCACCTCACCCTGATCGTTACCCATGGTTCCGGAGTCGGGCTGAGCTCGCCTGCACTAGTCACTCTCAACATATTGCAGCCACTATAGCCACACACTGATCTCCCGCCGGAGATTTGAGCGACGAGTTTGGGTTGGATTGGGTTCAAAGAAAAGAGGGCTGATTTGCGGTTAAATTGTAACACTCAGTGCAATCAGACGCCACTCTGAGGGCTAGACAGAAAACATAGGGTTTGATTTATAAAGTCATCCCCGGTTTGTTATCTTCCCGCTGAGCAAACAAAATTGGACCAGAGTTGCGGATCGATTGTAACAGTCACCGCACTCTGCTTTTCCCCCATGGCTGAGGGTGATGTGTGTTTTGACACATGAGTACTATCCTCACAACAACTACCTTACAGTAGGTAATCTCAGGGCTCGCAGTCGAATGCCGGCAATAACTAATGCACTTTGGAGCCCGTCACTTTTCCTTCGAGCAGATAATCACGGACTTTAATAAATATCAAGGGACTTAAGATGCTTCCCTCGGTCACTCCAGCAGGGAATACCACACTTGTCTTTTATCCCTCATATACGTCTATGATCATCTTATCCTTGATTTCTTAGCGCCACCCATAACAGATAGCATTGGTTAGCTATCAAAAACCTTTTCATAATCAACTAACACCGTATGCAAATCCTTTAAGGAATCACTATGTTTTTCCATCACGATCGTAATACTTTGGATTGTATCTATGATTGATTTTCTTGCGACTAACCCGGTCTGGTCATCAGGTAGCCGTATCGTTTTCCGTAATTGGTTTTAATACCCGCTCAACGATCTTCATGATTTGTGACATCAGCTTGATAGAACGGTAATTATCACAGTCTTGCGTATCGCACTTTTGTGCAAATGAAGAGGTTAACTTTCTCTCCACTGTAAAGCCATTCATTGAATATGTTAGGAGATAAGAATCATGAACTATCTGAACCTGATGTCTCTCATAGTTTTTTTACAGAACTAAAAGGGTATATCGTCCGCCCCAATCGCTTTTCTTCTTTTTTTTTTTATTAAGAAGTCCTTCACAATACAGTTGCCATCTGTGTAGCTTTTTTGTTTAACAACAGGACGGCATTTTATCTGTTTTTTTGTGTTTGTGCACTCAAAATAAGTCATGCTATAGAGTCAGTATAGAGTGTTAACATTCACTTCTACAGATTTTGTTTGGCGTTTAACACAAAACTGATGTTTTCAATAAATTTCTTAAAACATATATTCCCAAGCACGTGAAATCTTGTTCAATTTGAGTGAAACTCATGTCAGCTAATATTTATTACACCATAAATACATTTATGTATAGAAAATAGGACAAACAAATTTAGATCTGTGTTTTGAGAACCGTTCCTATAATGGAACAGTAGGAAAATATGACTCTGGAATTACTTCCTTGTCTTTTAAGGTACTAAAATAAAGAAAATTCATATAATTTGAACTTTTTAGTATTTCGCTAAATATATCTTGTCGACTTCTTTCTATCAAAAAATATATCTTCAAATAAAATAAGCATATAGGAAGGACCTGATCTTCAATCAGATCATTCCTCTATACTCTTAACACTTAGCGGTAAAATAATAATAAAAGACCATAGCCTAAAGCTAGTAAATAGACTGACTGATTGGAACTACTTCAGACAGAAGTTGAAAGAAAATATCCAACTATCGCCAGCTATTCAAACAGAAGATCAACTAGAAGAAGCAGTCCAAATATTGATGCTCAGAATACAAAAAGCTGCATGGGCTGCCACTCCCAAAACAACAAAAAAGATCAAACAAAACTCTTATCCTCCGGAAATATGTGAAATTATTACAGAAAAGAGGAAAGCTAGAAAACGCTGGCAACAGACAAGGGCGCCAAGCGACAAGACCACACTGAACAACTTAAATTATAAGCTCAGAAAATCTGTAAGAGAATTCAATAATGAGTCTTTGAAAACTTACCTCACAAGTCTTACAAATGATGCTAGTACCGACTACTCGCTCTGGAAGGCAACGAATAAAATGAACAGGCCAATAGCTAACATTCCGCCAGTAAAAACCAGAGAAGGTAACTGGGCGAAAAGCAATCAAGAGAAAGCAAACACTTTCGCTGAGTATCTTGAAGACGTATTCAAACCTTATGAAGATAAAGGTTATCAAGGACTCGAAATAAGGTGCGAAGAAGATACACCTATTCGGCCGGTAACAACTAAAGAACTTGCCAAAGAAATTAAAGAAAGCATAAATATAAAAAAGGCCCCAGGGTTGGATTTAATTACAGGAGAAATTTTGAAGCAATTTCCACGAAAATGTTTAAAAAAAACTAGCGCAGATTATTAATGCTGCATTTAAATTAAGATATGTGCCAAGCATGTGGAAAGTCGCTGAGGTAATAATGATACCTAAACCAGGCAAACCACCTAACGAAGTTACCTCATATCGCCCAATATCTATTCTACCAATGTTGTCCAAGTAATTCGAAAAAGTGCTGGTAAAACGTCTACAAAAAATAATAGATGAAAAATCGCTAGTCCCAATTCACCAATTTGGATTTAGAAATAAGCACTCTACAATTGATCAGGTGCATAGAATCACAGATAGAATCGAAAAAGCATTTGAAGAGAAAAATGTGTGCTCTACAGTATTTCTTGATATAGCACAAGCTTTCGATAAAGTCTGGCACAAAGGACTGATACACAAACTACAAAAGCAACTGCCGAAGCAGTATGCGACCATCCTGGAGTCTTATATATCAGATAGATTCTTCAGAATTAAACAAGAGGCAGAGTACCTACTCAACATTAAGAGAGATTAAAGCTGATGTACCACAAGGCCGTGTGCTAGGTCCAGTTCTATACCTCCTTTTCACTAGCGATCTTCCTGAAAGTGAAGAAACCACCATAGCTACTTTTGCAGATGACACAGCTGTCCTTGCTGTGGGAGCAACTGTCGAAATAGCAACAAAAAAGCTTCAAACAGCAATAAACAATATTTCAGAATGGACTAAGAAATGACAGATTAGATTAAATGACCTTAAGTCAGTCCATATTAATTTTACGTATAAAAACGTACCACACATTCCAGTCTACATTAACAACGATGTAGTGGAATATTCAAACACAGCCAAATATCTAGGCATGACTCTAGACGCTAAACTTCGTTGGAAAGCCCACGTAAAGAAAAAAAAAGATGAGTTGAACTATTGAACATACGATACAGTAAAATGTATTGGCTTATTGGGAGATTCTCATCCCTGTCTAACTACAGAAAGTTATTGCTATACACGCAAGTTCTGAAACCAGTATGGACCTACGGGCTCCAGTTGTGGGTATGCACATGCCAAACAAATTTACAAACAATTCAGGTTTTCCAAAATAAAGTACTAAGGAACATAGTTAATAGTTAATACACAATGCCGATATGCATAAATATCTAAATGTTGAAATGGTTGAAGATGAAGCTAAGAAAGTTGCTCAAAGGCATAGAAGTAGGCTTCTCAACCACGTAAACACAGAAATAACAGAACTATTAAATAATGCAATCAGGAGATTGAGACGGGTAAAACCTTTTGATCTATAAGAGTTAGCTAGGGCTAAGAAATCATATATTGAAATATTGATTTCAAACAAGAAAAAAGTTTAGAAATCCGACAAACGGCGGATTTATCTGTTAAATTCAACAAATATGTAGTTCAAAAACAAATTGCCGATTAGTCGTCGACTAGGTGCAATCTCATTCGGGATGGCGAATGTCAGTCCCCCGGGAATTTTTTTAGATGTGTTAAAGTCTCTCACTATTGCAAAAGCATCCCTCGCGTACTAGCTCTGCAATGTCTTTCGATGATTTTTTCTTCCAGCGAATTCTCAACCCAAAAAAAAAATAATATATTAATAAAAATAATGATTTTCTATATTTTTTTCGTATGAAAACTAATAGAGCACTTATTGTGTAATGTAACGTTGCATGTTTCGCATTTCATTGTTGTATTTTTGTGGCATAATCCGCAACGAATTTGTTTATTTTGTTTCACAATATAGTGTGTCCTTCCGTCTAGTCGAATGCTGTGAAGGACGCGTTTGATGACAGCTAGAAAAGACATAGGCAGGAGCATTTTTGTGGTCAAGGCAGTATTACTTCGCGTATCTTTTGTCTGAAGATATGTTGTTACAATGTATCTTCTAAAAGATAGCAAGTCATAACTGTTGTTTCCGTTTAATAGAGGGGATATCTTGTAAAGCTGAAAGGCGTTCTTGACGCTAACATTGATAAGAAACATAAGAAGCTGCCAGTACCATCTTTTCAAACGAATCGCAATTCGGTAGCAACCGACATTTTGATCCAGTCGATCCACTCCTCCCATGTATCGGTTGTAATTTACGATACAACGATGTTGATCGACGTCTTTCTTCTGCTTCTACGCCACATTGAGTAGAAGCAACAGTAACAATATTGTTGTCGTTGTACCAAACCAGAGTGATGTCAGAAACAGTATCTGTGATTTGGTTGAAGGACCCCCTCTGTGTTTTCTTCATTTCCTTCTGATCTTTCAAAGGTGCCTTTTCTACTCTAGTAGCTCTGATTGTACCTGTTGCATTATGGCCTAACTTCTTTATTTTATCGAGAAGTGACGAAGATGTAAAAAAGTTGTCCATATAAAAACTGTAACTACCAGGTGGCAGTTGTGATATCAAGTCTAGCACGGCAGAACCCCCGACACCGAATTCTGGATGAGTATTTCCAGTACTTGCCCCTTGATAAAGCTCTCCATAGATCAAGTAGCCAAGGCGAGAACAAATAAACTAGTTTTTATAGCCAAATCGAATCGGCTTTCCGTGAATATGCTGTTTAGTGTTATCTTTACCAAAATATGGAATCATTGACTCATCAATACTCAGGTTTTTGTTGCCGGGATAGTATTGTACACTCCGAGAAAAAAATAGTCATTAATGACACAGAATAGTGATTAATGACTATTTTTTTGACTATTTTCATAGTCCGAATGGTGACCACTATTTTTATTAGTTAAAAAATAGTTACTTATGACTATTTTGGTTGTAAATTTATTTTTTTGTGGAACTCAACTTTTTAATGGTCAATTTTGACTATAGAAGCAGTTACATAACTTTTACAGCAGTTATTTTTAACTATGCACATAGTACTAGCATAACTTTTACAGTATTTGTTTTAAACTATGCACATAGTAGTTACACAATTTTTACAATAGTTGATTTTAACTATGCACGTAGCAAAATTTGACTACATCAAATTGTTAATGACTTTGTACATAGTTACTTTTAACTATACATATAATTAAACTTGAATATTTCTTATTGCTTTTAAATGAACCTATTAATATTTACTTTTGACTATTCAGAATTAAATTTGTCTAAAAATAGCTGCTAAATCACTACAGTACTAAGAAAGTAGTTTGCAACTGCATATTATCAATGTACATAGTTTACTTTAAATAATTGAATGAACGCTTTTACTCTTAACTAGGTGTGAATATAATTTGTCGTTTAAAAAATCTGATAAAGAATAAGCTTTAAGGCATCTAGTTGCAAGTCCATGACTATACTTACCTTAAAAAGTTTTACGCGAATATACTTGGAAAAGGCAAAGCGATTTGTTTCCTGAAAATTTCCCTGTAAGCAAAAAAATGCAGTATATATATTTTTATTTATTTTAGTTTATATTTCACATAGGTATAATGTTTTTAAAACTAAACAAGTTTATAACGCAAATAAACACTGCCATTCATTAAAGGCTTACGTTAAAAATATTTTATTCTAATTATAGTTTTATTTTATGAGGTAATATGCATGTGAAGTGGTGGGGTCTTTATCTTAGATATCTCAAAAACTAAAGGTTTTTCATGTTCTAAACAATCTAAGAGCGCTTCCTATTTGGCATTAAATTGCCAGCGAACATAGCTTTGTAAAAGAAATGTTCAATAAAAACCAATTCGCTTTCTAAAGCGTATTTAAAGTTAAATACAAAATACATTTTAAAACAAGCATCAAGTGCTTCCTAAAAGGTATCGGACTTATATATTATGTTATCTAAAATTACGAAGAATTTTGTTAGGTCACCAAGAGATTTACCAACGGCTATTAAATATGGCTGACAGCTAAGACCCATTTCCATGTACATTTTTGCACTTCTTTCAGTTGGCAGTCTCGATTTCAGCTTCTAGTTTATTAAGAAAAAATATTATAAAATTTTTATTTATTGTATTAAAAATACCGTTTAATGTACAAACTGAGGATTCTTCTTCACATAAAGTGACTTCAGAGTCATTAGTTAATTTCCATTTAAGTGATGATCTTTGATACAATTTCTTCTTTCGTAGAATCTTCAAGAATCTTCTTTTTTTAATTTTGTTATATTTAACTAAAACACTTTCAACGCATATGTAGAACTGCGAACATACACAGCATAATAATCGCATCTCAAAATTAGTTACTCACTTTACCTTTTTTTCACCACTTAAATACTTAATAAACACTTTCAAAGCATCTTTAGAAATGCACGAGACTAACATTCACAGCACAATGATTGCATTTCAATAAACTGAGGCGTTTGTATCTGTTGCACATTAAATACTCGTAACTACACAATAGTCATTTTCAGCTATCTTATTGTGCTGTTTAACAACTAAAATACTGATAGTTGAAATTCTGGCGCGCGATTCTTCTTAAGTAACTACAGAGTAGTCATTGTTGACTATTTTGTTGTGATTTTTGATAATAAAAATAGTCATAATGGAACATTCGGCGAGCGCGATTCTTCTTAAGTAACTACAGAGTAGTCATTGTTGACTACTTTGTTGTAGTTTTTGACAATACAAAAGTCATAATGATACATTCGACGCGCGCTATTCTTATTAAGTAACTACGCAATAGTCATTTTTAACAATCGTGTTGTGCTGTTCGATAACAAATACGAGGGCGGGTGAATAAGTCCGTGACTTTTTGAATTTCTGACCTCTTTACTGAAACGGCAACACTGCTCCTGTCAACAGGCATCTGTCAGTTGACTCTTGTGTTTGACAGCTATTTTTATCAGACTACTCACTAATTTGAGGAGAAAATGGAAAAAAGTGAATTTCGTGTGCTTATTAAGCATTATTTCTTGCGAAAAAAAACCATTACCGAGACCAAGGCTAAGCTTGAAAAATACTATGGGGACTCTGCACCATCGATTTCAATGGTAAAAAAGTGGTTTACTGAATTTCGTTGTGGCCGTACAAGCACTGAAGATGCCGAACGTCCTGGACGCCCAGTTGAGGTCTCTACACCCGAAACAATCGAAAAAATTCACGATATGGTGTTGGCCGACCGAAGATTGAAAGTGCGAGAGATTGTGGAAGCCGTAGGGATCTCGCATGGCTCAGTGGTTTCAATTTTGAATGATCACTTGGGCATGAGAAAGCTTTTCGCAAGATGGGTGCCGCGTTTGCTCACAGTCGACCACAAACGCAATCGTGTAACAACTTCACAGGAAGGTTTGGCGTTGTTTAATCGCAATATGGAGGAGTTTTTGCCCCGTTTTGTAAGCGTGGACGAAACATGGATCCATCACAACACACCAGAGACCAAACAACAGTCAAAACAGTGGGTTTCTAAGGGTGAATCGGCGCCAAAGAAGGCCAAGGTGGGTTTGTCAGCCAATAAAGGTATGGCGACTGTTTTTTGGGATGCACGCGGGATAATCCACATTGACTACCTTCAAAAGGGAAGAACAATCAATGGGGAATATTATGCCAACTTATTGGACCGATTCAATGACGATTTGAAAAAAAAACCGACCTCATTTGGCCAAGAAAAAAGTTCTTTTCCACCAAGACAATGCAAGGGTGCACACATGTGCAGTTGCCATGGCAAAAAACCATGAATTGGGCTATGAATTGCTCCCTCATCCACCCTATTCTCCAGATTTGGCTCCAAGCGACTACTTCTTGTTCCCAAACCTGAAGAAATGGCTTGGTGGAAAAAGATTTGACTCCAATGATGAAGTCATCTCGCAAATAAAGGCCTATTTTGAGAACCTCGACAAATCATTTTTTTTGGAAGGGATAAAAAAATTGGAGAAGCGATGGACAAAGTTTATAGAGCTCAAGGGAGACTACGTTGAAAAATAAAAAAAAAATTTTATCAAAAAATCTGTGTTTTATTCCAAAAGTCACGGACTTATTAACCCGCCCTCGTAGTCATGGTTGAACTTTTGACGAACGCGTTTATTATTGAATAACTAAGCAATAGTCATTTTTGACAATTTACATTACTATTTCTAACCATTTTCAAATTATTTTTGTTCTTTAATAGTCATTCCGTAAATTTCGTAGAATATTATCAAATTACTAAGACAATAGTTACAAAAATAACTATTTTTTTCTCTCAGTGTAACCATCTTGAGTTAAGGAGATCCCAAAGAGGTCGAACTTCAGCAAACTTGTCGTTCGGGGCTAAAATTATTGTTGTTGGCAGCGTGAAAGTATCGCAGCAACTCTTCGATACTTTGCTCCCAATACATTCGGTATCTTGCTACCTTATTGTACCCTGACAATAATAAAATACCGATAAATCGTTTAATTTCTGATGTGGTAACTCTGAAACTGTGATCTCTCTATAGCGTTTTTCTCTGTTTCTAAACGCAAAAGTTCAAACACTTCCTCATCGAAAAACACTTCAAAAAATTTGACTGGGGAGGATTTGGATGACAATCCTCTAAGAAAGTTGGTGGATCAGACTCTTTCTCTGGTTTTTCAGGAATGTCAATATGCTTCCACTTTCTCTCAACTATATGATTTTTTTTTAGATGGTAGAGGGTTTTCTCCTGATGGGCAAGCAAGTAACTCATCAGGTTGTTTGTTAAAGGAGTTATCCGACATAACAAACGTTATGTTAATTCTATTTCTGATAGATTTGAGACTGTAGCCTGGAATTCCGCCTCTGCCAAAAGTTGATGTCTTGATAAATTATTTATATTGGAAGATTCTTCATCTCCGCTGTCTTCATCACCTTTTCGTTATATTAATATCGGCAGCCATAACATTGACATCTTCTTGCAGATACGAAATTATATCATTTACATTCAATCTGAGTCAAAATAAAAAAAAGGTCCATAAACTACACTGATCTCTCATATAAAATTTACGTTGGTATACAATAATGGAATGGTTTATAGAAATGGATAAAAATTCAAACAAATCTTCTTATTTTGATGAATTACAAGATAAAACACGTTATTCACATCCTCATGAGTAAACCAACGTAAATCAGAAGTAGTTTATCAAATAATAAATAAATAAAACTTACATTTTGCGACGAGACATTTTTTTGTTGAAAATATAACACACAATAAAATTAACAATTTGACAGAAACGCGAAACAAAGGTAAATTAATTCGACAGCCAATAATGTCTATGATGATGTGACCCAAAAACTAATAGTGGATGCGTTTACACAAAAATTACAGAGAATAAAATATTAACTGTTCCAATAATGGAACACTAGGATGATACGGGTTAAAAACAAAAAAATAGAATGCCCTTCTTAAAAACTCGGATGAAGATTTTTGATTTTTTAATTTTTTACGCCATCCTCCAAAATTCTGACAGACGCGTTTATAAATAAATCATAAATTAATTAGGCACCTGCGTTTCATGTTATAAATATACGACATAAAAATTGCAAAATCAGACCAGCGGCTTGTTGTATGGCATCCCTGATCGGAGAGTTCTCCGGACTACGAATCGAAGACGCCATTAGATTCATTGCTGATGATGCCCATCAACCGTCAGAGTGCCCGATTATCGGTACACAGTAAGATAAATATTTCACGTAACAGCTTCGTAGTACATAATTGCTTTCATCCCCGATTTGTTTTAAAAGCCCATCAATCAACTTACAGCCACCCATAAATCATCATTCTCGCGCTTTATACAAAGGATTCAATATTATAGGACACCAAACCAAAACCAGCCATTTCTCACAATGTGTATCATATTTTCAGAATAGTCTTTAAACATTTACTGAAGTTTACGTAAATCATATTTACGACTTATTGCGGACGTTGTGTTTGTTTTGATTACAAAGACAAAGTTTGCCTTTTTTATCAAACATTAATTTTTATACTCAGTTTATAAAGCAGCCGTTCATCAAAAATGAATTAAAGAGAAATATCGTCGTTTTTTTTTTAAATTTAAATAATCAACCTAATATCCTTAAAGTCCGGCTATTATTTGATCGATCCATGACCCAGATTCCAAGTTACAGTACCACAAACAGAGCTACCACCATTAGGGGAGCCATTACTATGAATAAGCTCCTTAAGGCTGATATCCAAACGATGATAAAGTAGTATGAGTATAAACATTTAACCAACAATATTTATGGCTGAAGTTCCGAATTCGGAAGTGTGGTGGACACGTGTTATTCGAAACAAATAAAAATCATAAAAATGAATCAATAATGAAAGCATCATTAACACATTATCCTTAAGAGCATCCGATAACCAAGTGGGACTGCTATGTGAACGACTACTTGGGTAAAGTAAGTCGTCTATTATCTTTCTGGTCTAAGGTTTAATCTTGATATTCAAATACCATTTCATAGTTACAGTGTCACAATTAAGCAAATTGTATGTTTCTGACTCCCCAACACACATTTTGTGGAGAAATTATGTAATTTGAAAATTTGTTGAATGCAGATATCATCTTAACAAAGAGAACAAAATACAAAGAGGTATTCACGTAGAACAAGTGATTAAACGCTTTTTCAATTCCAGAGGTTTGTTCCAAAGCCTGCTCAAACTATCAACAAACTGTCAGGAGCGTGAGCACGCACAGTACAGTTTTGGCGTTGCAACATATCACAAACGCAAATTCAAACTAACCAGTCATCGAACTTATATCCCTTGAGAGATTCAATTCTTATTCAATCTGGATTCAATTCTATGTAAACGCAGATTGAATCGAAACCGGATTGGAATGAAAATAAATATGTCACCGCGAATTGAAGGATTGAGACAGGCAAGTAAGAGAGCGTTCTGCGGAACTGTGAATCTCAATTCTATTTCAATTCAAAAACCTGCTCGAATTTCAACTCAGTTTCAATCCGATCATTCGATTCGTTCACAAAAACGGAGTATTATTTATAATCATCAAAACTTGTTCGTTGAGAAATTCAATTCGGATGTATTTCGAATCGAAATCCATGTGAAGTTGCATCCAAACATGATTCACTCAATCCAATCACAAAATTCGGATCGGATTGAAAATAATCATATAAACGCGAATTTAAAGATGGAGTATAACAAGTGAGAGAGTGTGTGTGTGCACGTTTTGTTCGCCTTATTGGGCCATAGCGAGGTAACCGTCGGAACGGAAAATTCTGCAAAATCGTCCGAGTCGGAGAATATTTGCTTCAAGTTAATCTCCGTTCCGACAAATCGGAACATTTTTCCGTTAAAATCTAACGCACACCGGGGCGGTATGCGTTGTAGTACGATGAAGTGCATTTTTTCTTGTTTTTGACATTTTGACACACAAGTTTTTTTTTCCGAAATCGTCCAACAATCGGCCAACATTTTGTTGCGGAATTTGTTGTTTTTTTCTGGGCAATAGCGAGGTAACCGTCGGAATGGAAAATTCTCCGCAACGCATACTCCTTCGGAGACTCAAATTGCCTTCGAGATATCTGACTTCAGAGAAAATTATACATAATTGCGATGGCGCACCGCGTCGCATTGATTCGACATGGGACAGACGTAAATTTCTAAAACAGATGTGCAAAGTACATTTAAATATGGATAAGTCAATATGTCTTTCGATACTTATATATAACTAGCGGACCCGGCAAACTTCGTATCGCCTAAGAGTCGATTCTTTATTTTTTTATTTTTTTTAATACTTATTCCGGCACCGGGTCAGCTATTAAAATAAAAAAAGAAAAAAAAAGTAGGTAAGTCAACAATTACATTATGTCAAGAAATAAAAATTATAAAACACTTAAAATTCTTTTAGTAGTCACTAAAAAATCACAATGAAAATTAAAATTTCTGATTTCCTATTATGATACCTATTTATCATATTTCATTTTATTTTTACTTATTCTAAATTAAGTATCATTTTTATTGTAGTACTTTATGGTACCTACACGATATTTTTTGTTTGATTACCTGGCGCGTAAACAAACAGAGCAGATGCTTTTCCAACACGGGAACAGGCAACATACAATTGACCATGCGAGAAACATGGGTTTTCTAGATTAATACCACAAACACTTAATGACTGCCACTGGGATTTGTTTATAGTCATAGCGAAAGCATGCCGTACTGGAAACTGTAGTCGTTTAAACTCGAATGGTACGTCAGTCGGAATCATTGTGATGCGGGGTATCAAAACGTCTTCTCCTTTATACATTCCTTTCAATATGATTGCTTCTATTACGATATTCAGTAATTTTTTTATCGCTAATCGTGTGCCGTTACAAAGTTACTTACTTACTTAGGATGGCGCTACAGTCCGGGGTGGACCTGTGCCTCAAACAACAAGCGTCTCCAGCCAGCACGATCTTTGGCCAGCTGTCTCCAGTTTCGCACGCTAAGTTGGTTAAGGTCCTCTTCCACTTGCGTGCGCCACCTGAGTCGCGCTCTTCCTCTACTGCGCGTCCCTCGGGTGTGGATTCGAAGATTTTCCGGGCCGAAGCATTCACGTCCATTCGCTCTTCATGATCCAGCCACCTCAGTCGTTGGACCTTCACTCTTCTGGCTAAGTCGATGTCGCTGTACAGCACGTACAGTTCGTCGTGGAATCTCCTCCTCCATTCACCGTCTATGCAGACGGGACCAAAAATTACCCGAAGAATTTTCCTCTCAAAACGACCAAGTGTGACATCATCCACTTTTGCTAGAGTCCATGCCTCTGCACCATAGAGAAGGACTGGGATTATTAAGGTCTTATAAATGGTCACTTTAGTTGTTCGAGAGAGGCCTTTGCTACTCAATTGCTTTCTTAGCCCAAAGAAACAGCGATTGGCAAGAGTTATTCTTCGTTTAATCTCAGCGCTGGAGTCATTGCCTGAGTTCATTGCGGAGCCTAGGCAGACAAAGTGCTGAAGTCCTGAAGCCGTTACAAAGTTGCGGTTGGTTAATATTTCGCAACATTATAACTACAGATCCAACATTTAATTGAAGATTGCGAGGCGGCAATCCTGGCGAATCAAGTGAGTTTAAAAATTCCGGTGGATAGTTCACGACATCATCTTCATTAGTTGCCGTATCAACTGATTTATATGTCCTCATTTCGCCTGGAATGTCATCTTGAATTTTGAAATTTAATTCATTTACATCAGTGTTTTTGGCAGCCAGTATAGCTCTTTTGAATGAGTTAAGCTTTTAATTGCGTTAACTGACAAACACTCACAGGAAAGGTGAAAAGTTTAAAACCAAATTCTTCCACGTTAATTGTGATCTTCACATTCCTGGGCAGTATGATTAGATTGATAATTAATTTGATTCGTTGCATTTCGGGTTCTTCTGCCTAAATTTGTCCGCCGCCTTATTATAGGAGGCATATTTAGTAAGTCACAAACACACAACACTTTTTTAATTTTATGGAAATTTGTGGCTTTTAGATTTAGTAATATTATAGATGCACAGCAAAGTGACGTTTACATTTCTAGTGACATTTTACCACAGACAATTTACATTTTACCATAGACAATTTGTTTTTGATTAATGTTACCATCGTATAAATATAGACAAATATTGACATTAATATTTATACGATACTAACGTCACTCAATTGTTTTGCCTTCCCGGAACCCCTCCACTAATACTTAAACTTTATGGTATGGTATTATAGTTCAAAGTGACTTACGAATTATTACGAATCTTTTGTATGGGAATATAGAAAAGTTTTGTTTTTTGACTTTTTCAGGCATTTTTTTTTAAATTTTTTTCTTCTTGATTGAGAAATCAAAGCCGTCTTCACCTTGCCAAAATATAATGGGATATTGCAGTGTATGGATATAGAAAAGTATTGTTTTTAGACATTTTGAGGCAATTTTTCAAATTCAATCTCAAGAACCATCCTCGTACTTCAAGGAATATTATAAAAAAAGAATTAGCGAAATCAATTCAGCTGCTCTCGAGATTTGCGCTTAGCAACACATTCAGCGATTCATTTTTATATTATAGATGAAGACTTAACGAGCTTTAAGTTATCATATATCAATAAAGGGAGTTTGATTTCATAGTTTTTAACAAGGAAGGATGTCACTCTGCCAATAAATTGTACGCTAGCGTTAACTAGAACACAAATCAATTTTTATTTAAAATATATCGATTCAGTCAAATATCAAATATGCAAGAAGGTGTTCAATACACGATAACAACAGCAGATAGAAGACTTATCATCAGAACTGCTTAAAATTCTCAACGTTTTGCTGCCAAAATCAGGGAAGAATGCGGAGTTAATATAAGTCTGGCAACTGTAAAACGGATTATTCGGAGTGCCAAGCTATGAGGAGGCTTAAAGTAAAAAAAAGCAGCTCCCAATGATGTGCGTAAAGCTGCACGCCTTCGGTTTGCTCGAGACCATATGACGTAGAATAAGGAGTGGCACACTGTCATGTTTCCGAAGGAAAAAAAAATCAACCTGTTTGGACCGGACGGCTAGAACTACTACTTTCACGACCTACGAAAGGAGGAACACGTGTTAAGTCGTCATCACACCTCTGCAGGTGGCGTAATGGTGTGGGGGGCAATATCGTATTATGGGACCTCTGAGCTGCAGTTTGTGTCATCAAAAATTAACGCAAATGCATACAAAACTGTACTACAAAAGGATTTTCCACGTTTCTCAAACGTTTTCGGGCGGATTGCATAGACATACCAGCACGACAACGCCCCCATTCATACAGCTAGCTTAGTGAAACAGTGGATAAACGACCAATATGTAAAATTGCTTGAGTGGCCGCCGTACTCCCCGGACATTAATATTATTGAGAACGTTTGGGGGCTGTTGCCCCGAAGAGTTTATGAGGGCGGAAGACAATTAACGATTCTGCGACCCTGATTGAAGCCATTAAAAAAGACTGGTCTACGATTTCGCTAAGGGATATTGGAAAATATTATAAGTCTTTACCAAACCCAATGTATGAAGTTATTTTGAACAAAGGAGGGAGTACAAAATACAAAATTAGCATTAAATACCTACTACATATGTACTTATAAAAACAAGAAAAAAAGCTGTGATTTTTTTTTTAATTTTAAGTTTCTGAACCAAAATAAATCGACTTTTTATACCCTATTCTAAGGGTATATTAATTTTGACGCATAATTTGTAACATACCTTAATATTGCCCGTAGACCACTAAAAGTTACTATATTTATGATCAGCATCGATAGCAATGTCGATCTAGCCATGTCCGTCCGTCCGTCCGTCCGTCCGTCCGTCTATCGCCAAAAATTAGGCCTTTAAACTGGAGAGCTGAAATTTTAACCATATACTCTCTAGGGTCCTGAAATAATCAAGTTTACGAATTTTTGAAATCCGCCCACAGACACGCCCACAAACTCAAAAAAACAAAATTTTGGAAAAAATCGAATTTTGAGCTAGAAAGCTGAAATATTGTATATATGATCTATGACTCCTAAAACTGCTCGGGATAAAAAAATTTCAAAATCCGCCCACTGACACGCCCACAAATAAATAAAACAATTTTTTTATACCCTATTCTAAGGGTATATTAATTTTTGAAAATCCAAAGTTTGAGCTAGGGAACTGAAATTTATAATATATACTCTCTAGGGGCCCTTTATTCTCATGTGTTATTTTTTTTAAATCCGCCTACTGACACGCCCACAATTAAATAAAACAATTTTATTGAAACACCTAAGTTTGAGCTAGGGAGCGTTTTTTTTGATAAAATCCTTTAAATGTTATATAACAAAATATGTAGAGCGTTCTTAACAATTCAACCATACTTAGACTTTTGTCACGCCCACTTATGAGGGATAGGAATAAGAATAGGGTATCCAACAGTTCGCCCAAGCGGACTGTAGCCCGTCCCTATGTTTTGGTTTTGTTTTTGAAAAAAATAAGTAATGTAATGAGTTATATACCTGTGGTAGACACCGCATACTACTTCTTTCATTAATTGTTAATTATATATGCAAAAACAAATTATTTCATTAAAATCGGTACCTAATTTGGTTGTAGAGATATTGCCATAATACTTTTTAGAAGTGTTAAACCTATTCAGTTGAGCGGGAGTGTATATAAATGCATCACACATCTATTAAAATGCTTCTTTTTTCACTCGAATTGATTTATTTTTTAATTTCATGGCCTTCTTTGACAGCCTGTTAATTTTGTCTGCTTGATGTAATTAAAATTCTACCTCATGCGAGAGGTGAATACAATTTTCTCAAAGGTACGAAAAAATCTCCGTTTAGAATACCAATTTTTTGCTATGCAAAAATTTCAGGCGGATTTGTTCGCATACGTGTTATGAAATGGCGTCCTGGTGTGTGGTGTGAACGATTGTTGATGTTATCTTTTTGTATGTAAGAATACATTTATTACATTTGCAATGGACTCTGGTACTTACGTGAGGTAAGTATCTCTGACATCTCTGCTTATTACACGTAAAACTAAGTTTGCTCCTAACTGCACACCCATTTGACTTGCATGCAAACACTAAATCAGAAAGGCCGCTAATAGTTTTTCAGCTGGTTCTTAGTTTTTCGGCAAATTGAGAAAATCGTTCTCAGTCGACTATCTCGTGTAGGTAATCTGTGATTGGTAGAGTTTAGAATGAGGAGCAGATGGTGGGCGAAATAGAAACATAAAATGTGTTGTTTTATATTTGATTGTTTTTTAAAAAGCTTTTATCATGTGCCCATGGGATTTAGCGCCTTGTGCATTTGCAAACTTTGCACATATGGCTTTCCAATTTTGAAAATACCGATTATTATTAGCGTATTCTAATAGATGGCGCTTAAGTCTAATGTGTTCGCGTCCATGCTACAATAATAATAAATAATTCTTTTCATCTCCCTTTCGCACGAGGCTTTGATCATGATGAGAGGACCTCCCACTTTACTGCATCCCTGCTGGGCGCCTGTTGGGTTCGCCGTTTCGACCTATACGAATATTATGTGCCCCCCCCCCCCCCCCCCGATTTTGAATTCTCTCATTACTAAGGCCAATCAAATGATGGTGGGGTTGCATTTGTATGATCTAGGAGTTTTGGGGCCTGCCTCTTTCTTACTTTTTCAACACGATTATTCCATTATTGGGTATTGTTTGATCGACGACTACACCGGTGATCTTCAGTCGTGGAAACCCAAGGATTTACATGCACACTCGCGGGGCAGTTTCAAGATGTTAATCGTGTCGCTATAGGCTAAATTGCCCAAATGCGATTTGTCCCCCGTTCGTGAACGGGCTTGCAATAATAATAAATACAATCTTACAAAATTCATTGAACCCGCTATTAAGATACAAATTGACGTGCTTCTTGTATACCTAGTATTGTTTTTCGCAAAACTAAAGGGATAGTTTTCTTACCCGCACCTTTTGTATTTAAAACATCAACACAAATTAAATTCGTTGGAGTCGTTTTTGATAAAATCTGAGTTTGGTTAACTGTAATTATATTTAAAATCATAGAAAAAACAAAATGGCATGAGATATTAGCATAAAACCCAAACATAAAATGTTAAGATTGAAGTAAATATGTACATAAGGCCCGCAGACAGACAGGCAAGAGGATGAAATTACGGGACACAATTTATTGAACTTCTCTTTAGTTGTATAATATAATGCCTCATACTCAGTTTGAGTTCGAAATGTCAGCACGGTTGCAATATCCCTCTCTTAAGTATAATAATGAATGCAAGAAAGTTAAGAATATAAAAATAAAAATATTTCGTATATTCGAAATTGTCAAACATAATGTGGGGTCATAAGATAAACAACAGCATCCTTCAATTTACTGATTTATCGTTTCAGATTTATTATTCTGCTGTAGCACCATTAACGCGATGAACTTAGCCTTCATCGGAAAAGTAAGACAACAAAATTTCCACCCTATAACGACGTTTTAGGCTTTTCACATTATTTCGAGAACTCTTGTTGGGCAAGAAAAATAAATAATACAGAACTTTTGAACACACTTTTTCGTCAATTATAAAGCGATAATATTTCTTCTGAAATTCAAGTCAAGCATACCTTTTGCCACATAGCCTTTGAAAAACAAATGCTTTATAGTGCTACTACAGTGAGCGGATTACGATGTTAATAAAATTCAGCCGAAAACATATTTAATTGTTGTTTTCCAATTCTTTATTCGAGTTTTATATCAGATCCAAAATGTTCTGTCAAAACTTGACCCTAAGATGTGTGAATTATTTAACTCTGGCTAGGTTAATGTTTCACTTACTGAAAAAGGTAGGTAGGTACCAATTTAAGGATAGGTTAGGTTGAAGTTGCTGTCAGCAAAAGCTAACACACTTAGATTAATACGAGTATGATATCCATTATGATAAAACCTTGTTCTAGGAGAGCGGCACACGTCACAATACTAGTCAAAACACTAAGAGCTTGCATTTAGAGATGAAGCGTGATAGATTCTTTTGTTTTTTTTTAGTTTTTGACCTTTTTTTCTCATATTTCCTTCATGCTTTTAATTTTTATGATTCAAGGCTGTCCGAGTTTGTTAAAAACATTTGCCAAATCTTCGGAACTTTAGGAGTGCCATATCTCCCAAATGTTGTAATTTTTTTTTGCGAAAAACATGAATAAACTCGTAGGCACAATAATAACAGTAAAAATAAACAATAGTACAAGTTTCGATTTTTTGTAGCTACGAACTCAGAGCAGCGAAAATTGTTCTGTCTTCACTTCTTTCACTGACACACAAATGATTTTATGATATTTGGGAAAAGCTGCAGCAGGTAAAAATGGAAAGAATGATTTTGTATACCTAGTCGGTTCAATATCAAGAGACACAGTTAGTTATTTGAGCTTTGTGTCTCTTGATATTTCACGGCTGTACCTACTTTTCTAACTGGAGTTGACAATTAGAGCGGTTTTCACATTGGAGCTAGACCCTTGCTGTAGAACTTTTGTTTTCTTATATTATATCCGAGAATCATTTCCCAATGTATTGGCATTTTACTTCCAAACACCCTACATAACCGATTGAAAGCATGTATAATGATTAATAATTAAGTGCAATAAAAGCATTATATTGGATGGGGTATAATAGTCTCCAATCAAATGCAAGTACATACATAAATACAAGAACAATGAGTGCATCTGCACAATGATGCATTGCATTGTACATCTGGTACCCCTGCCGCAAACTCCCAGTGTCAAGAGTTGTGAACAAACTCGGCTCTAAATGAACTCAGATCAATTTGCGAGGAATTTTGTTCTGTTCGTGGGTTTTGGTTATATTCGGCAGCATATGTGGCTAAAATTACTTGCTTTCAGCCATTTAGAAATCAATTTCTTCAGCCAGTCTTATTTGCATTTTCTATCGTCCACCTGGAGATCTTATATTGAAGCATTCTTTACATTGACGTGCGCCTTTACAAATGGGTTGTATAGGTAGATGGTAATACGAATGTTTTTATTTGTTTTCCAAAAATTCTCTCAAGTGATAGGATATGGTATACTTATTCGACAAATGCCTTCCCATTTAAGTGGATTCTAATTGATTTTTATAACCTTGGCCTTGGGCGAGTTTTGCTATTAGGGGATACATGTAACAGTAACTCTCAACTACATTAGAAAGTGTGGTATAATATTTTATTCAATGATTCGAAGAGAATACATAGAAAAGTATATTATGAAGCAAATTAGTTTCGCAATATCCCCGAACGTTTTAATGGAACTATCCACACGGATATCCTCAAATTAACTACAAGGACAGTTAAACAATGGAATCGAAGAGCTCCAACTTTAAAATGGGAAACGGTATCGAAAAAAATGTGGACGAACAAAATAAAACATTCTAGAAAAATAGTTGCTTACATTTTCGGATCTGCTAAACCTTAGAAGGCTTGGTAAGAGTATTGATTAATAAATTTGGATTAGTTGTGGAAGCCTAAATCCTCTTCTTCGGTTACTGGATCCAGATCATAACCCCGCCTGATCTGGATCAAGTCGATTGAACGGATTATAACTGTAGCCATTTAGATGCTGGGGTGGAATCGGCTAAGGTTATATTATGGCGTTTCTGGGCGGGGCCTGGCTCGTCAAATTGTGATGGTGCTTCCGAGAGGAGACTGGCGCTATAAGGCTGTTTAGAACGTTCGCATAAGGACTATTAATTTAGAATAAGTATCCTGTTAATTTTAAGTTAGATTTAATCATTTTTGTCATATCCATGTAAGGTGATTCTCAAATTGGCAATTGCTTTTTGGGATCGATTTCATGCGACAGCTATTTAGGTGTCGTTAGCATACATTTGCCTTATTTTCATACTATTTGGATGTAACTTTGAAGAATTTTAAATGTTTAAATTGAATGATGATTAAAAAATTTAATAAATGTTTGTTTAAAGTTGACAGTTTGACAGTTGACATATTCACAGCATTTTGTTTACGCTTTATGTTTGTCATTTGCGCAGAAAGTGTGGCTATTTTTATTCCTATTTTATGTGCTTGTTTGTTGCAAAGTATAGTGGTAAGGATGCACAGTTTCAGAATACAAATGCTGCAAACAATCAATCAGTTTTTAGTGATCGATTTACACATACCAACGAAAAGTTGATAATCAAAAAGACTATCAATAAAGTGACAATCAACTATGTATCACCAACAGGAATGGAATCCTGTTGCTGCTGTTTTATTTGTATGATTCCGGAGTTTTTCAGCCTATTTCGACACTTGCTTGAAGCTTTCTTATGACACCGCGTCGCTTGGATAAGATATTGTCGTAAGTTACAATTTGCTACTTTTGGCGAAATGCATTTTAAGTTCAAACATTTTTTGCTCAAAAACTATACGGTGAAATTTTTTAAAATATAATTGGCTGATACAGAAAACATCTGGCAACTCAGAAACGTGAAAATAAATATAATATTCTGATAAAGAAAGGAATAAGGGTAATTTTTTCTCAATATGCCGTTGTCGTATGTGACGGTTTAACCAAAACTACTGGTTACCCAAACACATACGACAAAATAATCACACATACGACAACAATAAAACAAATTTAAATGTTGTTAGTATATTACATACGACAATATAAAAACATACTAAGGTACCTATTTATTTAAAAACAAAAATAAACTCAGATTTATTTTTTTCAATTATTTATTTTCGGTTAAAAAAATATTTTTTTTTATTCGCAACAAACTTAAAATAAACAAAAGTAAAAATAAAAAAGTTATAATTCTAAAAAAAAAAAAAATTAATTAATTATTCCATTAGGTAAAAAATACTTTCGTGTCTAAACGTCTAAGTATTCGTAAGTTTAAAAAAATCACATTTATTAGTTCACAGTGCAGTTGATTTTTAAATATTAATTTAATTAACATTTAAGTAGGAACAAAAATACTCTTTAAAAAGATCAAAGTTTTAATTAATTTTTAAAATTGCACGATAAAATGTTTTATCTTCAATTTTATCGAGATATGGAATCATACTTTTTATATCATTTTTTTTTTTTGTTGGAGTCGATGGCATGTACGAAGCTCTTTTTGCCAAAAAATTGCGTCGGTTCGGTTTTGAAAACGTCCGGTGATTTTGGTCAAATCATAATAAGTGCAAAATGCTTTTTTAAATGAAGTCTTAAATCCTATTTTATAAGTTTTGACTTTAAAGAACTGGATCTGCTTATAAGCCAAGTTTTCAGATCTGAAAGCATAGTTTTTAAAATCCTTTTGGTTCATTTGCAACATTTTTAAATTAATGTTCGGAAAATTCTTTTTTTTTAAATTATAATTAAAGTAACTTGGCTGGGTATTTCGACATTTCGTAAATATTTTTCAATGACGCTGTGGACACAGTCTACTTTATGCAAGCAAGAATGTCCTGGCTCAAAAAACTTTAGCGTTATTTCTTTGATCATTGAACTTTGATGATCATGAAGGAATTGTAGGATAGCAGTCGATGCTATTCGGTTTCTATTTTGTGGAACGCATCCCTCCACAAAATATTATTTTTTTTTTTTCATATTCGGGTGGTCGTCTACAACCTTGTTTAAGATTTTAATTAATCCAGTGGCGATATCATTTCCGGACCGCCCGCTTACAGTTTCATTCCAAATAACGCAATATGTCACTTTTACGGAGCCGGGTATGATTAGTGTACCAGTGAGTTTTCTTTTCAGTCTGTGCTTTATCTTATGAGACATACGACAAACGTTTACTCTATTTCAATAAAATATTGTCGTATGTGCATTAAAAATGACACATACGACAATCATTTACCAAACTATCACTGAACAGATTTTGTATGAAAAAAGTGTCGTATATCTTTATTTTGTCGTATGTGTAGCATTTTGTATACACATACGACAAAGAAATACTTAAATGTTGGCGACCTTGCACATACGACAACTTTTAACGATATTATTTTGGAAACTAAGGCAGATATCGGAAAACGGATTTCACTAGGTGGTAGAGAAAAATTAAAATAACAAAACTGCATTTAAATCTCAAAACCTCAATTTTTCACATACGACAATTCCGGTAATTTCCAGCCACAGAAACATATGCATACTTGCTCGACAGCTTTCAGATGTTAAATGTGTCGCTAGGCCAGACCAGGGTTGGAATCGGTTAAGGTGATGTTGACAATCATAATCATCACTTTTGCTCCATGTATTCATCGCGTCTTTAGTGCACGGATGGGAAAATGTACGAACAAATTGGGATCGTGTCCTACAATATAAGTATTGGGCATTAACAGCCCCATACAGGACATTAAACCTAGCTTCTCTAACCATTTGCTTATGGAAATGAGAAGCTTCTCATGACAATTGATAATCTTGGATGTTTGTTAGACGTTCGCATGTGGTGAGGCGGTGGAAAACAAAGTTTTAGATGTTACTTGTTCCCAGCGGGATTTGAACCTGAGACCTTTGGAACTGTAGTCCAAAACATTAACCCTTGGGCCACTGCGCCCACGGATGTAAATGTAGCCTAATTGATTCCACGTGACTATTGTACTAGACTGAGGGTAACAAATGTAATAGTTTTTATTTCAAATGGATGCCTGCCATTTAAAGCAATAGGAAAATAGTTCGAAATAAGAGATAACGGCAATCAATCAACTGTCCTTACCAACTTTTTGCAACTAAGAGATAACTGCAATCAATCCACTGTTCTTACAATTGGCCACTACGCTACCCTTTCTCTTTTAGGAAGTGGTCGATACGAACACTTTGTTGGTAGCGCATACCTAATAGGAATGTGTCAAAACACGGTTCCAAAATGCACAAACAATGGGGGAAGACAAATTGTTTTCTGTGCATATATTGTTCCCGCCATCGCAATCGCCAATATGCAAGGAATACTTTCTGAATAATTTCAAAATACTCGGAGGTGATAAACATGTAGGTACTATATACAGTGCATTGAACATTTTGGTTTTGGCTAATCAATTTTTTTGCGCTCAGCAGGATGCTCTTTCAAGTACTGCGCCAAAATGTATTTTTGGGTGAAGTTTATTTTATTGCAGTTCGCCCTGAAAAAAATGGTTTTGACCGTTAAATACACCAGGATTTGTAATTTTACACTTTATTTTATTAAGTAAGGTTGAATTGACGGAACGCTTTTTTTATAATTTGCTTACGCTAAAGGGGTTTTTACCATAAATGTGAACACAGCGTAAGCATTTGTGAACATAACCTGCACCAAGCAATGGCATATTTCATTGCATGCTTTTCGGTGCCACTTGCTTTAGAAAGAATAGAGAGATATGAAGGAAGTGTTTTGGTGCAGTTGTATGATTTTTCTCCACGGGTGTTGTCTAAGTTACTTAGGGAGATCAAGTTTTTGTATATATTTTAAAATAAAGTAATGGATTTGGCCGGGATTAAACGCACGACCTTCCATAGACTACCACTGCACCGCTGCCAACCGCTTATACCTGGCAGCCGAAGGCTTGTGTTGTCACCATAGATTGGATTCTGAGACATTCAACCATTTTAAAAAAGCTAAATCTAACTTTACCAAAGGCAAAAAAGGCATTTTTGAATTACATATAGAGAAACATATATATAAAATTTATTCGCAATTATAAAAACATTCTACCAGTAAATATATTTTGAAAATTTCGGGTACCAAACGCCTGCGGTTTTCCCTGAGGAGTGATTTAAAAGAATTTACGGTTCTTTCAACATGGGCTGAGAGCAGGGATGGACCAGCCGTTTTGTGCAAAGTGTATAGATAGGCAACTTCGAGTCTTTTTGACATGATAAATGAACTGTCAAAATTTGTATGGAAAATCATCTCCAAAAAGGTGGCTTTAAACAAGAACTTGGTGTGTGGAAAACTTTTTAACTCAATCAGCGGTCGAGCTGCAGTTAGGCCGTGGCATTCTGAATGCACTCTCTGTCACACTACACAGAAGAAACAAAGCCAACAGCAGATTGATGTACCATCATTTGCGCAAGCAGTTTTTAGGGGTGTTCATGAGTTCGTCGTAAACTTGCACTTTAACAGCGATGGAAAACTTTCGACGTTGCATGAATACCCTTAATGCCCTTTTGTCCTTGTGTTTTCTTTTTGGTTGGAGGTGTGATGTGTGAAAACTTTTAGTGTTGGAAAGTGAGAAATGTTTCTGAAGTGGGCTCGCATCATCATGTGGGAGTGAGTGCGCATGCAATAATGCAAGATTTAATAATCGCTCATTTTAAGGAGAGCATCGATTTGAGAGCGATGACAAACAGTTTTTTTTCGTATAGAAACAAATTAAAAAAAAAATGTTTGACGATTTGGCAAAGCAACATTTTTATACCCTATTCTAAGGGTATATTAATTTTGACGCATAGTTTGTAACATACCTTAATATTGCCCGTAGACCCCTAAAAGTTACTATATTTAAGATCAGCATCGATAGTAATGTCGATCTAGCCATGTCCGTCCGTCCGTCCGTCCGTCCGTCCGTCCGTCCGTCTGTAGCCAAAAATTAGGCCTTTAAACTGGACCTAGAGAGCTGAAATTTTAACCATATACTCTCTAGGGTCCCGAAATAATCAAGTTTACGAATTTTTGAAATCCGCCCACAGACACGCCCACAAACTCAAAAAAACCAAATTTTGGAAAAAATCGAATTTTGAGTTAGAAAGCTGAAATTTTTTATATATGATCTATGACTCCTAAAACTGCTCGGGATAAAACATTTTCAAAATCCGCCCACTGACACGCCCACAAATAAATAAAATAATTTTTTTTACCCTATTCTAAGGGTATATTAATTTTTGAAAATCCAAAGTTTCAGCTAGGGAGCTGAAATTTATAGTATATACTCTCTATGGGCCCCTTATGCTCATGTGTAAATATTTTCAAAATCCGCCCACTGAAACGCCCACAATTAATTTTTTTTTTTTTGAAAATTCAAAGTTTGAGCTAGGGAGCTGAAATTTATAATATATACTCTCTAGTAGCCCTTTATTCTCATGTGTTATTTTTTTCTTAAATCCGCCTACTGACACGCCCACAATTAAATAAAACAATTTAATTGAAACACCTAAGTTTGAGCTAGGGAGCGTTTTTTTTTTGATAAAATCCTTTAAATGTTATATAACAAAATATGTAGAGCGTTCTTAACAATTCAACCATACTTAGACTTTTGTCACGCCCACTTATGAGGGATAGGAATAAGAATAGGGTATCCAACAGTTCGCCCAAGCGGACTGTAGCCCGTCCCTATGTTTTTTTACTTTTTTTATAATTTATGCAGACTTAAGGGATTCTTAAGTAGGTACCCTTATCGTGCAATAGCTACAGTATGGGCGTTAAGGAAATAAGAATTAGCAGAAAGGGAGAGATGCCGATGCACGTTGCTTTTGAATGTTTGTAGGTAATAATATGAAGGAAACACAGCGTGGAAGACAATTCCACATTTGTTTTGTACGGATAAAGAAAGATTCTTTGAACTTCATTATATGCCCAAATACACGCTGAAGGGTGAACTGATCAGTATTCCTTGCATGGTGGGTATTGTGGTTGAAATGTTCTTAGGGTGGAATGGAATGCAAATGGCTATTTCGTTTGAGCACTTATGGATAAAATAACGTGAGATAGGAGACATTGCGATGACGACTAAGAGAGTCAATCGATCTCGCCATATCTCGGACGCCAATGAGTTTTAGTTTATGCAAAAAAAAAAATAAACGCATTTTCATAAAGTCATCCCTTAACTGGTATTATAATACATATGCCTGACAGACGTGTATAAGTAAAAAAGTATTTAACAATGTCCAAATTTGTTGGTGATCGTTTGCTAATTTTCTATTACAGTAGCTTTCGAATTGAAATATTATTGCGCGGAGTTCATAAGTTGTGTGTGGTGTGGATAACACTTAAAATGACAATAAACTTTTTTTCCAAATTTCTTCTGCGTGGAAGGGCGCACCTATAATGCTAAGTGAGATACTTTCAGGTAAGTATTGCTTCTATTCCTAGGGCACTATATAATATGTTTCTACACCCTCATATGGGCATGCAGGTGAAATACCAATCAGGAAAGAGTGCGCTTATTCTAACTAATTTTGGCCTGTTCAAAAGCCGTGAAATAGGTCGATGCTCTGTTCCGGACGACATATAAATAAGACAATAAGTTGGCAGATGAACTGGAAAAAAAGGAGGATAATCCGGCTGCAAACATAGGAAGTGGCCATAAGACCACTCCTACGTATTTTGAAATGGAAGGTATTGGAAGCTAATTTGAAGATTGAGTAACATAGGGCACAGGGTATCTAAGGCGCCGTCTGTTTGGGCCGTTAATGCCTAATGTTTATTTTATTTTTTATTCAACAGTAAGCCCAAGCGGACTGTAGTCTTTCTCTATGTATTTTTTTGTTTTGGTTTTTTTTTTTTAAATTATGAACTTTGTTGGGACTGAAAATCCGCCGGGAAAGACAACGTGGAAACAAAGAAACATTGAAAAAGACCAGGAAATCGTCGGGAAGGACAGAGGACAAAGAAACCTTGAAAAGACAAATACTTGTATGGTATAGGTAACTCCGGTCTAGAAGCTAAGTTAAGTTATATCTGAAGACAATGCGAAAATATTTGAAAACGAATATTCACAATCGTAGCTCTGCTTGGGGGTGGTGTTGGGCTCCCATCGATAAGAAAGGGTAAAATGTATCTTTAACACTCTGGTGTGCTGTGTAAATACGAATGTATAACAAACAGTGTTTGGTGAAGTGGAACACATTCATTTAAGCACAAACAAGTAATGTATTCGCGAATGGGGAACATTTTTTTTTTTTTTTTTTTTTTTTAATTCTGGCTCGCCAAGGCGATTAAATATGGGGCACTTCGACCTAAAAAAAGATCTTTTGTGCCGTGTGGGCCAGAAAAGTTTAGACTAGTAGAGTTTCCACTTTCCGTGTAAAGCGGACAATTCTACTAGTCGAAGAATTCTTTATCTCCTCGGGGCACATTTGTTCCCTGAAAAAGATCTTCTTTCTAATTCCGTTTAGGGCCGGACATTCACATAAAATGTGTTCAGCTGACTCGTCCTCTTCAAGACAGAGTCGGCACTCAGGAGAGTCTACTATTTTCATTTTGTGTAGATGATATCTTAAACCATGGTGACCAGTAAGGTAACCTACTAAGTTTTTGATATCATGCCTGCTTAGGTTTAGGCATTTGCTGGCATTTTTATTGAAAGGCCGAATGGCTTGTTTGGTCTGTCTTAAACCTGGGATGCTTTCCCAAAGATGGATACATTTTCTGTATTCCCAGCTTTTTATTGCTGCCGTTGCTGCTGATCTAGGAGTGCAGCAGAAGGGTTCGGGACCTATGAAGGGTGTTTCCGAACCTTTTCTGGCCAGTTCGTCGGCCTTTTCGTTACCTTCCACCCCGACATGACCCGGAACCCACCATAGCTTGGTCTTGTTACTTGTTCCGAGTACCTGTAGGGTGTTGAAGCAGTACATGACTAATTTGGAGTCAATCGTATGCGAGCTAAGGGCGTTTATAGCTGCTTGACTATCCGTGAATATATGGATGATTGCACCTTTTATACCAGATAAATTTATGTGGCTAGCGCATTCTTGAATGGCGTGGAGCTCTGCTTGAAATACGCTGGGACTTTTTCCCATGGGTATCGTAAAGCGTTTGTTTGGTCCGTATATTCCCGCTCCTACCCCCGCTTCCATTTTAGAACCATCCGTATACACTTTATGCCGTTGTGGCTGTTAGGTGGGTTATTACTAACCCATGCTTCTCTCTTGGGAATCTCCGTGGAGAACCGCTTGGGGAACATACAGTCACAAATAGCGACATTCTTTTAACCCAAATAGCGTTCCCGTATGTCTGTTCCCAATAGAAGAACTGAGAGATTTAAAAAAAAACACAATTTTCTTATTGTCAATATGGCTACGTTCTTTGCAAAACAAAGCGCGGATGACTGATCAGTGCTGAGACGATAAAAATTATACATAAATTGATTTGAGTCCGTTTCTGTCCACTTTCTTCTTTTATATCCTATTCTAAGGGTATTATAATTTCGACTCATAGTTTGCAACATACTTTATTGCTCGTAGACCCCCAAAAGTTACTATATCTGTGATCGTTATCGATAATAATGACGATTTAGCCATGTCCGTCATCAATTTTTAGGTCCTACAACTTTTTAATTTTATGAAATCCGTTTAAATGAAAGTCCCGTTTTTCGCAAAGGTTGTAAAGCGTACAAAACAGTTACAGTACAAAAGATGTGTTGTTTTCTTATAGGCTGTTGCACTTTTATTGGGTGGGGAAAAGACAATTTACATCCTTGAAAAAGGGTAAAAGAAAAAGTTGATAGTCAACATTGGCAGGAAATGTCAAACGTTTATTTGCGGGTAACATGTTGGATGCTACCGACTCGGTTGCTCAGCTAGGGGCATATAAAATAGTGGAACTGGGGCAAAATGGGCGCGACAGAATCTTTTTGAAATATGAATTGTGAAAACTTTGAAACAATTTTTCGAAGTTGAAATGCTGAAACTAAGATGGGTTTGTTGTGAAATAAAAGAATGAGAATTTCAAATCGTTATCTAACGGGAATTTAAAATAACGGAACAAAAGAAAGATCGCCGTTATGAATGGCCTGAATCCTATCCTAATAATAATCCTGAAAACTCCTATCTTTTAACAAAAGTTTCGGAAGCTCATTCAACCGCTAATCCAATTCTTGTCTTCTCTTCCTGTGTCCGTTCGTGCCCCGAACGGTCTTCCAAAACAAAATGTTACAAACAAAAATCAAAGTGCAACCCTTATTTATTGATTAGAGAAAAGTAGATTAGATACATTGATACACAAAGATTGATCAATTCGCAAAATATTTGAAAGCAGCTTTTTTAAAATTCGTGACCTCAACAATCTGTTTAATTGCAGGGGGGAGAGTATTCCAAAGTCAGATAGCATGGCCAAGGAAAAGGTGCGAGGAGTTCAAACAGTTTGAGTAGGAAGTTATTAAATTAAACGTTCTGTCTGATTCAGCAAACTGAATATTTTCAAAAAGATATGGCGGGAATCTATTTTGGATAATTTTATGCAGGAAAACACAGCACCTAAAGTTCATGAACTGTTGAAGTGTGCAGCCAAGGATCACTTTGTGGTGGTTTGAAATGTGATCATATCTGCGTAGTCCAAACACATACCTAACCATATCGTTGACAGTAACGACTAATTTATGTTGGGATAGCTAATCTAGTTTGCAATAAACGACAAGAGCATAATCAATAACTGGCACGAGCAGAGTTTTAACGAGTCTTAGTCGCGTGTGTATTGGCGTAAAACTTGAGAGAAGCCAGAGTTTACGCAGTCCGGCATAAATTCGGCCAATAGTGTAATAATTGATATGATTGACGGCAGATAGTGAGCGATTTACCTTATAGCCGAGGTTGGTAACCACGTCTGCAAATATAAGTTGGGAGTTTTTCAGATAATCTTTTATCAGACGCACCGATCTTTCACTGAAGGCAAAGTACAACTTCAGTTTCTTACACAGAATGTCATGATCCACACTGTCAAAGACCTTAGAGAAATCGAGCAAACAGAGCACCGTTATATAGTCTAATGCATAGTTAATCCGTACATCATTAAGTACTTTCACCATAGCCGAAGAACAGCTGTGGTTAGCACGAAATCCAGACTGTATTGAGGACAGCAATTCATTTCGGTCCAGATGACCTGAGATCTGTTTAGCAAGAATTTTTTCAAAAACCTTTGACAAACAAGGCAAGATACTGATGGGATGTAAATCAGAGGTTGAAGACGGCTGAGTTAATTAATAAAAAAAATAAGAAAAGGGAAAAGACGAAAAACTGAGTGAAGTTAGTTTTATGTTTTGGGACTATACCAGCTGATGTCCCAAATTGGTAAAATCTATTAAGTGTTCGAGGAGAAGGAAGCTCAAAATTGCTCTCCGCGGATCTATTTTAACCCGGATAGCGTGCCACTTTGTACAATGTTTGTATTCGTTGGGCCTTGGTCATTGGCGTCTTCGTTTCGATTTTGTTAGTTGCAACTTCGATACTTTTCCTTCAGTGTTTCGTTTTGATAGTTGCATTTGTGCGAGGTACGGGTCTTAAATTACCATATATCTAATGTTAAGAGAAATTATTTCCAACAAAAAAGTGAAGATATTGCTCTCCTATTCTGGGCAATAATTTCACAAAAAACTTTCCTACTCGAGGTGAAGTTATTGCCCGTGAAGTTATTTCCCTACACCGTTTGTTAGTTCGCTGTTATTTTATGTATGTATGTATGTTTTACGTATCAACCTGTGCCACCTGCGCATCTGGTCATTTGCGGTTTGTGTTAGGGGGTCTCTATCAAGGCCGTCATCCACCGCCCTCGTAACATGGTGGGAAAACTGCCCTAGTCGGGTTGAACTATGATCGTTGGGATGCTTCTTCAAGGGATATCTACCAACACCACACCCTTCATAGCTTCGTTGTCGTATCGTTAAAGATTTTCCTGACTGCCCTTTCGTTTCGCGTTGGGCTGTGCGAAGGGATCGTCCTCCCACACCCATCGATGTCGAGACACCAACCGTCGATTGGGCTCGAATCATTTTTTTGTCGATCCCCAGAACTCCTGGAAACGAGCTAACTTGATCGGAATCAATGACAGGTGGCCAGTTAACCAATCTCACTTTAGGGACGACGGTAAATTAAACACAACGAGGCGAAAAAGTGAATCGGGTATAGAATTGGGATGGTTGGGAAGAAACAAAATTTTTGTAGATTTTATGTAACGCAACAAGGCTTATGACCCAGCTAAGAGAGTCATAACACCAGCCATTATGGACTTTTGGCCTGTATACTTATGAGCCTGAACTACTTATGAGCTTGTTAACTAAGTTAATCGTTAACTTCTTCTTCTTCTTCCTCTTCAACGACGAGGTTATGATCTTCACAAAATAGATCATAACCCTCCCATTTCAATGCATCCCTGCTATGCTGCTTGTTGGGTTGGCCGTTAATCGTTAACACTTTTCGTTTGTTTGTTTTTGTTTTGTAGGTCCAATGCAATGTGTGCCATTTCATATTTTCATAGTGTACCTGTTCACTTAATCCTTACCAACACTACCCTAAGCACCTCATAAAGTAATATAAAGCATTTCCTGAACAACCTCTCACACCAATTGCAAATACTTTCATGACATGAATTGATGTTTGAAATTCTTCTTATCATTCCTCAAATGAATTCTTGTATGTAAATACTCTCATAGACGTTTTGTTTGTATTTGACACTTAACTTTTGTTAACCCATACATCTGCATGTTCGATGCACTTACCCACGAAATCACTTAACAGCCCACCACAACGCTATCACTTTCCGCCCAAATTCAGTAACGAAGCAATTTGCTAAAAGAATATCCTCCCACAAGGCTTTTAAAATTTGTTGGACTGAGATAAACCAGAAGGGTATCGCAGGAGCGCTATGTTCTTTTAGTTTTCTTCAGAAACAAATATCAAGCCGATTTCCTAGTCGGCAGCTTGACTTGACGAATCCACATGTTGTACTACCTATCGACATCCCAAATAACAACTTTTATGAATGAAAGAAGCCCTCTGAAGCTTTTATCCGTTAACGGATAATATGTTATCTCAAACCGAAAGAGAACCATATTACACCGAAGAGAGAAAGTCCACATTTTTGGTAAATGAGAAACTTTGTGGTACTGGTACATCTTCGATAAGGATTTCCTTTGACTACATCCATGCAAACTTAAATGATTTGCCGGCATCACATGGATGTCGTTATGAGCCACAAACCGACGACAACAGTCGAAGTTCTGCATCTATCTTGTCGATACGTGATGCTCTGGTGAATGTAAACGAATTCTCGCGTATCGCGTTGCTCGTGGTTTTGAAGAGGTATCGCTTTCGAATTCGCTTATTCGTTTTTTCGGTTGTCGTCGGTCTGATTTTAGACTCCTGCGATATGGTTCGAGTGAATATTGACAACTAGTTGACGCGCGTTAGTAATAAATTGAATAGACTTCCGTTTATTAATCCGTTAATAATAATCTTTACTCAAGAATATCATGAAGATAGGTATATCTGTGGTGACTATAGTCGAGTGAGGGTATTTTGTACTTTGCATATCCTTGATTGTCCCTTGATTGTTGTGATATAAAACGCGGTAATTGAATGAATGATTGTACTTTTCCGGGCGCGAGTCTTTTGGTCCTGCTATAACTTAGTATAGTGATGAAAGGGCCTTCGAACGGTAATCGGAGATCGATTTTTGCTGGATTTCAGTGATTTATAAACTGCTTCTCTCAACCCTCTATAAGATTTATTTCGGGCGTTCAACGCACCCTTGTCGATCTTAGAATTGATTGGATTAAAAACAATTAAACAATTTCTAAACTTTGTTGTATCGAGAGTTTTCGTAGTGGTGTATTTATACATAAAAATTGAAATCTATCCTACTTTGTTTGCCAATTTAACTTTCAAATTTTGGTTATGCGGTTAAATTTTGCGAAACTCCATTTAGTCTTCTGCTGTGTAAAATTGTGAAGCAAAACTTCAGTTTGTTTAAGGTTATTGCACTGAGTTTAATTAAAAGTTGTAAGATTGGCTAATTAAAAATAAGTGTTTCTGATTAAAAAAAGAATTGAAAAAAAATCAATCATCAAAGTTTAGTATTTGCTGGAAAAGTTTTGAAATATTGTGTCATGTACAGGATTATTTGAACATCCTCACTTTCAATTTGGATTCGAAGGGATTATCGTACCTTGATTGCTTAAAGTAAGTTTGTGTTTATTTTGAAATTGTTTTTTAAAAGCTTTGGTGCAATAACAAATTTGAACATCGGTATTTTTTTTAGCGCTGGCTGACGAGCGTTCCATAAGTCAATGACTTTGAAATGAAAGAATTGTTTTTATCTCAAAATAAAGTATTTTTCCACTTCTTAAACCCTTCAAAGAAATAGAATTTCCAAAAAATCTTCAAAATGGGCATTTGTTGCATCGATAATTCTGTGATAATAAATTAAAGTTGTTGTCGACAAAACAAAAATCGAGTTTAATTGCTTAATATTTTTTCCTTTTTCCTTGCTTTCTTTTAGTCAATTGACAATGTACGAAATTCATAGCTTAAGTCAAGATAAGCCATTTCATTCCGATTCTTATTTTGACTTAAGTCATTTTACATTTGACTTTAAAAACTGTCAAGTTTCTGAAATAACTTTCTGGGGACTCTCTTATCACGGGCCAGCTCACGATAAACGATGTTCCTTTGACGATATCATTTTGACGATAGCTATCGCTATCATATCTACAGAGATAGACAGGGACTGGTTTTGGTCGAAACGATGTCGTTCGATCGTTTTCATTTTACGTGATCTGACCCTAGGTTTAAACAAATCAACGAGTGCATTTTTAACGTCTATTTTGAAAATTAATTCCATTTACATAGCCCCAAATCTTTTTTTCAAGCAATAAAATAGACCTCCAAAACACTAAGGTTAAATTTCTTTTTCTCGTACTGAAAAATGACAAAATTAGACATAGGCAGGCAACTTAAACTGATTACCACAGAATTTCATCTATTGTCGAAAATCTTTTTCCGCCGAGCCATTTCTTCATATTTGGAAAAGAAAACAAATTACAGGGAGCCACATCTGCAGAATATTGTGGATATGGGAGAAGTTCATAGTGGCGAAAAAGCTGGTACAGTGTCGTGATGAAACAGAACTTTTTCCTTTTTCGAATGAGGCCGTTTATCGATCAATTCGGCATTAAATGTAGGTAGGTACCCATCTAATAAATTAGAATAGTACTGCATGTGTTCATACCAAAAATATCCATGCAGGATGCGAATAACACCGAGATTCCAGTCATTTCAATTCATCTCATGAACCTTGACTCGGCGATCGTCCAAAACGATATTGTTAGTTTGTTTTGTTGACGTCATTTGGTCGCTTTCGGTGCTCGGGGTCTTTTGTGCTCATACAACCATAACGAAATCCAGTGAGCCACTTGTGCACCTTCCCATGCGAGGTAGCAGAGTCTTTATAATACCTATTTTAAATGTCAGAAACACATTACTACACTAACAGCGATTTTGACAGATGTATCAATAATAATTTTAGAAGCAACGCTTTTTAATGCAACTGATCACAACGACAGCAACAGCATTTAAAACTTGAGGAAAAATTCATTTCAGCTTTTCCTACTTTAAAATGCTTATACTTTGAGCGACTTTTCTCTCTTGTGCTGTCTGGCTGTTGCTGTGGTAATGTGTTTCACACCTGTTGCTGTGGTATGTGCTGTTGGCTATTGTTACTATTAAACCTTCCTTCAATAGTTTTACCACGCAAAAAGTAGTGCTTTATCACAACCTTAAATTCACTTTTTTTCATTTTGAGAAAATGTGACAAACAAAAGTTATTTCGATCAATCTAACAAGCTCAATATTTGGCTATAAAGAAACAAACATGTTCGAAAAAAATCTTCCATAAGATATGAGCGCCATCTTTCATCAAACCAACTACTTATCGAACCGCCTTCGTAATGATGACCGTCAATCAGATCAACACGGATAATTTGACTTCGAATTTAACAGGAGCGGGAACTTTAACGTTTGAAATCGCGTCAAAGCAATATAGCACCATAGAGAGTAAATTATTGTAATCACGATGGAAAGTTCTTTTAAAATACAAATAATACAGATAATTCGCTCAACATAGAGAAATTTGAATGTTTGCAAGATTTGCCATACGTGCTTTTCAATTCGAAGTATAAAGGCATGAATCTTTATAACTAAATTTTTAAGTCTTAATAAATTATGCACCTTAGTGGTTCTAAATACTTGATTATAATAGCGACTTTCAACTGAACACATTATTCTTCGCTTATTTGGTGGTCGCTTTATTGAATTCCCCGTTTACTTGAACGAAATAAAAGCAAGAAATAAACTTATTTCAACCGAGTTGAACTTATGCGTTTTTTTCGTTAATTAGACGCCCGGATAATTGATCGGGAAAATCTGCAAAATGGCGAAGGAAATTAACCGATTAGCATTTGACTCATGAGTGGTTAAGTTGAACAGCTTTCAACTTTTTTTCCTGGTGAAGCGGGCGGAATCACCATTTTCACTTTTTCTTTCAAACAATTAAATGTCCCGAAGCATGAATAAATCAATGCAGTATCTTCGTGTTTTCTTTTCTTCTCTCAGATGTTCACTTACTTTTGATGCATTAAATGTGCAGTATTTCAATATCATGCAAGGCCATTTTGTATGTTCATCTTAAAGCTTAATCAATCTTTATACAGTTAATTTACAACGAATAAAGATTTATCTTTTAATGATTGAAAATTGTGTTTCGCTTAAAATTGTTGCCAAACTTTTATCTCTCTCTACTTCTTCCTAGTAGTATCTAGTAGCCATTGATTTGTGTTAGCTTTTTATCGATCCTATAAGTTTACTGTAGCGTTCACCAAAATTGTCTTTAGCGTACGCCTTTTTTATAAATAAAGAGATTTGGTGACTGTGGAAGGAGTTAATACGGTCCGAGACGGTACGCGTCTTATGTTGAATTCTTAGTTCAAAGTTATTTCCAATTCATTTAGGGAGGCTTAAGAAGATACCGGGCTCGTATACATAAAATGGTGTCCCGAAGGGGAAACTGACACTGTATACTACCTGTTATTGACTATTGTTATTGTAGGTTAAGGAGCTTACGCAGTTTAAGGGTCTACCACGATATCTGGAAAAGAAAAATAAAGAAAGCAAACATGTCAAAGCAAAGATTCAAGAAATGTCTGCGATTAAAGAATCATGATTCATGCGCATCAGATGTCAGCAGATCTATGTAATTGAAAAGGTACCAGTGTCACTTTAGTGTTGTTGTAAATTAAAAGCTTGAAATGAAAGTAAATGAAATGGTTAATTAAAACCTCTTTTAAAATTGAAATTGATTTATTTATCATTTCAACAAGTGCGTAAGAAATAACTCTTACTGGCTCTGCGAGCTCAATTCATTCAAATTTCCTTTGGCATAGGGGTGTGTATAGTCCCTACATGTAAGCTCCTCACTTATTTTTTTATTACAATGGGACCGGCCAAGAACAATTATAAAAATAGTGTAGTGAATACTCCAAAATGATCACGTTCATATAACAATCACACATAAAAAAGTGAGGACAAAATAAAATCTCAAAATTTTGTTCGCTAAGCTCATCGTACATTTTTTTCAGTCCATAATGACCACATGAACCCGCGTCCGAATTCGCCAAACTTTGACACTCCTTGAACATCTGTTTAAATTTGTTTGGTCGCAGTACAAGCAAATCCGAGCTTGACTTAAGGATTCTTGCTAACGTAGGTCTAAAACAACGCAAAGTATTTTAATAATACACCCAAACTCGAACCTACTCCAAATCCAACAATGATCCAAAGCAAGTGGGTGTCAGGAGGAGACGGGCAGCATGTCCCAAACACACATTGCAATGTTTTTTTGATCTACTTGTGCTATTAATGGCGCCGTAGGGTTCTGGAATCACAATAAGATCCCATTAGAGTGACCAGACAATGTTGGATTTGGAGCAGGTGCGATGTTGGAGTAGGTTCAATGTTTGGTATATTAATAAAATACTATCATTCACAAACTGTAATGCTTAAAATAAAAAAAAACATTTTCTGAAATATCTGGCTTCCCGGAAGCCGCTACCGACTAATCGATTTTAGATCAGCTCGTAATACAGTTTTATTGTTTTAAACACCAGATATCTGTTCTTTTATTTTATTTTTAAATCAAGTTTATTTCTTTGAATAGTTTGTAAACAAATTCAAACTCCAAATTTTGAAGAAAAAAAATGTGTAGTTATTGGTTTTTCGAAATTGAAAAAATAAGTAGGTATTTGATTGGATTTTAATGTTCACTTTCTCTTTCAATTTTTTGTCGAACGCTGAGCACCAGATGGTTTTGTGCCTTCTATCTTTTGAGAAAATTGAAAGTTACGAAAATTATTGCTCCACTTATGATTGAACAGTAACAGCCGCCTGTAAACTATGCTCTTAATTAAGATAACCTGGGGGCACGCTTCGCGGGATAAATGGATTTCAACTCTATTCGGTCAGTCCCGTTCGCCCAACTACGTTGCTCTGCTCAGGGTATATCCATTCGTCTGCCAGCCGACTATGTCAAAAGCCTTTTTTTAATCAACTTCACCTTCCTGGGTCCTGTTATAATGAAAATAATGCATATAAGTGCTTATATTGTGTCCTTCTACGAAATCTATTCCAAATCCATAAGCTGAATTTTATTGGTTAAAATTTGAAATGAATTTCACTAACTTACAAAGACTTGATTTGTTGTCATACAGACCCCTAGATTTTAGCGTCTGTACTGGGCTGTAACTGCCTTTGAAATACGTGTTCGAATAATGTATTCGGTATCCATTCAATAAGAAAAAAACGTATGTTTTCCTTGATTCACACATTGTTAAGGCTTTCCTTAGATAAGTCGGTTATTGCAGTGCAGCTAAGGTTGAATTTATAGGATGTTTCCGAGTGTGTATTCGATTTGTTAGATACTCACTTACAGGCAGAACGGATGGAAGTTACCTGGACTACGAGTATTTCATACGTCATCGACATCGTTATATTCATGATGTATATTGACAGCGTTACTAACATATGCACCGAAGTGATTGGAGGGTAACGTTTTTCATTCAGCTTGATTCCATCGTCATGACGCAATTCTCAAAAGAAAATAATTAAAAGTTTCTACTAAAATTGCAATCAGCGCAAAATTCTGGAAAATTATACATGGATATAAAACCAGAACAAACCTTTATATATCCTTTCCAATCTATACGCCAATAAAACGTACATCCTTCTATGTAGTAGTATTCAAAATTAGTATTTGTATTTGTATATATTGATAGAAAAAAGCTATTCAAATATTGTCTTTAAGATGTACATAGATATGGTATTTATTTAAGTAGAAATAGTGAATGAAAAGGCTACTTTAAAAACCTTCATTTGAAATATCACAGTGGTTGAGTGTTGCATGCTTCGAATAGAAAGTTTACAGAGTTTAAAAAACTACAATAAGTGGGTGTATACGATTCAATCATATAACAGTAATAAGGAACAATATAATTAATAAATTAACAAAATTGTAAAGCCAAAAATATAAATATAAAATAATTAAATATTATTCATAAACGGCCCATAGAGGGCTTAAAACCAAGCTTCTCCAACCATTTCGTTTGTGCGAATACTTTTCAAGCCGAATCCGAACGGCAAATTTGAAAAGCTTCTCATGACAATTGGAACTCTTGGATGTTTTTTAGACTCTCGCAAGAGGTGGGGCGGTGGAAAAAAACGTTTTATATGTTATTTGGCCACGGCGGTATTTGAAACTGAGAATTTAAGGTTAGTAGTCCATCACACCTACCTCTGCGCCACTGTGTGGTAATTTATATCAATAAAAAGAGAACAGGGAATAAATAGGTAAATAAATAAATTAATTAATAAATAAATAAATAGAATTAGTAGATAAAAAATAAACAAATAAATAAATAATAAATAAAAAGATAAAAATAGGTATGAAATAAATAAAAATAAAATATATAAGTAAATATTTAATATAATAATTAAGTTTATATAACAAGAAGTTGATAAAAAACCATAGAACATGTGGGTTAACTTGATTAATAAGACTAGTCTAGAGAACATATTACTCGTAACAAAGTAATTGTTAAATACCAAAAATATTAAATTTTATAAAGTTTTGTAAACATAGTATTCCTTTTCCGCGACACTGTGTAACGAGAGGTAACCTCTTGATTCAATGTTAGCGGACAAGTTTTATAATACATACCTACACATTAAGTAATACATACTCTAATGCTGGGTATTATCCGCTACATCAAAATACTGGTTTTTAATTTACTAAGACAAATGTAATTATGAGTCCCAATCGTTACTGTCCGGTAGAGTTTATTAAATAAAAAAGTGTTCGAAGAATTGCGCTAGTGTTCTTTTTTATATTAATTTTGTATAATAGTGTCTAGTGCAACACAGTTTTTATAAAAATTCAAAATTAGTATTACATCGAATTATTAAAACAATTACTGGTTGTACTTAATTTGACATGCGTTCATGACCACCTTTTACCCGCCCCTAAATGCTAATGTTTGTACCACAGAGTCGGACAATTAGTCTTTTAAAACACATTTTTGGTTGTTGGACTGAGCCATTTCCACAACAGCAGACAACACTGTCAAAGAATCACCGCTTGCCAAAAGTTATCTTAAGTATTTACAATAACCGGCGTGGCCAGTCAGGTACTGCATAAGGTGGTAGTTGCTGTTTCCATGTGCTCCCTTTGTCCAGGTCTCAATTGTCGGGATCAGCTTGTATGTCCATCTGCCTTTTGTATTGTTGTCCCATCTGGTTTGCCATATAGCAATTGAAGCTGCTCTTTTTTCTACTTTAATTCTTGCCATTTCCCTTGCATCTTGTCCGCCCGGCATTTTCTGTCTGAACGTCTATGGGTATCATTTAAGCTATGACGAAGGCTGCTTCGTCCGAGATGGCTCGAACACTGCAGATCGTCCGTAATGCGCTTAGCCTGTATGTGGATGATAGTTTTCTGTTTGCTTCTTTCGTCGCTAGTGCCCCAGCTCATTCCTCCTTTAGCCCGCCAAGGTCACTACTATTTACAAAACGGTCCTCTTATCGTATCCAGGTCCACCGATGCTAGGTAGTATGCGTGAGAGAGCTCCCTGTATTTGCGATGCTATCTTTGTTATATACCCCACGTGCGTCTTGAACTGCAGTCTATTGTCTAGCATGACTCTAAGATATTTGACTGCTTCTTTGGATCAGATGATCTGGTTCCTCACTTGAAAATTTGCTAATTCAATGTTTTTCCCTATCGTTATAAGAACAGCTTCTGTTTTATGGTCGGCTAATTCTAGTCCGGCGGATAGTAGCCAGTGTTTTACGAAGGTACATGTGTGTGTGTATACGTACTTTAATATGTTCGCTCGTGCCTGAACAATTTTACGTTCACGTTTTCTCGCGTATAAAAATTGATACCGACTTCTTTCTGGTCCTAATCGACGCGTATAGGTCCGGCAGTTTTTGTTTTGTTTAAACAAAAAAAAATAAAACAAAAATTGATGTCAGAATTTCTTGAGAAAGATTAATTCAATCTAATTTGTTCTGGTGACAATCCATGTCACAGTATCAGATATTTTCATTGATTTTTTATCAAAGACCAGGTAAAAGTTTGTTTATAATATCAAAAAAAAAAATGTATACAAAACAATAAAAATCAATTAATAACGAATGAAGAAAAATATTGATTTTATTCAGGTTTCGCGTACTCTCCTTTATTATTATGTATAATGTTACTAGCAGACCCGCTAAACAAATTCGTGTTTTTTTTCTTTTTCAAACCTTTTCATTATTTTACTCTTCATTTTTTTATTAATTATTAAGTTAATATTACGCTGGGAAGTTGAGCGTGTGGAGCTCCTAACCTTGATACGCTAATTTTTTAATGGAAGAAGGAGGAATTTATATAAATAGATTTATAATACAAAATGAAAAGCATCAACTTTAGCAACCAGAAGATGCATGTCCTTGGCGGATGTAATGCGACGTTATACGGGCTCTTCGCTTTCAATCTTAGCCTCAGAATATTCAATTTTAATAACGTAATTTAATGTTCGCCCCTCACACGACCTGGTTGATGCTCCCTTATGCAGCACAGTGTTGACCGTTTCGTCGTCCGCACAAAGTAGTTATGAAAGTGAGTGAGTTTTTCTCAAGAAGAACTTGTAGATAACACAGTATTTGGCATTAACCATTAACATTTACAAGAACATTTTCCTTTGATGTACGAGTGCGTTCAATCTCCATCTACATTGCAGGCATGCACAAACAAAGAAAGGACGTCGGACTTTCTTTCGAAAACCTAATCTTGTTTTGATTTGAAGCAAATTCTGAATTTGAAACACAAACAAAAACAACTGGTCCTTGATAAAATTCAATACGCATTGCCCCAGAAGGAAAATAGTCTTTCTCCTCTCTTGTGGGTAATTATGGGCGCATATATACTTATCCTACCTCGACACTAGGTGCTATTTCGATAGATATCAGCACTTGTTTTCAGGCAGTAATATATGGCATGAAAAAAACATTAAATGCAAGAGCATTACCATTTGGCAGTAATTCACTTTGACAGTTTTATTACACTACAGTTACTGTTATAAATAATTTTGAGGGAAATTTGTTCAAGAACAAATGGAAAATTAATAGAATAATAAAAAAAATAAGATGTCAACATATATTTATTGTTGTGTGTTTGGGGTGGGGAGAGCACAATAACTAGGGCGCCAAAAATTGATAACGGTTTTTTATAGAAGGGTGAAAAACAAGCATTTTTCACTATTGGTGGGTAGGGGGAGGGGGGTCTATCTCGCCCCAATTAGGAAGTAGGGGCAACTTTAGAAAAAAGGACTTAAATTTAAAAAAAAAATTCTTAAAAAACAACCGCAACACTTACAGTAAAGTACTATACCGGTTTTGGAAGCTAGAAATTTGTTCTATAATCCGAAATTTAAATTAAATTATTTATGTCAATAGTTTTTGAAAAATTCGCATGCAAACTCAAAATGTTGATAAAAAAGTTTAGACCAATTTTTTTCAAAATTGTGAAATGAAGTGCTGAATTGGCTTTTTGTGGTCAATGTTACTATCAATTCTAAATCGAACACAAGAAACCGAAGGGTTTTATGTCTTCTAGTTTTTAAGGAAATTTTAAATTACTAAAACTATGTTTTTATGAGATTTTTGTTTTTTGCTATTGATATAAACAATTTAATTTCAATTTAGGATTATAGAACAGATTTCTGGCTAAAGTACTTTATTGTAAGTGTTGTCGTTGTTTTTTAATAACTTTTTTTCAATTAAAGTAATTTGGGGCGAGAGAGACCCCCAACTCTCATAGTAAAAAATGCTTGTTTTTGACCCTTCTACAGGAAACCGTTATCAAATCTTGGTGCCCTAGTTATCGTACTCGTGCCTTTGACGTAGAGGTTTGATGTATTATAGATGGTTTTTTAAACGTGTTAGAATTCTTTTTTGATTATTTACTTTACCTATAAATTATTATTGTATACTGGGTAGCAGCCACCCTTGGCTTCGCTCACATTATTGTATGTAACCCGCCTAATTGGGTCTTGCGATTATATGATTGATCAAAAACTATTTTTTTTGTACATTTTCAGTAAATAAATAAAATAAAAAAATAAATATCAATTGTCATACCTTTGCAAATAATTAGTAATTTTCTTCTCCGCGTATTCGACCTAGAGTTTCTATTCACATTCTCACATTTGTCTATTTCATTCGTTTTTTCTCCCTCTATAGTATACGAGTACCTAACGCTCTGGTGTGTTAGATCCTTGCTTCTCTAAACAAATATAACCATGGTTCCCTTGCCTGAAAAGTGTAATTTGAAAAACAGATTCAAAAACTCAGATCGATAGTGTACTAATATCGTCTAGAGAATCAGAAGAACGACAATGCATAATTAAAGTTCGATGGGCTCTTGGATACACCGTTCAAAGTGTCATCTCTCCCACCCCACAGTGGAATAAATACACAAACCTAACCTAAACGTTACTCGTTGAACGTTGCCGTTGTCAAACACACATTCTGCATAATTTGTACTCAATTTTAACCCATCTGCCTTCTGTGTTCTTGCTTTGCAAAACAGAATCTCACTGTTAGGCACACTATTATGGATGCACATGACTTATTTATTTGTATCTCTCGTTTTGCTCCAAAAAAGAAATCTGCATATCAAAAAAATGTCTTCCTAGTTCTGCTAGAGGAATACACCAGCAAGTCAGGTGCATCTATTTGACCGGATATAAGCTGCTGTAAAAAAATGATATCGCTATTAAGCCTTCGTTGAGAAAGGGGTAACATTTGAAGAAGCTTGATACGTTGACTGTAGGGAGGAAGGTTAAATGGATCATCCCATGGAAGTCCTCTAAGTGCAAATCGAATAAATTTACGTTGAATCGCCTCTATTCGATTTGAATGAATGTTGTAGAACGGTGTCCAAACTTGAGAGGCATACTCTAGAATCGGACGGACAAAACAATTGTACAATGACATAGGAACATAAGGGTCTTTAAGTTCTTTGGCCACCGTCTTACGAAGCCCAACATAGAATTAGATTTATTAATAATAGAATTAATATGCTTAGCAAAATCCAGTTTGGGGTCGAAATAAACCCCAAGATCCTTAAAATTATCAACACTACAAAGAATATGTTGAGACAGAGAGTATTGAAAGGTGGAAGGGATATTCTTTCTAGAGAATGTCATATGTTGACATTTAGTTGGGTTCAGGGATAAACCGTTTTTATCACACCAATTGGCGAAGCTATTAATGTCAGATTGAAGAAACATTCTGTCTTGCTGACTAGTGATAGATTTATATATTTTCATATCATCAGCGTAGATCAGGATATTACTGTGATTTATACATGCCTTAACATCATTAATGGCAAGTATAAATAATATTGGTCCGAGGTGACTTCCTTGGGGAACTCCAGACTGCGCTGTGAAAGATACGGATAGCGATCCTCTAAATTTCACTTGATAAACCCTTGATCTAAGGTATGAATTAACCCATTTTATGAAACTTGGTGGGAAGCCAAAAGCCCTGAGCTTAAACTCGATTATTTCATGGGACAGCTGGTCGAAAGCTTTAGAGAAGTCAGTGTATATGCAATCCATTTCGTCCTTATTCTCTAAGGTATTAGAACAATCATGCAAGAAACTTAACAGATTAGTGACAGTGGATCTGTTTCTTACAAATCCATGCTGTTCATTACAAATTAAATTGCGACAAAGAAATATTAACTTTTCGCAACTTTGAACAATTTGTTCAAAAAGCTTAGGGATACACGAAAGCTTTGAAATAGGCCTATAATTAGTGATATCACCACGTTCGCCTTTCTTAAATACAGGTGTGATAAAAGCACTTTTCCATAGATTAGGGAATTTACCAGTACTGATGGACAATTCAAACAGATACTTAAGATATGGAGCAATTGCATGACTACATTTTTTAAGAACGATCGGTGCAATGCCATCAGGACCTGATGAATAATCATTCTTGAGAGAAGAAATACATTTTAAAATTGTTTCCAAATCGAATGAGATACTACTAAAACTTATTTGGGAACAGCTAGTTAGATAACTAAAATATTGATCATCAATGTGAAGAGGGGTCCCCCTAAATGATTTACTGAAATGATCTGCAAACATATTGCTTGCATCTACTGAATCAGCAGTTGTAGAACTATTGTAAGTAAGCTTCGATGGATAACCATCAGTTTTTTTCTTAGAATTGACAAAACCCCAAAAAAGTTTGGGGTTCGATTTTAAAGAGCATTCCATTTTACTTATATAGTCAATATATAAGTTGCAGGATAAAGATTTGTATTCATTGAATAATGTGAAATAGAGTTCAAGATCTGAATGGCAGAGACTTTTTAAATAGTTCTTCCAAGCCCTATTACGTCTGTTTCGTATCGATTTCAGCTCTTTAGTGTACCAGGGATGGGACGTTTTCAGATTCCTAGAGGATTTCACAGGAATCACTTTTTTCATGCAGTTATCCATCAGAGAATAAAAAGAACCTACTGCATCTTCAATATTAGATAAGGCAGTAAGGTTAAAATTAAAGCTGTTAATTTCATCAGAACGCCTTTGAAAATTTGCTTTCCGAAAGTCAAAAGATTGCGAACGGTCATACGAATTACTGTTTTCGTACAGATGTGCGCCCAGTTCAATAAATACATCCAAGGGTGGATGATTGTCATCTATGTTAGTTATACTGAGATGGGATTCCAGAGAAAACAAGATCGAGAGTTCGATTTCTGAAATTTTGTATACAGCTTGTTTGCTGTAAGTCAAAAGACAAAATGTTGTCAAGTAAAGCGAGCTCTTGTTGGGCAGAGTCAAAGGATGGAATGAAATGAGAATCATCCTCAGAAGGTACCCATCCAATATGTGGCAGATTGAAGTCGCCTATAAGTAAGACAGTGCTGTCACAACAAGATATGTCAAAAATATGGTCTAGTGCCATAGAGAGTTCCGAATACAAAGAACATAGACGAGACGATGGAATGTACGCATTAACAACATATAAATGTTTGTTCTTAAGTGTAATTTTTACACAGATAACTTCGACATTAAGTTGAAATGGAAAGTCAATCTTGCGTGACTCAAGGTTGGAACGAACAGCGATCAGAACACCTCCTCCAAGCGCTTTCAGGTCATTGTTATGACGGTCGTTTCTGAATACGGAGAACTCATGATTGAAGAGTTCCGTGTCTAGAATTCCGGCATTTAGCATTGTTTCCGTCAAGGAGAAGATATCATGAGAGAGGGCTTGCGAGTTTATATATAATTCAGCGGTTTTTGTGCGGAGTCCCCTTACATTTTGATAGTAGAGGGACAGCCTACTTGGTTTTTTAACTTGGACGGACAATCTTTCCTGCGACTTTTTGTCGAACGGGGTGTAAATTCTTTAACTAACGCACTTAAAGTAGTCTCAGAATAATATAATATATAAATGGAAAAAAAATCTTAAAGGTACAATCCATATTTTTTAGCACAGAAAGAAAACAAAATTGGTACCTTTCCAGCAACCAACTCTACGTTCTTGATGCAGGAGTGAACGGGGAACCAAGTGATATACTGATGTTTCACCTTGATCAAAGATTGACGTTTAAAGAGCATAAAACCTATCTAATAATCTGCTAAAAAGGTTAACTTCGACTTTGAACGGACGGCAACAGAAACAACGATTTTGGCAGGCACAGCAAATTTATTATATCCAATGCAGTTTTTAATGTAACACATTGGTCACAGCGTCAGCAACAGTACTCTCAATTTTAGGAAAAATCATAAATTAGCTGTTGCTCTGCAAATTCTACCAATATGGCATCGACGTTTTCAGTTTTCCCAACATTCAAAAGCCTATATTTTGAGTCACTTTTCTCTCTTATTTGTACTTTGATAGAATTTATCACTTCTGTTTACAAAATGTTTTGTTTTCTCTATGCGGTTGCTGTGCTAATGTGTTGACTCACCACACCACAGCAGCTGTCTCTTGGTGTCGCTTTTGGTTGTTGCTGTGCTAATGTGTTTCGACACATTTCTACGGAACAGTGATAATTCGGATCCTTTTTTTAATACACATGGTTGTGGCTTATTGGTATATTTCTATTTTTATTAAGCTCGTTAATACATAACGAGCTTGTCTATGTAGGTACATATTCTTTTAAAACTTGCTTGTTACCTATTCCCATTGTCTTCCTCCTACCCGCAAGTACCTACATTTTGTTCCCTCAGTTACAATTCCTGGTGTTGAAACAACTTGAGTTCTTGCCAAAGGAAAGCAAAATTGCTTATAGGTAGGTGTTGTGTTTAAATTTTTGGGAAACACATTAATAAATTTGCGACGATGCCGGTCCTTGGAATGTAAGCGGTCTATCAGCTAGTGACCTCGGCTGCGAAGCTCCACCGGAAGCTATATAGTTTGTGGCAGTGAGCCCCCTAGTGTGAGTAATCGTGGTTATCCGAAAACGCCGAAACAAAAATTGTTATTATCACAAAATGTGTCCATGATCGCAAGAGGTGTTGAGGCACACCAACTTGAGCAAGTAGTATTCAGTGAAGTCGAGATTCCTTGGACATTTTGCAATCACTTTCTATGCGAGGGTACACTCGATTTTTTACTTCGTTTTTGTTTTGTGGACGGTGAAAGTCAAAACCTGCGTCCACCTGATAAGCAGAACAGCATTTACTTCGGGATACCAGAAAAAACTGGAAAAAATTGGCCATTATTGGACAAAATGGGCAGCCATTGGCGGTGAGAAGCGCAGTTAGATATCTAGGTATCTGGCTTGACCAGTATCTATATTTCGATAGACATATAGTTGCTTGTCTTGCTGGGGCCAAGAGGGCTTATGCTCTGACAAGGAGACTGTTTCATAGCAGTCAACTTGACTCCAGAGTGAAGGTCATTTGCTACGTGGCCCTTATAAGGCCGATCATCGCTTATGGTTGTCCATTATGGTTTAATATAGCGCCTAGCTATATGGAAAAGATTCGGGTTTTGGAGAGACAATGTCTTAGGACCTGTCTCCGGTTGTTCCGAACGCCTGAATCCAACTATATAAAATACTATCCCAACAAGGTCCTATACGATGGGGCTCAGTTGAATAGGATTGACAATTTCCTCATTAAGGTGACTCGAAGGCACGTTTCAATGGCGATGGCCAGCGACAATAGTCTGATCTTTGGGGCTTACTACCCCAATGAAATGTACATAGAGAGTACACTCCGGTCTGGCTTTATCCCGCCGGAGGCATTTATCCATATTGATGCAAAAGGGCTGGTACAGACGAGGGATGGTATCCCGGTATTATACCACCGCTACCGCAGTGCGAGAGATAAGCGGCTCATCCGCGGCGACGACGTCGCCAATGCTCATGAGCTCCTCCGTTTTAGTACCGCAATAGCGGAGAGCGATAAATTCGATACAGAAAAGCAATTTGCCGAATTTTGCTGTCTTTTTGAGGGTGGAGGGTTCAACATGCCCTCCCAAGACGGTGCGTTACTCTAGGTAACATCCTCTTAGTTTGTAAGATAGACTAAGTTAGCTAGGGCGTTTCTGGGAGGGGCCGGGCTCGCCAACTTGTGGTGGTGCTTCCGGGAGGTGATTGATTCTGTAAGGCATCAGTCAGCGCACGGCGGCGCGTGTGCACGTTGACGACTGCCATGCGCTCGGAAAGCAATTGGGATTTTGACCACTTGTTTCGTAATGCAACGAGTGCTCAGAATCCTAATTATAGTTAGAATATGTTAATTAGTTTAAGTAAGTAGAGTAGGTAGTTTGTAATTTGTTTTTTTATATAAAAATATAAAATTTGATAAAGATGCCGAGTTTTCTTAAAAACTTTCTCGATGAAAACATAATATGTAAGATTAGTTCGTAAAATAGTTTTTAGGCCGAAAGGTAATAATTATAAGATAGAGTTAAGTTTAGGGCGTCCGCATAAGGATCAATATTCTAGAATAAGTATCCTGTTAATTTTAAGTTAGATTTAATCATTTTTGTCTAGTATGTAAGTTGATATAAGCTAATAATTAATAAAAATGAATTTAAAAGTAAAAGTACAGCATTTACTTCACCGCACTTAGCCGTTGTGGATTCACTAGAATACCGTTCTGAAGAGGTTAGCCAAATTTATTATCGCCTCCGATATTCCTTCCTTATTCAACATTGTGCTCGTAACACCCTGATTTACTCAGAAACCTGTAGATGGTGAAACATTGGAAAGTTCTTGAATGCCATAGTAGTATGTAGTACTTGTAGATTTCAAGTGTTCTGTACCTCAAGAGACAGAGAGTTGGGCACTGCATACATACTTGTGTGATTCCTTAGAAAGTTATAATCAGTGAGAGCTAAATTGGACAGCAATGTTCTCTTATAGATTAAAAGTTTGTTGGTTTGGTTCTAATCATTCTTTGGTCAAAGCTTTCAAATACGTTGCGGGTAGTTAATGATTTCCATTTCCACATGTTTTCGGATTTCTTTCGGTTTTTGTACTGCGCTCTTGGAGGTATGCGAGTTGTACGGTTAGGCGACTCCCTGATTGGCGTCAGTCTGGTGATGCCGAGTGTCGTTACTTGGAATACACATTAGTGCTTATTTTAGTTTGGAAGAAGGACGAACGGCGGATGTATCGACGTGATTGGGTCAACGTTAAGTGTCGTGAACAGTTAGCATGCCAGAGCATATTTGGAACTGATGTCATTAAGGACCTTAAAGACTAGTCAGTGTACTTCAACGAAACTCCCAAAAAAGGAGATGACAAACGGAAAAAGGCGACAGAAGTCGCATAACCATAACCCTGGGGGTACTCCTAAAACTTGTTTTGGATTTGTGTTCCAATGAAAATGGAGTGAGTTTCGTTTTTTCTGATCTCAAATAGTGAGTTACTACTGATTAGCAGAAAAAAACACCTCTATAGTAAATATTGACTTTCAAAACTATTTAAGTTATATTAATTATAATAACAACAATAATAATAATTAAAGGTGAGGTTATTTGACTGCAAAAAGCTTCAATTATTGATTAAATGTTTTTTTTACATCTTGTGTTTCTATTCCTGTATTCGTTATTTAACTCTTTCACTTATCTAAATACTCTTTCATTTTCACGCTTTTTTGAACGTATACAAATAAAAACTGAAAAGCCATTTAGGTATAAATTGTATGAAAAAAGATCTCCAACCCCAGTACCGCCCCTACCGTAATGTGACTACTCGCTTCGGAAGGCAATAAAGAAAATGAACAGGCCTATAGCTCACATTCCGCCAGTAAAAACCAGAGAAGATAACTGGGTTAAAAGCAGCCAAGCGAAAGAAAATACTTTTGCAGAATATCTTGAAGACGCCTTCAAAGCTTAAAAAGATAAAGGTTATCAAAGAATCAAAGTTAGGTGCGAAGAAAATAGGCCATATCAGCCGGTAACAGCTATAAAAGAAATCGACAGATTAAAAAAAAACTAGCGAACCCTACAGGTGGAGCAGTAGGGATGCATTTAAGGGGTGGGGTTATGATCCCTTTAATCCTGATCAAACCCTCACCGCCATTAAGGAAGATGAAGAACACATCTGCGATCGCTCTGTAGGTATATGGCTCACTTTTCGAGTTGGTTAATCTCTGCCCACATACCGGATTACCAGCTCTAAAATGGACAACATCTACCAGACGAATGTCAGTAGATGAACCCCGCAAGGGGTCCTATCCCCCCTTCTGTGGAACTAAGTGGCGAATGAGCTGCTGATATATTTTGATGTGCTGCAGAGAGCAGAGTGATCTCTCAATAGCGGTGCTATTGGCATCTCATGATGCACCTAAAAACCTTTAAATAACTTCTTCAAAACACTCTTATCAAGCTAACGAGGTGGGCACACTGTTGTGGTTTGGGTGTTTACCCACACAAAACTGAACTTGTTCCCTTCTCCAGGAAATACAAAATCCATCATATAGACCTATAAAGGTCATACTACGCTTAATCCTTTCTGACGAAGCTAAATATTTAGGCCTCATTTTGGATTAAAAGCTAAGCTGGAAACTAACATACAAGTAAGAGTGCTGTGGCACCCATCCCTCGTAAAAAGGCATCCCATATTACTCACCGGCTATACATCGCTGAAGTAAGACCGATAATTATGTACGGTGTGGTTGTCTGGGGGCCTACTACTAAGCAAAATCAAATGATCAGCTTTTCTATGCATGAGCGGACCACTTCGAAACAATCCTTGTGCCGCACTGGACATTTGGTTTCACCTGACACCCCTCGACATTATTGGTAGGCAAATGGCTGCTAGCGCGGTAGTTCTGCTACACTTCTATGCAGATGGATCAAAAACGGTGCAGGGAAATAAGTCCACGGGAACTAAATCCACTGAGGGACTTCCACGAAAGTGGTTTTATTTCCCTGCACCATCAAAAACTACTGACCAGGTGGGTGGTGCTTTCTCAGACATGCTGAATCTCAGCCTTTCATTCTGTCTTCCTAATCAAAGTATTTTCCAGGCGAAATCAATGACGATAAAAAGTTATGTTGTGGCTGAAGAGAAACGTGATATCCACTAAGGATACCCGTATCTTATCGAGTAGTCAATCTGCGATATTTTGTTTTATAATTTGTATACGTTTCTTGTGCTATGAATACAGCGTAAGTGTTTTTGTGAACATAACCTGCACCAAACAATGGCATATTTCATTGCATGCTTTTCAGTGCCACTTGCTTTAGAAAGAATGGAGAGATAGGAAAGAAGTGTTTTGGTGCAGTTGGTTTTTCTCCACGGGTGTTCCCTAAGTTGCTTAGGGAGATCAAGTTTACATATATGTATTCGAAATAAAGTAATGAATTTGGCCGGGATTGAACGCACGACCTCCCAACCACTAAGCGAATACAATACTACTGCACCGTTGCCACTACTGCATCGTCGTGATATAACCTCTGCAATCAGTGGCTACAAACTTCATACTAGTCCTATGCTGACGACTATCTCTTAACGAAATGGCGGAGCAGTTCAATATTCATCTGTGTTGCGTGCCGGTCATAGAGACATTTCAGGGAACTGTAGGTCTTACGACCTCGTCGAACAAGTAACTGCACTGCCTATTTTACCAGTCAAAAAGTTCTTTAGGCATTCCAGTCACTGCATGCAAACTGATGTTAAAGTTGGATGCAACTACAAGGTGGCGCAAAAGTTGTCAGGTGGCGAAAAAGTTGTCACCCGATGTTCTTACGCTGTAATTTTTTTTATGAATGAAATACTTTGGTTCTGCTTTTGGATTATGTTAATTGGTGTCTTAAGTTTTTTCTGTATCAGTTAACTTCACAAATATCAAAGTAGAATTTACATTTGCCGCCATTTGCAAAAATCATGCTTCTTCCGATAGGAAGATGACTTTTGCGCCACCTTGTACCTTAAGTGGTTTGTATTGTCTAGCGACAAAATTAGTTTGGCAAAAGCTGGATCTAAAACGTATTTGAGCTGTCTAAACAGACTGCACGTTGGTGCCACAATTGGCATCATAACTGGACACTATCTCATAGGCAAGCATGCAACAAGGCTTGGTGTTTACTCAGATGGTTGCTGTAGAAGCTGATAAAAGTATGAGGAAGGCGGGAAAGATGAAAATTCCATTTGCGAGCTTTCACATATATTGATCTTAATGATATCTACTATTAATATACTAAAATTTAAAGTCTCTTGCGCCATATAAAAAGTGGTTCAACGAGTAGAGCGGAAGTAGATCCATGTTTCCTTATGATGTTTTAAGTGCGTCGGATTTTGTCGACTGACACTTCAGCCTTACCAAACCTAACCTTGTGTTCCGCCTGTGGTCTTTGCCGGTTCGACTTCAATAAAAATTGGAACACTCTGTTACTGAGGCCATTCAAATATTGGTGTTTGGGATTAGAAGTTTTTAAATCTGCGTCTCTTTCACGATGTACATGATCGTTGATTGATATTGAAGCCAGAATATGGGCTATAAAAATATTTCAAATGATTTGTTCTTCGAACTGGAAAAGCTTTTTAAATGGTAAAATAATCCACATTTTGGGTTTTGTATTTAACTTCCCAGTGGATGTTCTTGTAATGGGGCCGATTTTGTGAATCGCGGATCTTGAAATATCTCCACGTTTCTAGGTCACCAGAATCCAAATCCAACGTTTTTATTGATATGTCTGTGTGTGTGTATGTACGTATGTGCGTTCGGAATTATCTTTTACCACGATTATCTCGAGATCCAAAGATGATATTGACATAGGACCGGGTTTATTCGAAGCGTAATTACGTAACTCAGAACTGATTAAGTTTCCAGCGAAATCGGTCCAGCCGTTTTATGTAAGTAAATAAATAACTAAAATAATTTGCCTTTATTTGTACTATTTATTGTCATTTGTCATTGAGCAAATCATTATTACATTGTGCTTCGTTATTTCGTATACATGTAAATTTACAGGTCTCCATGTTCATAACAATGGTTGCATTAATATATATCACACTTCGCTGTTATTAACAACATTTAATTTCCTTGAACAATATTAAACCGCATTTTTTAATATTAAATAATTCTTAACCACTAAATGCATAAATCATATTGATCCCACTGGGAAGTTAGTAGTGTGTGGACCTTGCTTGCGGGTCGCACCCAGACCGCTTTTATTAATATAGACTCGTTACATAACGAGGAGGTGTTGTGGTTAATCCACTGACGATCCTACACCACCACATCTAGGTGAAACGCAACAAAATGGAAATAAGGTCACTAATGTTTTGAAAATATAAAAAAAAAATCCAACAATACATATATTATAAGCTCGGCAAATATAGCTGCCTATATACAAAACTAACTTTTTGTAATAGTTGATTGATATTGGCTCAGCTGCCGCTGATTTGCCTTCTTAATTTGTGTACGCTGTCCAACAGTGTGATCATTATGTTACAGCTGGCCGCATAACTCTACGCACTTGGGAATACTTTTCCATTCGTATAAATTTCTGGAATATTTCAGAGTCTCGGAGTGAATGATTGATAAATGAATGCACTGGCAGCACATGCATTCTATCTTTTTCGTACTAATACGGTACCCATTCACGTCCAAAACATCTATCCATACATCAAGTGCTTGTTGCAAGACGTTTAACAAAATTAACGGATGCACTTTAGAGTCCGTTACTATTCCTTCAACCAGATAACCAATAACTTCAACACAAGCAAACGACCAAGGATGCTTCTCTAGTGAATACCAACTTTCATAGCGAACTCCTCGGTAACTCTGGCCGGGCCACCCACACTTGCAGTTTTTTTTATTTATTTTTATATTTTTTTTTAGCTTTTGGCTCGCCAAGTCGAAGAAAAATTCACTGCGACCTATAGTATTTAGTATTTAGTATTTATTTATTTAATTGCATGGCTGTACAAAAAGAATAAATTCTTAAAAAGTACAGGTATTATGTATAATTGTATATGTTACATGTTTAGAGACAATTATATGAGTTTTACTTTAATTATATATTTAGTTAAATTGCCAAGAACATTATAATTTAATTGAACTGCCTATAAAACATTACATCTGAGAATTATCCTGCGATAAAAAGGAGAAAACGACTGGTAAAAACTGCATATGTTCAATTTGGTTCCTTAATGATAGAGGGAGATGATTCCAAAGGCTTTTTTTTTTTTTTTTTTTTTTATAATTTGCGTGCGCTAAAGGGATTTCTTTTTTCTGTAGGGACACAGTACCCTTATAATGGTAAAACCACAGCGCAGGCATTTAGTTTGTTGCGCAAGTGGCTCCCAGCAATTCATTGCCTATTTTTGGGTGCTACTTACTGAAAGAATAGAAGGATAGGAAAGAAGTTTGGTGCGATGGGATTTTTTATTTCTCAACAGGTGGCGCCTAAATTGTTTTAGGGAGATCAGTTTTTATTGTGTGTATTCAATTTATAAAAATCATGGCCCTAGTCGGGATTCGAACGCACGACCTGCCAATCACTTTTAGTGAATACACTACCATCGCACCATTGCCACCTGCTTACGGAATGAATGAAAAATTGACGACGCGTTGTCAGGCAGGTGTACGTACTAGGTCTTAAGGTCGTACCTCGCGCTGACTGCGAGAAATTTAACTTATCACACAAATAATTTGGGGTTATTCCTTTTATAATTTTGACGAGTAAGGCGATGCATTTGAAACGAAGAAAACACTGTAGGTTGCTTCCGAGAATTTGTCGCGAGTATCCGGATATATGATCAAACCTGCAGACGCCAAAGACTCTATTTTTACCGTCTGGGCCAGAAATTGTTCATTCAAGTTGTATTTCTACTTTCCGTATAAAGCGGATAATGCTGCCATCAGAGGACTTCTTTATATCTTCGGAACTTAATCACTCATTGAAGAAAATCTTCCTTCTAGTTTTATTGAGCGCTGGACCTAGAATGTGCTCAGCTGTTTCGTCTTTTTCAAGATACAGCCAGCACTCTGGAGAGTCGACATTTGTTGGCATTTCTATTGAAGCTGGATGGCTCATTCGGCATACCTGTGCTGGTATGCAAGGCCGTAGCCAGACAATTATTTCTGGGGGGGGGGTTATATTTTTCCATACACCAATCAGTGTGTACCTTGCTGAATGGTAGCTAAATGTAATAAATAAAATTAATACAGGCCATTTTAGCCGAAAATCGACCAAACACGATTTTTAATTGGGATTATGGTACTATACTATGTATAGAGCACTTTATGGATTGGTGCAAAAAAAAAATTGAGATAACAATTAAACACGACATTACGATGATAGGGAAGTAGAAAAAAATGTGTTGGAAAATTCTGTTTGTCCGTCTGTCTGTTAGCAAAACTGAAGCCTAAGCGGATGGGCCGATTTGCAAACTTGGTTCATAGTGTTTATTTAGTAGTCTCACACTAGGCGTTGTTGAAATTGGAATTTTAGCTCTAAAACAATGGTATATGTCATATAACGGTTTGTTAAAACTTAATTTTTCTAAAAACGGCCTTAACGATTTAGATAAAACAGTCTATCTTTTGGTAAGAATGGATTTTGCGAGATTTATCTTAAAACGGTACCTCCTATAGAACCGATTTTTTAACATCAGAATTTCTCGCTAACAACAAAACCGATTTCAATCAAATTTAAAATTTAGGAAGGATTTTATGATCAAATTCATACATAACTTTTTTGGTTTTTTGAATAGGCTGGAAACGGGTGTATTGAATTTTTCCAGATTTTTTTCCAGATGACAACTACAGATTTCCTTGTATTGAAATATGTACTCAAAAAATTGCAAAATATTTTTCAAAAACTAAAAAAAAACCGGTCTAAAAAAACTGCTTTAACGATTTTCAATATTTTTTTCCTAGGTAGACTATTGCTAATAAAATACTATTGCATACTTAGTTTTTCCAAGAAAACTCTCAAACAAATTTGAAGAACTAAAAGACTTTTCCAATATTTTTTTAAATAATTTTAAGTTATTATTTATTAGGTACATATCATCATTCTTTAAGATTTTATTACTACAAAAAGTATTATATAACATGTAGGTAGGAATCATTTTTATAAAATTAAATTGTTTTGTTTAACGACCTCGAATTGTAATAAATAATGTTTGTTTAACGGGCTGTAGGTCTTAATTTAAAAATTCTCTTTTTTTGTATTTTAAATTATATATTTTGTCCAATATTTCGACTTTCTTCGAAAGTCATCCTCAGGGAACAACTTATTGTACAACATAAATAGTTACATTTCACAAAAATTTTTTGGTATGACGAACACAAAACATAAAGTTATGATGCCGGCTGAGTTATAGCTCAATGTAATTATTTATGTTGTACAATAAGTAGTTCCCTGAGGATGACTTTCGAAGAAAGTCGAAATATTGGACAAAATATATAATTTAAAATACAAAAAAAGAGTATTTTTAAATTAAGACCTACAGCCCGTTAAACAAACATTATTTATAAAATTAAATTTTATCTTCTGGCCTTCTGCGCTGCAAATATATGTAAAACTTCCTCAGTGTCAATCTCAATTTGTTGATGAATTCCGCGATGAATTACCGCCAATCCTGTTAATATTTTTTCACCGGTAGAATTTCTTAGATAAGTTTTTAGACTTTTCATTGTCGAAAATGTTCTTTCCGGTGTACATGTTGAAACCGGTAGTGTCGCCAAAAATTTAAGAAGCTTGTGGATGTCAGGAAACAGTTCCTTATTGCATTCCCCAAGAGCTGTTATTGCACTCTTTGAACGCTCTATATCTTTTTGTGTATGGCATTTTGTCTTCCATAGCGTAAATTTACCTTTTAAAGTATCCCAATCCAAAAAACATATATAAAATTTAAAGTTTTCTTCGATATAATTTTGTTCGTTTTTGCCAAGCATCGATGGAATCAAAATAAACAAAGAGGAAAGTATGGACTTATGGTTTTCAAATCTCATTTTAAGCTGACTTAAAAAGTCATCTAAACGAGGAATCATTATACTTATCCTAAAATAGGTTTCAGGATCTCTTGTGCTCATGTTTTGTCTGCCCTGCTGCCTTGACACAATTCGTGAACTTTTAAGTTTCTCATCTACAACATTTACTAAGTTTTGTGCAGTCTCAAAAATTGTTTTGAATTCCGAAATGATTTTCCTTGGAATGTGTTTGTTATTAATTCCACATGTTCCAATCCAGACACTAAGTCGCATGAAGGGGATTGTAAGATCTTACAAAGTGGCAATGTATATGTAAACAAATCACTCATACAACACAAACTTACTGCAAAATCACTAGTTCAAGTAGATCTTAAAAAGCAACTCGCCTTCGATGACGTATCAGAGTCCTTATCACTAGACAACTCTTCCAAAGCATCAATTATCGCTTCAAAAATTTCCTTAAAACTCATCAACCCATTATAGTTTTCCACCCAGCGTGTTTCACACATTGCTGTTAATTTTTGAATTTATTTTGAGGATATTTTTGTTTAATCATTTCCTGCAACAAATGTGTGCGCTTTGCCGATAACTTAAAAAAAATCCAACGGATTTTTTGGTACCAATAGTGTTGCGAATAGGCAAGAATTTGACAAAAACGCCCTAATGCCAGGTTTAGAGAGTGTGCGCTACAATGCACGTATAAGGCTTCTGGATGAGACTCGCGTACTACTGGTTGCACTCCGTTGAAACTGCCTTTCATAACTTAAAACTAAAATCAGAAATTTTTAACATAATCAATAATTATTTGAGTACAAATTTCATACTGATGCGGAAAAGTATGATTTACAGATGCATTTTTAAAAAAATTCGGGGGGGAGTTCAAACCCCTGTGATCCACCCCCTGGCTACGGCCTTGCTGGTATGCTTTCGCAATAGATGGTACATTTCGTATGTTCCCAGCATATTGTAGGTGTGATGCCTCATCTCATTTAACGGTATTAAACTTGTTGCACTGCGGATCGCCACTTTGTGAATGTATATTTGGAGAGGTGTCCTGTTATTAGATAGCCAGACTCCTCATCTTTCGAACGGTACATAAATCGTTGCTCTGAGAGCAGTATGTATTTCTCTTTTATCAATTTAAGGGAAATCTGTTTGTATGGCGAAGTGGTTAATATTGTTGCCTTTGATTTTCTTCTTCTGTTGCTGGCAGCAGGTCTTTTCATTTTAGGTGGTGGCGATGTCTCCCAGGCTGTTATAAACAATTTTCTGGCATCTGCGCTAAAATTGTTTGGAGATGGCGAAAAGACTGATAAACCTTGATCTCGACAGTGGGGAATTTGCTTGTAAGCAACATATTCTTCTATTAATGGTTGTAAAATGCTCAATGGCTGCATTTCTGCGTTAGGAAGGCAAGATGGTACCCCCTTGCTTGTAGTAGTAGTGCATCCATCTGCATTATAATCGTGATAAGTTGGGGCTTTGCATAGCAGAGTGCGCTATTATTTCCGTTGAAATAGACTCTTCCAAATCGTTTTCAATTTCGCCAGCTATGAAGTCAGTATGAAATGAATTTATCGAAAGGATATATTCCAGTCGTTTTAAGACGATTGACGGCAATTTGGCCGGTCCGAAGTTTTAAATAAGAGTTAGTGAACATCTCAACAAGGTCATAAACAGTTACTTTTCGATGATTCTCACGGCTAAGGCATCTTATCTCTTCATTATAATAGACCTTTAAAGGGCCCATGAATGTTTTGTGCAGTGGCTGCATATTATGGGTATAATGTGGTGGCAGAGAAATTATAACAACACCATTATCACGTGCCAGGTCTAGCAGGTCTATGTTTCTAGTGTAACTATAATGACCGTCCAAAATCAACAAAATCTGATCGTCTTTTGATGGCTTTGTAGCTGTCAAGAAATGTTGAAACCATTTAGTAAATATAGGGATTTGAACCCATCCAGACAGATGGCAAGAAGAAACGGAGCCAGGAGGAGCATCTTTTATCAGAAGGGGATTATGGTTTTTATCGCGGAAAGATGAAGAATGGTGGAACGACAGGAAATCACTGTTATGAAGGATCCACGCTCTGCAGATATCATGGATACGATTTGTTTTTTTTGTGCAAGCACTTTCGTCTGCTTTGACTGCACCACTGATAGAACAGTTTCGTCAACGTTCCAAATTCGACGTGCTGGAAAGTTGTGCTTAGAGTACTCCTGCTCCAATAAGTCGAAGAATGCACTGACATTTTCCCTTGCGAAACCCCTGGCCCTGTCGAAAGATGTTCCAGTTGGTGATCTTATGCTTATCGTATTTTTATGTCGTTTGCAAAAAGCATATAGCCAGTCCTTGCCAGCACACTCTGATTTAATAGAAAATTTGTTGGCAATGTTATTTCTTTGTGCTATTTGGAAAGCCAAGGATCTAATGTCCATTCTTGTAAGCCGCCAGAATCTGGACTCCATTTCTAAAATGTACCTTACGATGTCATTTTCAATGGATTCGTTCAATATTGGCTTACGAACCAATCTTGTTGACAAAAGTTCCTCAATAACAATAATAGTTCGAAGGAATTTTGAAGTGGGTAATGTGGTTCCAGTTAATAGTGTCATAGCTAGACGTGTTTTGTTCTGTGCGTGTTTTATTTTATTATTTTGCTTGTTTTACTTTGAAACAATAATTGTTTAGTGTAGTGTTGTGTGACTAATTACTATACAATCTTACTATTTGAACATTTAGTTTGATTTAATGTTTCTAGTGACCAGTTTTTTATTTAACAAAAGTTGTACCTACCCAAATTTCTTTTCGTATTTGCTTGGTAAGCGGTTGTTTTTATACCCTATTCTAGGGGTATATTAATATTGACGCATAGTTTGTAACATACCTTAATATTGCCCGTAGACCCCTAAAAGTTACTATATTTATGATCAGCATCGATAGTAATGTCGATCTAGCCATGTCCGTCCGTCCGTCCGTTTATATATGATCTATGACTCCTAAAACTGCTCGGGATAAACAATTTTCAAAATCCGCCCACTGAAACGCCCACAAATAAATAAAACAATTTTTTTGAAAATCCAAAGTTTGAGCTAGGGAGCTGAAATTTATAATATATACTCTCTAGGGGTCCTCTATGCTCATGTGTTATTTTTTTTTTTTTAAATCCGCTTACTGACACGCCCACAATTAAATAAAATAATTTTATTGAAAAACCAAAGTTTGAGCTAGGGAACGTTTTTTTTACAAAAGCTTTGTTTTTGTTTGATAAAATCTTTTAAATGTTATATAACAGAATATGTACAGCGTTCTTAAGAATTCAACCATACTTAGACTTTTGTCACGCCCACTTATGAGGGATAGGAATAAGAATAGGATATCCAACAGTTCGCCCAAGCGGACTGTAGCCCGCTTCTATGTTTCTACAATATTTTCATAAGATAATTCATTACTGTCTTATTTGTATAATTTGTTCTCATCTAACACTGACCTCCTTGGTGCAGCTGGCTAAAGGGTCGTGCTTGCAATTTATAGTGCCCGAGTTCAATACCGATTCCATATATACCTATATCTTTTTTTTGTAATCCCAGTTTTAAAATGGATTGCAGCGCTGAAAAATGCTTGGAATCTAAAAATTCCTCCAATCCCCTTTTTGCCTGTTATGGCCCTTGTGGCATGATGTTCCATGCTAAATGTGTTGGTTCAACCAACGCATTTATGGATAAAATAAAATGTTCGGAGATCGCCTTATGGTATTGCTCCCCGTGTCGAAAATGATCACTGTCTACCCTTGCTTTTAAAATGTCAGTCTTTAAGGCTGACATACAAAAATTGTCTAAGCGGTTTAAGGACTTACTCGACAACTTCAATATCAGTAAGGCTAATGGGTTTGTTGCGTTTTTCAAAATTGTCGCCCCTCCAATATATTTCGAAATACTGTGCAATAGTACTACACGGCCTCAAAATACGTTAGTAAAAGAATTTACTCCCCGGTCGACAAAAAGTCGCATTAAAGTTTGTCCGTCAGTGTTAAAAATCCCAGTAGGCTGTCCCTCTACTATCAAAATGAAAGGGGACTTCGCACAAAAACCGCTGAAGTATATTTAATCTCCCAAGCCCTCTCTCATGGCTTAATGCCGGAATCTTAGACACGGAACTCTTCAATAATGAGTTCTCCGTATTCAGAAACGATCGTCATCAAAATGACCTGAAAGCGCTTGGAGGAGGTGTCCTGATTGCTGTTCGTTCCAACCTTGAGTAACGAAAGATTGACTTTCCATTTCCACTAACCGTCGAAATTATCTGTGTAAAAATTACACTTAAGAACAAGCATTTATATGTTGTTAATGCGTACATTCCATCGTATCGTCTGTGTTCCTTGTATTCGGAACTTTCTATGGCACTAGACCATATTTTTGACATATCTTGTTGTGACAGCACTGTCTTACTTATAGGCGACATCAATCTGCCACATATTGGAGGGTACCTTCTGAGGATGATTCTCATCTCATCCCATCCTTTGACTCTGCCCAAAAAGAGCTCGCTTTACTGGACAACATCTTGTCTTTTGACTTACAGCAAACTAGCTGTATAAAAAATTTCAAAAATCGAACTCTCGATCTTGTTTTTTCTTCTGACTCTGTTAGTACTGTGGTTCTGGAATCCCACTTCAGTATAACTAACATAGATAATAATCATCCACCGTTGGATGTATTTATTGAATTAGGCGCACATTTGTACGAAAATAGTATTTCGTATGACCGTTCGCAATCTTTTGACTTTCGGAAAGCAAATTTTCAAAGGCTTTCTGATGAAATTTCCAGCTTTAATTTTAATCTTACTGCATTTTCTAATATTGAAGATGCAGTAGTTTCCTTTTATTCTTTGATGGATAACTGCATGAAAAAAGTGATTCCTGTGAAATCCTCTAGGAATCTGAAAACGTCCCATCCCTGGTACACTAAAGAGCTCAAACCGATACGAAACAGACGTAATAGAGCTTGGAAGAACTATTTAAAAAGTCACTGCCACTCAGATCTGGAACTCTATTTCACATTATTCATTGAATTCAAATCTTTATCCTGCAACTTATATATTGACTATATAAGTGAAATGGAATGCTCTTTAAAAGTGGACCCCAAACTTTTCTGGGGATTTGTCAATTCTAAGAAAAAAACCAATGGTTATCCATCGAAGCTTACTTACAATAGTTCTACAACTGCTGATTCGCTAGATGCAAGCAATATGTTTGCAGATCATTTCAGTAAGTCGTTTAGGGAGACCCCTCTTCATATAGATGATCAATATTTTAGTTATCTAACTGGCTGTTCACAAATAAGCTTTAATACTATCTCAATCGATTTGGAAACAATTTTAAAATGTGTTTCTTCTCTGAAAAATGACTATTCATCAGGTCCTGATGGTATTGCCCCGATAGTTCTTAAAAAATGTAGTCATGTAATTGCTCCACATCTTAAGTATCTGTGTTTGAATTGTCGAAGCTATGGAAAAGTGCTTTTATCACACCTGTATTTAAAAAAGGCGAACGTGGTGATATCACTAATTATAGGCCTATTTCAAAGCTTTCGTGTATCCCTAAGCTTTTTCAACAAATTGTTTGTGAAAAGTTAATATTTCTCAGTCGCAATATAATTTGTAATGAACAGCATGGATTTGTAAAAAACAGATCCACTGTCACTAATCTGTTAAGTTTCTTGCATGATTGTTCTAATGCCTGAGAGAATAAGGATGAAATGGATTGCATATACACTGACTACTTTAAGGCTTTCGACCAGCTGTCCCATGAATTAATCGAATTTAAGCTCAGGACTTTTGGTTTCCCACCATCTTTCATAAAATGGGTTAATTCATACCTTAGATCAAGGGCTTACCAAGTCAAATTTAGATGATCACTATCTGTATCTTTCACAGCTCAGTCTGGAATTCCCCAAGGAAGTCACCTCGGACCGATTCTATTTATACTAGCCATCAATGTTGTTAAGGCATGTATAAATCACAGTAATATCCTGATCTACGCGGATGATATGAAAATATATAAATCTATCAGTAGTCAGCAAGACAGAATTTTACTTCAATCTGACATTAATAGCTTCGTCAATTGGTGTGATAAAAACGGCTTATCCTTAAACCCTACTAAATGGCAACATATGACATTCTCTAGGAAGAATATCCCTTCCACCTTTAAATATTCTTTGTCTCAACATATTCTTTGTAAAGTTGATAACTTTAAAGATCTTGGGGTTTATTTCGATCCCAAACTGGTTTTTGCTAAGCATATCAATTTTATTGTTAATAAATCTAATTCCATGCTGGGCTTCGTAAAAATGTTGGCCAAAGAATTTAATGACCCTTACGTTTCTATGTCATTGTACAATTGTTTTGTCCGTCCGATTCTAGAGTATGCCTCACAAGTTTGGACACCGTTCTACAACATTCATTCAAATCGAATAGAGTCCATTCAACGTAAATTTATTCGATTTGCACTTAGAGGACTCGCATGGGATGATCCATTTAACCTCCTTCCTTACAGTCAACGCATCAAGCTTCTTTAAATGCTACCCCTTTCTCAACGAAGGCTTAATAGCGATATTATTTTCTTACAGCAGCTTATATCCGGTCAAATAGAAGCATCTGACTTGCTGTCGTCTAATGCCTTTAATTTTCGTGGTGGTGCCCATAATTTACGCAGTGTTGAATTATTGTTTAGCCTTAATCATAGAACGAATTATGGGAGGCATGAGCCTATTAGTCGCATGAGTAAAATCTATAATCTAAATGATCATGTGATTGACTTGCATGTTAGTAAAACTAAGCTTAAAAATATTTTGCGTTATAATGCCTTAATGTTTTAAATTATTTGCATGATTTGTGCCTGTGTTAGTATTCTATAGGTACATAATTATTGTGTTTTTAATTGTTATGTCCTTACTAACACCTGCACTAAATGATGAGCCTGTGAGAGCACTTTTAGTGCCGGCTAATTTCTGCTCGTGATAGTTGCTTGCTTTTAGCACTCCACGACACAGAGCTGATAGTGTATATAAAAAAAAATAGTATACCACACTGGCCGATGGCAGCTATACCACATTATGTCGCCTGAGAATTGTTTTGTTCCATATGCCATTGGCACTTTTTCGAGAAAAACGCATTTAAAGGTTTGCGTACTTGGTACTCCAAAACTGTGTGATACGATTTTTTTTTTACTTTTTTAATTTGAAGTTAGTCTTATAAAGAGTTCACCTACCAATTTTCAAAGTCTTTTGCCAAACCGTTATCAAGCCACGTTAATTAACGTAAAAGTATCCTTTTTTGACTTGTGTCCTACCTCCTACATTTTGAAACTGAATTTATATTTCATACACGTGGAACACAAAAAAATAGATATGGCACAAAGCAATTCTCATCCAAAATATCTGAAAGGCAAGAAAGCATGGAGTTAGATGCTAAAATTTGTAAAAAAAAAAATTGATTTCATCTTTTTTGTTAACAAAGTATTTATTAAAAAAATACAATAAAATCAGAAAATTATTCAAAGTGTTTAGTATTAAACCAGCGAGTGAAAAATGTAAGATCAAATCAGATCAGAAAAGTACAGCTTCGAGTCATAATTTTCTCCTCTCAGCTGCGAAATTTCAAATAGATAATCCTCTTTGTTTTCTAGTGAATTTCGGGTTTTGAGTGAGTATTGTACCGTTAATATTTGGCCTGATGTCGATTTGATAACAATTTCAAAACTAGGTACAGAAAAACGTGTGCTAAACTGATCTGCACAGCTTCATGGAACACAAATTGACTGAATGTAGAACACTTTGCGGCAATTTTTTTACTCAGAGAACACCAAATCTTGTACTTTTCTGATACTTTTCTGTACTTATCCGTGCAGCTAAGGTTCATTAAACACATCTATTGAAACCATATGTATTCAATGATTGACTGCTCGTACGTCTTCAACTAGTTTTTGCGTTTGCAGCACTATTCATGACCGCACCGAATTCATATCTTCATAATATCAAATATTATCTACACAACTGTAATGGAGGTGGAACAAACCAATACTAAAATTTTGTTTGCGATCAGTGTACCACATATAGGTACATAGCTTTTGTTTAATACGAGTGCACGTAGGACAAACCAATTCTCAACTTTGTTTATATTTTCTGTATCTCTTCTCGCCGTGATATGCACGTGGAACAAAACAATTCCCACAAAAAAATTGCGATAAATTATATGGAAAATTTGTCCCAAACGCCAAAAAATGGTTAATGGCACAAAACAATTCTACAAACTGTTGATTTTGGTGGATATGGGACAAAGTCGATGTTCGATATCTCGGGATTGGAAAGACTAAGAGCAAATCGAATCACAGATTTAAACATAGGGACGGGCTACAGTCCGCTTGGGCAAACTGTTGGATACCCTATTATTATTCCTATCCCTCATAAGTGGGCGTGACAAAAGTCTAAGTATGGTTGAATTGTTAAGAACGCTCTACATATTTTGTTATATGACATTTAAAGGATTTTATCAAAAAAAAACGCTGGGCGTGTCAGTAGGCGAATTTAAAAAAAATTAACACATGAGCATAAAGGGCCCCTAGAGAGTATATATTATAAATTTCAGCTCACTAGCTCACTTGGAATTTAAAAAAAAAAAAAAAATTGTGGGCGTGCCAGTGGGCGGATTTTGGAAATATTTCCACATGAGCATAAAGGGCCAATAGAGAGTATGTATTATAAATTTCAGCTCCCTACCTCAAACTTTGGATTTTCAAAAAAATTGTTTTATTTATTTGTGGGCGTGTCAGTGGGCGGATTTTGAAAATTGTTTATCCCGAACAGTTTTAGGAGTCATAGATCATATATAAAAAATTTCAGCTTTCTAGCTCAAAATTCGATTTTTTCCAAAATTTTGTTTTTTTCGAGTTTGTTAGCGTGTCTGTGGGCGGATTTCAAAAATTCGTAAACTTGATTATTTCGGGACCCTAGAGAGTATATGGTTAAAATTTCAGCTCTCTAGGTCCAGTTTAAAGGCCTAATTTTTGCCGACGGATGGACGGACGGACGGACGTACGGACATGGCTAGATCGACATTACTATCGATGCTGATCATAAATATAGTAACTTTTAGGGGTCTACGGGCAATATTAAGGTATGTTACAAACTATGCGTCAAAATTAATATACCCCTAGAATAGGGTATAAAAAGAGCATACAAAATTACCATAGAATCCGTTCCTAACTCAAAAACGACAAAAGTGGCGTATGGAACAAAACAATTCTCAGGCGACGATTAGCCGACGATGTATGCACAAAAGAAATTATTTATAAAAAATAGCAAAAAAATATTTTCAATAATTATTTAATAAAGTTGAACAAATCGTTTAATGTGAGGTAACTTAGGTATAAGTAATGCACAAAACAATAAAACACAAAAAAAAATAATTCAGAACCATAAAGAAAAACTCGAGTACAAACAAATATATAGATATTCGACACAAATGACCAAACACGTGAATGGCTTTGAAGTTACCAGAACAAGTATTGCTCGTTTTATTTAAATCGCCAGTTTTGTGTGTAACAAACATTCGGGTAGCCTGCTTAGTTTTCGAAAGTTTTTCTAAGAAAAACGAGAAGGCGCTTCAATGATAAGGAGCTTAAGTTTACAGCACTCGCCATATCAGCACCAAATACCTGCCATCTGATATGAGCAAAAGCAGGACAATCGCAGAGGAAAGTCAAATACATACCATGCGCAAATCCTTTGAGGAATCACGATGTTTTTCCCAAATGGTCCTACGTAGTGCTCATCAGATCGCCACACCGCGAGTAATATCCGCTTAACGATTTTCATGATGTGTGACATTAGATTGATAGAATGATAGCTATCACAGTTATGCATAACGCATTTTCCTGTGAACAAATAGATAAGATAACTTTCCCTCAGTAGCCCTGGTTTGCCATTGGATCCCCTCCCATAAGTTTGGTGATGAGAATCATCAGCCATCTGGATCGATGTTTTCCTTTTTTTTTTGAGAACTCAGAGTAAGAGAGTATCTCGTCCAGCCCATCTGCGCTTCTTTTTTTTTGAGAGTTTAACCGCGTTCCAAATTTTTTGATTTTGCTGCTGGGGACTTGATATGTAGTAATACAGTAAGAATATTACGATAACATTCAAAGTGAATGCCTTAGGTATCGAATTTCTTCATTTGCACTTACACCGTTCTAGTTAACAATACGACCAAAGAGCTGTCAGTAGCCATTCATTCTCATATTTTCTTATTCAATTGAATATTGGGGTCGAAATCACAAACCCATTTTCAGATATTTTCAGTAAATTGCTGTTTCAAACCATACAAACCCACCGCTTTATCGTTGAAAGTGAAAATCCCCGAATATGCGGGATTCATAATGTAAATGCAAAGTCCTTATTTCCGTAGTTTCGTCCTTCTTCACCGTAATAAAATTTGTTTACTGTGACTAATCAAATCCCTAACTGGTTGAAAGGGGTGATTTTGGTGGCGTTGTATGTGATGCAATGTTATGGCGCTTCCTTGAATGAAATGTGATATATAGTTTTTTGTTGTGAACTATTCTATGTGTTGGATACGTATTATGTACCTAAGTATTATCAGAATAGATTCAGTTTCTATTGTACAAACTCGATTATTTGGATTATCGGATAAGGAAAGAAATCGAATGCCATATAAAAGAAAAGCGAAAACCCTCCTTATTTTTTTTTTCCTTTACGATTTGTTGTTCGCTGGCAAGGATGGACATGGAACAAAATCAAGATATCAAAATGTAATTCAGATTTGACAGCTATGAAAAGATTTATATCCACATAGAACACATATGTATCTAATTCTATAACAACAAGTCAATAAAAGTTTGTGGGCACACAAAATAATGCACAATTGTCACTTGTAGAAAGACAAGAGAAAAAATATTTATATTACGGCAGATGACGACAGACCACTTCACTGGGACTGGATATAGCTCATCGGGGGTCGCTGGTTACTGGCCACGGATACTGAATAGAGGGCCGGTTTTTTCTTAACAGGGGCAAGATAGTGTTTTGTCATTTGCCGCATGTAACAAACAATTCCAAAAACTTTGTAAGATCAACCTAGTACGTCGACTGGGTTACACTTGCTAAAAAAGTGCCGCATTAGAGGTGTTTTTCTGCAACTCAGTTAATAACTCATTCTTTGAAATCGGAAGAAAACGATTAATAACTCACTCTGTTTTGCTGTCTGCAAATGTGCACATTGTACAGATTCTTGACATCTTCGGTTTCCTCCATTGACCATGGTTTATGTATGCACTCAAAATATATAAAAATATTTAATAAATATTTTAGATTCAAATATTTACCTCCTCGAGATGCTTTTTTCTGTTTTCAAGTTCAAATACACCAACAGAACAAAAGGAATGCATATGGTAGAAATTGTATTTTCAGGGTAGAAAGAGAAACAGTAAAAACCTCAACCTCTCTTATTCACGTTTTTAAGATTTATACATTTTATACTAATCAATTCCGCCTTAGGGTATCCAACAGTTTGCCCAAGCGGACTGTAGCCTTTCCTTATGTTTACAAACTGAAATATAGTTTTATACATTTGTTATACTTTTTTAAACTCTTATACAGGTTGGGCCGAAAGGTATCGGAAAACACCACAGATTTTACAAACGGCGTCCAATATTATTTTAGTTTTAATATATCTGAAGCAAACAAAATTTGATTTTCTGTAAATAAGCAATGACACGCTATACTCCTGAAGATAGCGGAATAATAGCGGAAAATCGCAAAGTTCTGCGGCGGCCGTGGTATTTCATCAATTTTTGAGGAAGTTGTTGGTAGGTAATCCAAATTGTTTGTGTTTGTAACTACAAATTTCTCAAATCAGTTTGTCACAGACAGCGCACTCCTATAACACTGAACGTAGCTTATCTTCAGTACCACAATGGAACAAACCTAATTTAAATTAAACTTCGCAACATACCAGCAAATATAGCTGACAGATACGGATGGGTGCCGTCATTCGATAGCTGTGTTTCTTTGCACGCGGATATAGCCATGGCATTAAAAAACGACCACTGCCGCTTAAGAATTCATAAAAAAAACTTGGCAGCGCACATGCACCTATGACGTTTA